>LPNX010462777.1:74946-99946 GCA_001517045.1 Pseudotsuga menziesii
CTGGTGGGAAGAGAGGCAAAAAATTTCCACACGTTTTCCTTTCATCTCTATTCCCCAATGACTTCATATGCATAACGTGAAACCGTTGTGATTGTATATATATAGATAGTCAACGAGACACAACTCACATATTTCTTTGGAATATGGTGAAGTCCGATCTGAGAAAATGGATCGCAACGCCCTTTTTCTTATTCTCATGGTTAAACTGCTAATTGCCTCTCCGCCTGCACTGACAACGTCTACTTTTTTATATGATTCTCATCATTCTCATTCTGAATCATCAATGGAGTACTCCCACGAGAAAAGGGACTTGGATGCTCTCTTGGCGTTCAGGAAGGTCGTCACATGGGATCCATATGCTTGCCTGTCCAACTGGAGGACTAACAACTCCAAAAACTTGTGCTCCTCATGGTTTGGTGTTCGCTGCAGGAAACACACCAAAAGAGTGGTCACCATAGACCTTTCTGGGGGAATTAATTTAGAAGATGGATTGGGAGTGTTGGAAAAATGTAATTACTTGCAGATCTGTACTTGACTCTCAGTCGACTCTGTCATAGTCTGTACAAGTCAAGATCTTGTCTGTCAGTCTGACAAGAAGGAAGAGTCCACGATTCGACAATGTATACCATGTCGAATTTATTTCTGAAGCTAAGTTGTTAGGTGGATATTTATTACAGTCTTTAATGGTGAGTTAGTCAACCCATGCAGAAGCAATCTTCAGGTTGCCTATAAATAGAAGAAGCAAATTGTAAATCAGTTTACAGACACAACAGACATTAGACAGTAGAGAGAACTCCGAGTGAGAAAAGTGAAGTTGAATCCCAAGCTTTTGTGTATGTGATTTAGTTGAAGAGCCGAAGCTTTGTAGACCGACAAGTATAGACCGACCAGTGTGTAATCGACAAGTTTGTAATACTTTGTTATTTCCGCATAGTTAAATATATGAAATAGTTTATGGTTGAATGCATGATTATTTGGCTGCACATATTTCCAAATTTACTTCTGTAAATGTCTTTTACTATTACTGTTAAGTGAAAGATGAAAGAACCCATAAAAATCTCACCGTGTGAAAGTTCCAGGTTTTACGACAGATTGGTGGACTCAAGTCTTCCTACATATTTGGGCATATGTTTTTATAAGTTCTTTGGATTTGTTAATGTGTCCATTTTTACTGCATCTTACTCATAGGTGAAAAGCATTTGTAATTTCTTAAGTCTTTAGACTAAGAAACATACTTTGTAGATTTCGACCAAAGTGAACCGACTTGAGTGATCGGTTGAGTTAGCCGACTGAAGTGAGCCGACTTGGTCAAAGACAAGAAGTGAGCCAACTTGGTCGAAGCAGCTGACTTGGTCGAAGAGAAGAAGTCAGTCGACTTGGTCAAAGTGACAAGTGGTCGAGGTAAAAACTGGTCGGTAGAACCGACAAGTAAGTCAAAGTAATTTTAATCGAGTGAAAGACCGACTAAAATTTATAAACTTTTTTAGTTGGGAGATAGACAAGTTTCACCCGATAAGTGAAAAAGAAAAAGTGGTCGGCGTGAAAAATGAAAATGAAAATTTAATATCGACTGAGCCCTAAACTCAAGTTTAGTCGGCTTGGTTTTGGCTATCTGGTATCAGAGCAAGGTTATATCAGAGCAAGATTTATATCAGCCCAAGATTTAGGAAACAAATCTTGTCTTAAAAGGCGGAAATTAATTTTCTAGGGAAAGTTAATTAAAAATTAAAATGGCTTCCACTTCTAGTTCATTGCAAACTCCAATCTTTACAATAAAGAATTATGAATATTGGTCTTTAACAATGAAGGCTTTATTCAAAGGTCAAGATGTCTGGGAGATAGTCTAGCATGGTTATGCAGAACCAGCAGACATGACATCATATAACAATCTCACACAGGCTGAGAAAGATGTCTTGAGAGAACAAAGGAAGAAAGATGGAAAAGCTCTGTTTTTTATACATCAAGCTATGCATGAGAGCATACTCCCAAGAATAGCAACAAAGACTAATGCTAAGGAATCATGGGATACATTGGAGACTTCCTATCAAGGTTTGGATAAGGTAAAGACATCCAAGCTACAGATTCTGAGAAGATATTTTGAATCTCTGTCCATGAAAGATTCAGAGAATGTAGACACATTCTACACCAGAGTTGTTGGGTTGATAAACCAACCGAAATCTCATGGATAACCCATAGCAGACCAAAGGGTTATTGAAAAAATTCTCAGAAGTCTTCCCCCAAGATTTGAAAACTTGGTTGTGACCTTAAAGGAACACACAGACATGATGAGGTTTACCATTGATGAGTTGCAAGCTTCACTCATCAATCATGAGCACAGACTCAGCAGATCACAGACATCATTGGAAGGTGTATTTGCAGCACAGTCATCCATAAGCCGTGGTAGAGGTAGGGGGAGAAAAAAATTCAGAGGCAGAGGAAGAAGTTCTTCAAGAGGAGGACGAGACAGAAGTCATGGAAATGTCGGTGGCAGAGGAGATAAACTAGAACCCAAGTCAGCCAAGTGGCCAGAGGTTTGATAAATCAAAAATCCAATGTCATTATTGTAAGAAGTTTGGTCATTATGCATATGAATGTAGGAAGAAACAATATGACCAAGGAAGGAAAAGCCCAAATTAGTCGATCAGCACCAGCACTTCGACAAGTGCAATGTTAATGGCATCGACATCTCCACTTGAATGCAATGCGGTTCAAGAAAGTCCACATGACATATGGTACTTAGATTCAGGCTGCAACAACCACATGACTAGTAATTTAAATCTGTTTTCCAGTCTAGACACTTCAGTTAAAACTTATGTTACACTTGGAAACAATGTCCAAGTTACTGTCTTAGGAAAAGGCACTGTTGATATTCTAACCAAACAGGGGAAGAGTAAGTATATCCCTGATATCTATCATGTCGAAGGTCTTAAACATAATCTGTTAAGCATTGGACAGTTGTTACAAAAAGGCTACAAAGTCTACATGGAAGATGAACACTGTGTGATCAAAGACAAGCGTCCAATCAACCAGCTGATAGCAAAAGTGCCAATGACAAGCAACTGCTTGTTTCCATTGAGGATAGTTCCCGACATAAAAGGGAAGACAAAGACAGGAGCTGCATTCAACGCAGAAAATGAAGAAACAGTCGAGCTCCTCGACAAGAGAGAAAATTGCAGCGTTAATTTGCAAGCTGCATTTCAGACAGAAGTTCAGGATGAATCCTGGTTATGGCATTTCAAATTTGGACATCTGAATTTTGGTGGGATGAATCTATTGCACACAAAGAATATGGTGAAGGGATTACCATTGATCGACAGACCAGAGAGGGTTTGTGAAGGCTGTATTTTTGGCAAGCAACATAGAGAGACATTTCCAGTCAGAAAGTCCTTTAGAGCACGCACACCACTTGAAATTGTGCACTCTGACATCTGTGGTCCAATGCAGACATCATCCATTGGTGGCTGCAACTATTTTCTAACTTTTATAGATGATTACTCAATAAAGACATGGGTATATTTCTTGAAACATAAATCTGATGCATTTAGTTATTTTCAGTAGTTCAAGGCACTCGTGGAAAACCATAGTGGTCACCGCATCAAGATATTAAGGACCGACAGAGGAGGTGAATATGTTTCAAATGAATTTCTAAATTTTTGCAAGATACATGGCATACATAAACAATTCACTGCATGGTATACACCTCAGCAGAACGGTATTGCTAAAGAAAGAACAAAACCATCATGGAGATGGCACACTGGATGTTGGCAGCCAAGCATTTGCCAAATGAATGTTGGGGTGAAGCAGTCGCAACTGCCGTATACATTATGAACCGGTGTCCGACAAAGAGTGTGAAGAACAAAGTTCCCCAAGAAGCATGGAAAGGTATGAATTATAGTGTTTCACATTTAAAATTTTTTGGTTGTGTTGCATATGCTCATGTTCCAGATGAGCTGAGAAAAAAGCTAGACAAGAAGGGACATAAATGTATTTTTGTCGGCTATTCAGAAGACACAAAAGCATACAAGCTGTATGATCTCGTCACAAGGAAAGTGATAATAAGTCGGGATTTTCAATTTGTCGAGAATGAATCATGGGATGGAACTGTCGACATAAATGTCAAGATTGTGTCGAACATTGACAATGATGATATGGAAGAGGAAGTGGTTCAAATACCACATGTAAGTCAACCGGTCAGAGCACTGTCAAATCCTATGACATCATGACATGGTTCAACACAAGGACCATCGACACAAGTAGCAGCTCAAGCTACACTAGCAAGCACACCAAGAGGACATTAGACTCCATCAAGCATTTCGTCAAGGTCGACATCAACAGAACCAGTGAAGACAAGAAGTCTGCGGGAGATATATGAAGCTGGTACACCTAATTCATTCTCTCTCTTTGCATTATTTGCACCTATATATGATCCACTAACATTTGAAGAAGATGTTGAAGAAGAAGAATGGGCACAAGCCACGGGTGAAGAAATAGAATGCATTGAGAAAAACCAGACATGGGAACTGGTTGATGTACCAAAATACAAAGATGTAATCAATATCAAATGGATTTATAAGACAAAGCAAGATCCTGATGGGAATGTGCAAAATCACAAGGCAAGAATGGTAGCAAGAGGGTTCACACAACAACCCGACATCGACTTCAATGAAACGTTTGCACTTGTTGCATGCATGAATACATTCAGAATAGTTTTGGCCATTGCTGCACAAAACAAATGGCATGTTCATCAAATGTATGTCAAGTCGGCATTCTTAAATGGCTATCTAGAAGAGGAAGTATATGTGGAACAACCACAAGCGTATGAAGTTCCAGGTCAAGAGCACAAAGTGTACAGGTTGAAAAAGGCATTATATGGTTTGAAGCAAGCTCCTAGAGCTTGGTACAATTAGATTGATTCCTATCTCATTGAAAATGGATTTCACAGAAGTGAAAGTGAATCGAATTTGTACAGCAAAGTTGATGAGCAAGGTAATATGTTAATTGTCTGCTTGTATGTAGATGATTTAATATTTACTGGTGATTATGGCATAGCAGATTTTAAAACAGTCATGGAAAGTGAATTTGAAATGACTGATCTGGGGCTTATGAAGTTTTTTCTGGGCATTGAAGTTCAATAGTCTGAAAGTGGTATCTTTATATCATAGTCTAAGTATGCAAGTGAAGTTTTAAAAAGATTTAACATGTCTAATTACAAGGCATCCCCAACACCAGTAATAACAGGTTTAAAATTGAGCAAGGATGATGAAGGATCCACTGTAGATCCTATGTTGTTCAAAAGGCTTGTTGGCAGCCTTATGTATTTGATAGCAACAAGACCAGACATTATGTATGGAGTAAGTCTGATCTCAAGGTTCATGGAGTCACCAAAAGATTCGCATTGGCAAGCAGGTAAAAGAATTCTGAGGTATGCAAGTGGCACAAAAGACCTTGGTATTATGTATTCAACTTCAGAAAATTTTAAACTCATTGGTTACACTGACAGTGACAATGGAGGCAGCATAGATGACAGGAAAAGCACATCTGGGTACACATTTCATTTTGGTACAGGTGTTGTTTCATGGGCTTCAAAGAAACAACCCATAGTAACTCTATCTTCAGCTGAAGTAGAGTATGTTGCAGCAACAAGTGCTGCATGTCAAGCTGTCTGGATGAGGAGAGTCTTAAAAGACTTGTCACAGAACCATCAAGAACTGACAACAATCTTCTACGACAACAATTCAGCCATAGCATTATCAAAGAATCATGTGTTTCACAAGACAACCAAGCACATCGACACAAGGTTTCATTTTATAAGAGATTTGGTGAATGACAAAGAAATTTGTTTGGAATTTTGCAGGTCTGAAGACCAACTTGCCGACATCTTCACAAAGCCATTGGCAAACGACACATTCCAGTATCTGCGTAGTTATCTTGGAATGACAAGTTCTCCACAGTGAACTCTGTCATAAACAAAGCATGTATAAGCTCTAAAACATTTTGTAAATTTTGTTTTAAAAATCCCCATCTGCTTATAATTAAGGGCGAGTGTTGGAAAAATGTAATTACTCACAGATTTGTATTTGACTCTCAGCCGACTCTGTCAGAGTCTATACAAGTCAAGATCTTGTCTGTCAGTCTGACAAGAAGGAAGAATCCATGATTCGACAATGTATACCATGTCGAATTTATTTCTGAAGATAAGTTGTTAGGTAGATAGTTATTACAGTCTTTAATGGTGAGTCAATCGATCCATGTAGAAGCAATCTTCAGGTTGCCTATAAATAGAAGAAGCAAATTGTAAATCAGTTTATAGACACAACAGACATTAGATAGTAGAGAGAACTCTGGGTGAGAAAAGTGAAGTTGAAGCCCAAGCTTCTGTGTATATGATTTAGTCAAAGAGCCGAAGCTCTGTAGACCGACAAGTTTGGACTGACCAGTTTGTAATCGACAAGTTTGTAATACTTTGTTATTTCCGCATAGTTAAATATATGAAATAGTTTATGGTTGAATGCATGATTATTTGGCCGCACATATTTCCATATTTACTTCTGTAAATGTCTTTTACTATTACTGTTAAGTGAAAGATCAAAGAACCCATAAAAATCTCACCGTGTGAAAGTTCCAGGTTTTATGGCACATTGGTTGACTCAAGTCTTCCTACATATTTGGGCATATGTTTTTATAAGTTCTTTGGATTTGTTAATGTGTCTATCTTTACTGCATATTACTCACAGGTGAAAAGCATTTGTAATTTCTTAAGTCTTTAGACTAAGAAACATACTCTGTAGATTTCGACCAAAGTGAACCGACTTGAGTGGTCGGTTGAGTCAGTCGATTGAAGTGAGCCGACTTGGTCGAAGACAAGAAGTGAGCCAACTTGGTCGAAGCAACCGACTTAGTTGAAGTAGCCGAGTTGGTCGAAAAGAAGAAGTCAGTCGACTTGGTCGAAGTGACAAGTGGTCAAGGTAAAAATTGGTCAGTAGAACGGACAAGTAAGTTGAAGTAATTTTAGTTGAGTGAAAGACCGACTAAAATTTATAAACTTGTCTAGTCGGGAGATAGACAAGTTTCACCCGACAAGTGAAAAAGAAAAAGTGGTTGGCATGAAAAGTGAAAATTAAAATTTAATATCGACTGAGCCCTAAACACAAGTTTAGTCTGCTTGGTTTTGGCTATACGCGAGGAACCCTTTCCTATATAATTTTTTTCCTCATTTAGATTAGAATGACAAATTTCCACCTTTTGTCCACTATTTATATGGATTATAAGTTTTATAAACTTCGATAAGATACATCTGTAAATACACTGCTTACATCACAACCTATTATGTCATGGCACCGAGTGACATATGATCATAGGTGTTATTCTTTTTTTTATCTGCCATTTGTAAACCTTTAAAAACATGCATATGACTGCAGATACCTAAGCATTTATAGGGTCTACACTTCAAAGAATAATAATATTGAGAATTATATATATTTTTAATTTAAGAATAATATTGAAAATTATATATATATATTTTAATTTAAAAATAATAATATTAAAAATTATAAAAACTGTTTTTATATAAACTATCACAATGGTTTTTGAGAATAATAATATTGAGAATTATATATATTTTTAATTTAAAAATAATATTAAAATTTATATATATATATATTTTAATTTAAAAATAATATTAAAATTTATATATATATATATATATTTTAGTTTAAGAATAATAATATTAAAAATTATAAAAACTGCTTTTATATAAACTATCACAATGGTTTTTGATAACTTGAGAGTGACTTTTATTTGAGTTTATAGCCTATTTCATCGTTATATATACAATATGAAAATGTTAAGACTAGAAATTCGTTAAATATTATAGTTTATTTCAAAATTTATTTTTATGTCACTGCATGGTGACATATATGATTGGTTTTGAAGGATTAATTTACTAGTACAGCGTGAGATTTTATGTATTACTTAATGTCCAAGATTAATGTCAGAAATAAAAAATTTTACTTTTTTAAAATTACAAAATTTTATCTTAGATTTTATTGTTTCTGTGATTACTCATGATTGTTGGAAATTGTGTTTCAAATTTGATTGGCACAGAGAGAAAATGACATCGTTTTTCAAATTGGCCTCCTCCAGCATCGGCGACTCTCTTGGCATATAAAGCAACCTATATTTAGTTGGCATATAACTTGTTGTAACAAAGCTCTTTTTACGCACTTAACCAATGCTTTAATTAGATCATGTGCTAATTGTTTTTGGCACACTCCCATGTGGAAAGTTTGTTATAACCAAAATTCACGAGGGATAGGTTATATCACTCAGTGCCTTACGCTTAGTTGTTGCATGGAGCCATGTGGGGACGGGTACCATAAGCCAAACAACGATCTTTCGTTCAACCGCACCTTTCCATTGTAATCAATTAAAAAAATTAAATAAGAATGTTGGCAAAGTTATTTATTTCATTTTTATTTAAAAGACAATATTTATTTATTTTCATGGGATTTTTGGATATTCTTTCTTCATTAATACTGCGACATGATTTTATCTATTTTCATCAGCCAAAACTACTTTGAATACTTTGAATGTCAATGTGTGCCCTTATCATTTTGCTAACAAAAATCAGTCTTTTAGTGATCCTTGAGAGAGCAGGGAGGAATGGAGTCGGGTCGGTGTTTTGTTGTAGGTACTCCATGGCAGTTTCGACCTATCTTCCAAGCCTTTTGGGTCCATCTCTTGTAACGGATTCTTCATGTTCTTTGGGTTCCCTGGTCATTCATTTCCCTTGTCCTGTGGGTTGGCCGTTTTTTGAGTTCACTGTTCTGTCGCGTCGGTATTTTGTGGGCTGGATTCTTGTCAGGGTTTGGTCTTGTAGGGTGGGTATTTTTCTCCTATTGGCGGCACTCTTGGAGTCTCTCCCCTTCAATGGGGGACTAGTACCAACCAAGGAAAAAAAGTGGGAAGATATCGTTTTTTATCTGCTGCCTCTGTGGTTTCTGGTAGTGTTGGGTTCACCAACCTTGCATGGGATTTCACGTTGCTAATTATCGAGTTTATGCTGTCCCTGTCAGCACGTTCTGGGTTGACCTCCACTATATTCTTGGCTTCCCCTGGGGACTTGGGGTTCTTTTTCCGGTTCTTGTGGTTACCTCTCCTCGCACACTGTCTTTTTCTCGCGGCCTCCCCCCTGGACTTTCTGTCTGACCGGTGGTTTCTGGGGATCCTTTCATTATTATTTTTTCTACTGTGGGGTTTGCTCCTACACTTGTTCCGGGGGTTGACTCTAGCTTGTCGCCCTTTCTGGTTTTGGTATTATCCCCTCTTGGTGGTTTGGGACAGGTGGTTGGGGTCACGTTTCTTGCTTTGGTCAGTTTTCGATGACCGTCGTCGGGTGTGCATGGTTTGTGGTATCGGTAGTCATCCTCGCTTACTTAGGGTTGACTTTGAGGGTCTCTATCATGGCTGACTTTGGGGTACCCTTGCATTACCGTCGCAAGCGCCATGCGAAATGTATTAAGTCATAGGAGGGGTGATTTCGTTTTGTCCTAGGTGATGATATCTTCATGGATAGGGTTTCATAGTTGTGCTCTCATGCTTTAGTTGGGAGATTGGAGTATTGCAGGATGGGGAAGATGGCCTAGGTCGACTAGGCCACTGAGCATTGGAAACCCCTTTTTGACTACATTCCCACTATTAGTTTATTATCTAACGACTGGATTATTTTCGTATTCTTGGAGGAGGCACAATGTTCTCGTATCCTTGAGGGAATATGGCGCATTGGTTCAGGTTCCTTGGTTCTGGGAAGCTGGCACTCCCATTTCGATCCTCTTCAGGAAAGAATTTCGAAGCGCCACCTCTGGGTTTTGCTCCCACATTTTCCTTTCCCACTTTGGAACAAGCACATTCTGGAAGGGATTGCCAATACGATTGGCAAGTATGTGGCGATGGATGAGGATTTTCATCTTGCCTTTGACAAAAGGATTGCCAGAGTCCTTGTTGAGCTAGACATCTCACTCGGGTTACTGGCTGAGGTTGAGATTCTCTATAATGAACGTCTTTTGGTCCAGAAACTCGATTACCTTTACGTTCTGTTCCGTTGCAACAGATGTCATGACATTAGACACCTACAGAGATCTTGTCCATTATTGTGGAATGAGAGATCCTGCTCGAGTTCAGATGCCTCTCCAACTGTCACTGAATGGGTTGTCCCTATTGCGCAGGAACACTCCAATCATGGTATTTATTCTCATTCATTCTCTCTCTCTGATGATGTCTCGGATTCTTTTCTTGATGCCATAGATGATTTGGTATAGGCACGTGTAATTTCTCCACCTACTGTCTCTACCTTGGCTCCTTCTCCCCTCTCGACCTCTCTGACTGAACCCTCCTCACCTATCTTAGATTGTGCACGGGATCTTTCACCTGCTTTATCGCCCCCTATCATCTCAAATCCCACATCATCTCAGACTTTACCGTCTTTAACGTCCTTGGTGGATTTTCCACATCCCACAAACCAGGCTCCTTCGCCTGTTTCATCACCTCCTATCATCTCGAACCCTACCTCATCTCAGACTATACCGACTTTAACGTCTCTTGTGGACTTTCCACCCCTCACAAACCCTAGCACACCATCGATTATTCCTACCTCCCCCTGTAGCCCTACCACTTCTCCCTTCTTTTCTGACCCTACCCTCCAGAAGTCACTGTCTATTTTTTTTGCCACTACCCACTCTTCCCCTTCCACACTACTCCTGAATTCCATTCGATTTACGAATGTGACTGTCCAGAAGAAAAAAAAGGACAAGTTGTTGGGGGACATTTCCTCTACTTCTCCTCCATATATTCCTCTCTCTGTTCGCATCAAAGATGCTGCTCGAGGAATACCCTCCCGGGGACTTAGAGCGATGTCTCCCCTCCATAATGTTCCTTAATGAAGATCTTGTCTCTTAATGTTAGGGGTCTGGGAGGCAAGAATAAACATATTAGCCTCTGTGCACTCTTCCATTCACTGGGTCCAGATATGATTCTCCTTCAAGAGACCATGTGTAGTACCTATCCCATTTTATTTGCTTTTTCGAAACTCTTACCTACTTGGGAATTCTACACCATCAGTGCTTCTGGCCTTTCGGGTGGGATTCTCACGGCCTGGAATCCACAAAGGGTGAAATGTCATGCATTTGAGACTTGTGCTGGCATCTTGGTTAAGGCTTCTTTCCGCGGTCTGTCTACACCCTTAGCCATCCTTAATGTTTATGGCTCCTATCAGAATCAAGAACTTTTCTGGGACAAGGCCCATAGAGGGGGCCTTCTCAGCATTCCTAATCTTGTACCGGGTGGTGATCTTAACTTGATTTTGAAAATCTCTAAGATTTGGCGGCAGAAGGCTTCTCCAGATCCCCTCTCCTATCACTTCCAGTCACTATTTGATTCGGTTGGACTTGTGGATATTGCTCCTCCAAATGCTGGACCTACATGGAGAAATGGACGTGCTGGTTTTGAGGGCATCAGTAAAAGTATTAGATAGATTTTTAATTTCTTCCTCCTTGATCCCGTCCTTGAGGGTCCATAGGGTGTGGAATCATCATGCTGATATCTCTAACCACTTTCTGATCTACCTCGTATGGAACAAACAAAGGGGATCCTGTAACTACCCTTTTAAATTTAATAGATCATGGCTCAATGATCCTGATTTTACTCTGTGGCTAACTCAGAGGTGGTCTATACTGAACCCTAGGGACTCTACTCTTGACCTTGACTCCTTATTTCACAAGCTGCGTTCTCTCAAGTTGGAGGTTAAGAGTTGGATTAAGGACAAACATTCTAAGATGGAATCTGAGTCAATACGACTTGATAGTGATATTGTTTCCCTTCTCTCGGGCTCCTCTACTGGAATCCTTTCCCAAGAAGACCAGGAGTCCTTGACTATTCTTAGATCCAATAAGAAGAAGACACTGGAGCACTATCTACTGACATGGAAACTCAAAAGCAGAGCAAAATGGGTACTGTTGGGTGATTCAAACACTAAATATTTCTACATGTTGGCATCGAGGAGAAGGAAACATAATGAGATTTTGTCTCTGTGTGATGATGATGGTAATAGATATGAGGAAGAGTCTGCCCTTAAAGAGCTGGGTCAGAAACATTTTGCCCATATTTTTCATCATGATAAGAATACTAGCTTGCTAGAACAAATCCAGGTTGTCATGCTTTTCCCTAACATGATCTCCAATGAGAGTGCCTCCAGCCTCACTTGCCTTGTTTCTCTGAAGGAAGTTGAGTTTGCTCTGAAATATTTCAAAAAAGATAGGAGACCCGGCCCGAATGGTTGGCTTGTTGAGTTCTACGTGCACTTTTTTGATCTTCTGGGGCACGGATTATTTTCTACAGTTGATTCAGCTAGGGTATCGGGCTTTATCCCTCCCTCTCTGAACTCTACCTTCCTTGCTCTGATCCCTAAAAAAGATAAGCCATCTTCTTTTGCTGACTTCAGGCCCATTTCCTTGTGTAATCTGCTATACAAACTGATCTCAAAGGTCATTGCTGTCAGGCTCAAGCCTTTTCTGGACTCCTGTATTTCCCAGGAACAATATGGTTTCTTAAAAACCATCAGATTGTTGAGCCTATAGGTATTGTACAGGAGACTCTCCATACTGTAAAAAATAAGAATATCAGTGCATTCATCCTCAAACTGGATTTGATGAAGGCTTTTGATCGTGTGAATTGGTCTTATATCCGTCTCATTTTGATCTAGATTGGGGTACCACTCCTAGTTGTTAATTGGATTATGGGATGCCTCACCTCTACAAATTTTGCTGTCCTTATAGATGGTACCCCTTCGAAGTTTTTCTCTACTTCTCGTGGCATTAGAAAAAGTTGCCCTTTATCCCCATTGCTCTTCATCTTTGTTATCGAAGGGCTTATCCTCTTAATATCTGATGCTAGGGATCATGGCCTCATTAGAGTTATAAAGATCTCTTCCTCGCTTTCTCTAACACACCTCTATTTGTGGATGATGTAATATTAATGGGTACTAGCACTTTATAGGAGTGGATTGCCTTGATGTTATACTTTGCACCTTCTGCAAGGCCTCAGGGATGTGTATAAGTCTAGATAAATCGTGCTTTCTTCACAATAATATTGATGCTGATATTTACATGGATATTGCTCGGGTCCTTCCATATAAGATGGAGCCTATTGTTTCTGGATTTAAGTATCTTAGTTACTTCATAAAACCTTTGGGATACAGGGTAAGTGATTGGAATTGGCTGATTAAGAAATATGAGAATAGGATTTGTCACTGGACTCATAAGTTACTCTCACTTGGTGGCCGTATGATACTTGTACAAGCTGTGCTCTCCAATATTCCGGTTTATTGGCTGGACTTAGCTCCCATTCCTGTATCTATTCTACACAAGCTTAGAAGCATCACTTTTTCCTTTTTGTGGGGCTCCTCTGACAAAAATCGTAGGTACCATCTGGTTAATTGGCAGAGTCTCTAATGGTCGAAAGAGAATGAGGGCTGGGGAATAAAAAACCTGCATTGGTTTAGCATTGCATTGCGACTAAAGAATTTATGGATGGTCTTTGGTACCGGGTTCTCACCAGCAAATATTTGAAAAACCTCTCGGTGGTGGCTTAGCTTAGAAGGAAATTTTTTTGCTCTCGTGGGGTCTCTATTATCTGGAAGGGTTTCCTTCAAACTCTTCCTTGGCTGGGAAGTAATCTTGCATGGCAGGTGGGAAATGGAAAATATGTCCTAATTGGTATTGATCTGGTCATTGGTGTCCCCACCTCCCTCTCACTCCCGGATGGGTTAAGAACCTTCCTGGATGACTTGGATATCACTTCTCTTTCACAGGCACGCAATACATTACCTGATTCTCAACATTACTGGTACTCGACCGAGGACTTATGTATTGCTGGAGTGTGGAAAGAAGCCTGGGAAGCTTATACAAGGGGTCTGGAACTCTGTGGCATTTATCTCACTTCACAGTCAGATACTCTATTATGGGCCTTTAACAAACATGATGGATCAATCTCTGCTAAATTAGTTTATGACTGCCTTGTGAAATCTTATTCCCCCCCGTCTGGTAGCAGGCTACATTCATACATTTGGTCCAGCACTCTTCCCAGGAAAATTGGATGCTTTATCTGGCTGGTCTTGAGGAATAAAATCCTTACCTGGGATAACCTCCAGAAACGAGGTTGGTATGGACCGGGAATAGGTGCCCTCTGCAACGCTGATGAGGAGTCCGTTTTGCATATTTTTTCTCATTGTATTGTCTGGAAGAATGTCTTTTCTCATGTTTGTGATCAGTTCCATATTACTCCTCCTTCTCGGTTTAATACTCTCGACATGTTCGTTGACAATTGGATTGCAAATGTTTCAAAGCACTCTGATTATAGTACTATTCCTTTCCATACTATGTGGGCCATCTGGAATGCTCAGAATTTATATATTTTTGAGGGGAAGAAACTGTCTGTCCTGATCATTTTGCACCAGATCTCTTATTTTATGCAACTGTATTGTCCTTCGGGTGTCAAAGTTAAAAAGATTAGAGTGATTGGGCCATTTCCTATCATGGTCTACCCCTGTGGATTTTTTGATGGGGCCTCTGCAAATAAAGTGGGTGGAGTTGGATACTGCTTGTACCTGAATGAGTCACACTCCTTCGAGTTTGCACTGGGGGTGGGATATAGCACCAACACTAAAGAAGAACTGCTCGGCTTATGGGCCCTTCTGTTTACCTCCCAAATGATGGGGATTCCCTTACTCCATGTTTTTGGTGACTCTTCAGTCATCATTAATTGGGCAAAGGGATCCACTACTCTTTCCCCACCAGACCTCTTCCATTGGTGTAGGGAAACTAGAAATCTCTTCACATGCTTTCATGATTTGTCATTCAGCCATATCTACCATGAACACAATCAGATTGTAGACCGCCTCTCTAAAACTGCTCTCTCTTTGACTCCTGGTTTCAGCTGCTTCTTTGAATTTATTGATGACCATTTGGTCACTCATAATACTTTCCAGCTCTTTTGATGCTTTGTAAGGGGAGCTTACTCCCCTCTTTTCAGCTTTTTGGATGCTCTTGGAGCGGGCTCTTTTAGTTTGTTGCTCTGATCTCTTTGGTCCACAGTAGATATAGTATGATGAGACAGTATATACTGATGGGAACACTTTCTCTGTTGATCTGCTTTGACCCCCCTACTGCATCTGGTTGTGAGGTGACATATTATTGTATGAGTTGTATATTTTCTTGGTTGTAACCCATGCTTGGGACGACACTTTAGATGCCCTTTGATTCTTAATAGAATATCAAGGACAGGAAAATCAGTTTTGGTTTCTATTTTTTTAAACATAGCCTTTACGATTAATATATGTATTTAGAGGGGCAGTGTTAAATGAGTCGACGAAATAAATATAAACTATTGGATATCATGATGTATCGCATCTAACCATGTTTATGAATTTAGTAAATGCATTAAATATTTCTTTACAAAATATATATTAATTACACTTACCATTTTTCCATCTACCATGAAATTAACAACTAGCTTTACCCAAAGTCTCTCTTCCAACTGTGGAGCATAGGCCACATATTATGCCATTAAAATTAAACTAATAAATTAAATTAGATGTTCAAATCTGTATGAATCACCACCATAAGTTTCATAAAAAAACAAAGCCAAATTAATCGACTTTAGCTACCGAAATTTTGGCGGGTCTTGACGTGACACGAGAGCCAAAGTAATCTGACTTAAGGTGTCTTCAAGTGACACAAAATAAATAATTAACTTAAAGGAATAATGATCAAATTTGGGTAGAGTATAAAGATATAAATTTAAGTTCAATTTCGTAAAACTTTAGTTAGTGGGAAAGTTTTATAATGATTTTAACTTTAAACTTGGTGTTGGATTTTATTTTTAAAAGTTTTGTTCATTATACACCAACTATATGTTAACATATAGTTTGGTTCACTGAGCTTTTTAACATATAGTTTGGTTTATTAGTTCATTTACAAAGTATTTGTTTACATAGTATACCATTGTATTTGGAAAATATTCGTTATTTTTTCAATAAGTAGGTGATTTAGTTTTTATTTAGTTTTTTCTTAGCATAAAATATGTTTTTATTCAATTTTTGAGAAATTTAGTTTATATTATGATAGTTATTAGTGAAATCCAATGGATTTAAATGAAATTCATAGGAATTTCCCTTCACGTCTAATGTATATATGTTTTAAAAAAACTCATGGCTTGAAGGGCTATATTGCATCTGCATCTTTTAATTTGTTGTGGTTATTTTATGATTTTGGTTGAGTGGTAACCATAAAGGTTATTTATTCTACCTATTTCATTGAAGCCATTTGTGTGTTTACATGTATGCTACACCCTTCTCCAAGTTTACCTAGATGTATCCATATTTAATATGCAATAAATTAGATTTTTGATCATGAATAAGGATGCTTAGCACACATTTTGCATCTTTTCCCATTATCTTGTTTCCTCAAAACATTGAGAAATCAATTCGATGGCTAAGTAGTGAAATCAATTTGATGGCTAAATATTTTTTTTGGCAAAATAATTTTCCTTTTTGTTACAAATTTGTGACAAAGTACCATATTTCTATACTTTATATAGCAAGAGCCGTTACGGTGACATTGCCACCTTGTGGCTGTTGTTTTTGAAAGGATTGGATGACACACTTTACATCTTGAATTTAAGTATTAGTTACTTTTAATTATTTCCATTTTTTTATATAAGTATTTTGTTTATTTAATAGAATATTTCTTTTGAAAATGGTTTATATATATAAAATAATAAAATAAAATAAAATAAAATAAGGTAAAATAAGAAATAATTATGTCTAACCTATTAAAAAAAAATGTTAATAGTTACAATTATTTTAATATTTTAAATTTGATAATAATTTCTTAAATATAAAATTTTATTAATTAAATTAATTATTATGTGCTAAAATCTATGAATTAGATTTTTGTTTTAAATTCTTTATAAAATTGAAACAATATCTCAATATTTTAAATTTGGTAATAATTTATTAAATATAAAATTTTATTAATTCAATTAATTATTACCTATTCAAATCTATGAATTATAATATTTTCCATGAAATTGAAACATGAAGTCAATATGTAACATTTTAAAATTTTACTCAAGTTGCATATAGCTATGCTTATATTTTTTGTCCCACTTATAATTGTTCAAGATTTTGTCATAAAATATATATGAGCATGTTATGCAAAATGTGTCCAAGCACTCTAGAGCATTCTTATAATGTTTAGGGTCTTTACTTATGGTAAAAAATGAGCTTTTTGTAAATTAAGATGATTTATTAGTTAATATGTTTTATAACATTTAAGGTCTTTATTTAGGGTTAAAAACTGAGCTTTTTGTAAATTAAGATAATTTATTAGTTAATATGTTTTAATGGGTTGGTTTTTAAGGTAGCCTTTTTTTATGGATTAATATAGTTGAAAATTTTGACATTTGTAATGTCCTCGACCCTTCAACCGGCGAAGAGGACGCTACGATACATCAAATCATCCGGGCATCTAGCCCCATGAACATGAACATACATACATATAATGTTGAACCATGATACTTAAAAACATAAAACATATTACGAAGCATAATCATTCATATACACGTCGGAAGCAAAACATATCAATCAACACTCATGCATATACAGATTAGCATTTAACATGTATATCATCATTCATCAACGGTAAATATGATTGCAGATACAAGTTAGGTAAGAATACTTATCTTATTAAGAACTTGTTCTGCAACCAGCTACGTCGCTGCAACGTTCCACCCAACCATAGGCCCGCATGCTCCTTAATCTCTCAGCAACGCTGCCACCCCCGAGCTAGGCATGATTCCCCAAGGAATAAGGAACTAACAGGCTTACACATAGCCAAGGATAACAATACCACAAGGGCACACAGTTCAGCCAAGCCAACACAGTTGGGTTTATCAGGCGAACATCATATTAGCCAAGCCAACCAAGTTGGGTTTATCAGGCCATCCAGGAGCTGGGAAAGGCTAAATGCTAAGCTGGTGAGCTCATTGAAGAGCTACAGACACCAACACCAGAGCCATCCTGGCTTCTATTCACCCACACACACCCAAGACAAGGAAATCAGTCCCTTCTCTGCAACGCAGTCCCTCGGACCCTAATCTCCCTTCCAGTGCTATTCAGGGGTTATGGAGAAGAAATCTAGCTCAGTAGCTCTGTCTGTGTGGTTCTCAACCCACCAAATTTATCAAGCACCTCAGGCCTTCATTCACCACTCCAATGTAGTCCGAGGACAAAACAACTGCGTGCAAGCAACCAAACAACTATTCAATCTTTTATAGGGGAAAAACACAGCCGACCAATCATGGGAAAATAGCAGCCCATAAACCACTATGAACCCATAGCACCCGATCCTCAATGCAATCCCTGGAGAAATTGCATAGGCAGAAAATGGAAAAGAAACCGATTCTCAAACTGTGTGTGAGGGGAAAGGACGAAGCCAACCAAAACTGTGAATCCAAAAAATCACGACCACGATTCCACGGTGGAGTAAATAGAATGCTGCACAATCTGACAATGGTAGAAAGATACAAACTCTTTGTGTGAACAAGAGGAAGAATGTTTCTCCGATTAGCAAGGCGGTGTGTGAAAGGAATGGCAAACCCCCATTAATGAATTGCGACCCCCTTTTAGCTTCGCTCATTATGAGGGAAATGAACAGACTCATGATCCTGGTTAGTGGGTAGGCCATTCGCAACCCAAAAGGCACGTCATGGAGAGAGTGCAGGCATGAGCGTGGTGGTGGTTTTCCTGCTAGTAAATAGATGACCCCAACTAACAATAGGGTGGTGACACATGGATTTTTCCCCCATGGCTCAAAGTTCGTTATTTTTCCCCTCCTTATCCTTAGGAATCATGCCCCTTCTCAATTTAGTTGCAGTGAACATAGCTGGTTGGGTTTATTTAATTAAAAAGCACATTTACATGATGCCACAATTTAATATATGCCGTATGTCCCGATATACCATCGGTGACAATTTCAAATCCGAAACATAACATATCCAAATCGATGGTGGGGCCTTGGCCTTTAGCTCTGCACCATGATTATTTACAATATATGTATCATGTATATTTAATGCAAATGGGGTCAAAACCAGGGTGTTACATTCCCCTCCCCCTTCAATAGCACTGTCCTCAGTGCTTTACAAAATTTCAACAAAATGCTACACTGGTACCGCCTTAGTGTTCCATAGGATTGAACAAAAATGGATGCAACCAATATAAATTATGACAAAATCCTAGTTAAATTAAATTAAATTAAATTAAACTACACTAAATTAAAAACATAGAGTTGTTTAACTATAATTAATTTAAAATGCAACAAAATATAAAATATACAAATAAAGAAAACCAAAAATAAACTAAACAAAAGATAAATATGCAAAATAAAAAAACAAAACAAAACACAAAATATAAAATATGCAAATAAACAAACAAAAAATGTAGAATTCAAAAACACCCGCGGACTAGCTCATTAGCAAAACAACAACGAACAAGTTCACTCCCACGCACTAGTTCATTAGCAGCATCCAAAGCACTGGTAATTTGATGAGTAGAGTAGTGGTAAATCGAGGAGCAAGGGATACCAGTCTAGAGGATATCGTCATTCCCAGTGGAGGAAATTCGGTCTCAGTCCAGAGGATAACAAAAAAATCCAGCTGTAGTCCAGAGGATACCAGCATTCCCAGGGGAGGCAATCTGGCCACAGTCTAGAGGATAACAAAGGGCCCAATGAATTTTGAAAGCCCATTAACCATAGCAGCGTAGGAATTTGGGAAAAATATGTCAAATTTCTGAACCAATACAGATTCGGTACAGTCATACTGAAATTATAATTTTTTTGTTGTGCTACCATCGCTTCTATTATTGGTGGATCTAGTAAGGGTTTTCTATTATTGGAGCGTCTGAAGCTCCTCCTTAAATTCAGGGAAAAGACATATGGGTTGAGACCTGCAAGCCAGTCGTGCTCTTGTATAATTTTATGAATCATGGCACAATTTACAAGATTTTTAATTTTATTCTATTTAATGGTTCAGAACAATGTGCAGAGTCCTGTAGGAGCTATAATATGAACTGGTTCAACTGATTATGTCGAAACGTTGAACCTGAGATGTGTTTCTTCTAATCATTTAATTTTTCTTTAATAATTAGTTTTACCTTGATTATGGGACAAATTACAAGCTTTTGTTATTTTATTCTATTATATGTCTGAAACATTCTATAGAGTGCAATCTTGTGTAATCTTATTCTATTTAATGGTCTATAACAGAGTCCTCTATGAGCTATAATTTGAACTAATTCTGTCTAAACTTGAACGTGAGACCTCTTTCTCCTCTAAAGACGCATTTAATTTTGCTTTGATGGTTAGTTTTACATGGATTATGGCACACTTTTCAAGATTTTGAGACTTTTTTCTATTATGGGTCTAAAACATTTTGTAAAGTGCCATAGGAGCTGCAATTATAATGACTGGGTACAATTCAACTTAAGACCTATTTCTCCTTTAAAGAAGCATTTTATTTTATTTTTATGCTCACTTTTACCTGAATTACAACACACTTTGCAAGCTTTTCCCATTTACTGGTTTGGATTTTGGAACAATGTATAGCTCCCTAGGACTCATGGGCTATAATTTGAATTGACTCCAGTAAATTGACCCTTATACCTCTTTCTTCTTTAAAGACACATTTGATACAAGTATTATTTCTCAACGACACTTATATCTTTTTGCCTCTGTTTAGCATATACCATGGTAGTTAATGTGGTCGCCTATGTTTGGCATATCTCAAAGAGTTCAAAGGTTATCAAGAATATTCACTACAATGAAAAACTTTGATTAGCGTCTCTTTTAGCTTCCTTTTTAGCGTCCACTATCACTTTAGGTGTATTTTTCATCATTTTTTGGAAAAAGTGGATGCTTTTCCACGGGATGGCGCTTTTAATGGAGTTATTTGCGTCCCCTTTTAAAAGCTGGCACTATTTTGGATGCTAATTAGCATCCCAATTAGTGTCCCAATTGAATTCCCAATTAGCATCCCAATTAACATCCCAATTAGCGTCCCAAATAGCATCACAATTATCATCCCAATTAACATCCCAATTAACATCCCAATTAGCGTCCCAATTAGCATCACAATTATCATCCCAATTAACATCCCAATTAACGTCCAAATTAGCGTCCAAAAAAGCATCCCATATAACGCCCAAAATAGCCTCCAAAAAAACGTTCTGAATAGCATAGCACCATATATTAATCTAGGGTTAGCGACATGAATTGCACCATGAATTTCAACAGGAAAAACATCCAACATAGCACCAAGTATAGAGCCAAGAATCGCACCTATAAAACTTCCAACATAGCGTCAGGTATAGAGCCAGGTGTAACCCCTGGAATAATGCCAGAAATTTTGAAAGGAACCGTGCTAGGAATTGCACTAGGTTTAGAGCTAGGAACTGTGTTCGGAAAATGTCCGACATAACGTCAGATATATCAATGTTAATGTCAATGATCATGATTCATGTGGTAGTACTTTTGGATTTTTATTTATCATAGTAGAACCTAAATGAACGTAATCCTGGCACTTTTAGATCTTGATTAATCCTAATGAGGGGTAAATTACCTTCATGTCACCTAAATTTATCTATTGGCATTTGAGTGTCCCCGACAACATTTGATACACCCTAATTGCATCTAATTGGCCCTAACAACACGGCGATGATGCATTACGACAATTATGATGGAGCATATGGATATGTTTGATAAGTATAAGATTATATCATCCATTCTTCTAAGGTAGTAGGGCTCCTTGCTGATTAATATAGTAATTAAATTGATGATGACATTGATGATGACTACGACGAAGACAATGATGTTGATTTATTGTATGATGATGATGACAATGTGGATGCCAACGATGATTATGCATGTGGTAGCACTTTTGGATCCTAATTTATTCTAATGGCACCTAAATGTCTGTAATGGCATCTAAACGACCCTATTATCATTGAAATGACTATAATGACATATAAATGACCTTAACAATTACATGAAATGAATCTTAATGGCGATGAGTGATTAAGAACACTAATGGAATATGAGTGACCATAATGACAATGATGAAGATGATTTTGTTGATGATGTACTTAATGTTGACGATGATGATGATCGAGATGATGCTGACCTACCATATGGCATTGATGATGATGATGATGATGATGATGACAACGTCGATGTCCATGATGATGATGCATGTCACAATACTTCTGGATATTGCAAGACTTGAGATATTGGAGTTAATAATAAGTAATGGAGGTTGTAAGGTGTTGACCATACAAATATTGTTAGCCATTTGGTTTTACATCGACTGATATGGCCATTGGGTTTAATAGTTCCCCCACCCCCTACACCTCTCTTGCAAAAATTTGGTAGTATTGCAATAAAACCTATCATGGTGCTACCAAAATGTCACCCTACAAGGTTTTTTTGGACAAACCTCCCATCCATGCCCTCATTTTTACCAAGAACATCCAAGGCACAAGAAGTGGATATCAATCTTAACAAAAAAAATAACTTTTTTTGTACCCTTAAGGACATTTTGGTCTTGGTTTAAAATGGAATGAAGCAACAATCATCTCAATAATGCTCATAGTGTTACTTTGAGAAGTCGATCAATTTTTTTTACATCTTTGTCCTTATAAGTAGAAATTATAGAGTTAAAGCTTCCCCTATTCAAACTCTGTCCATTTCTAATTTTTTGAGCAAGCCATTGACCTACAAGGGGAAATGCTAGATTTAAAGCTTCCCATTCTATACTAGTTTTATTCTATATTTGATCTAATATCCAAATTAAAGGGGTGTATGTACTTTGATTTAATTACATATTCCTATAAACATAGGCAATGTATACTGACACTATAAAGGCTCTTAAAAGATAGGGATTTCCAAAAATGATGGACATTACATAGTCCCCAAACCCCACAACTTTTGTCTTGGCAATCCTTTGCTATTTTACCAAAGGGAGGCCACCTCTATCTTTCTTTCTCTTCCATATTATTTTCCAAAACATCAATATGGATGTAAGTTAAGGAGTGTCAATATACAAGTATAACCTCTAACACTGATGTTACCAAGGTCAATTTTCCACTTAATTAAGACAACCACCTAGTGCAACAACTAGAGGTATATTTAATAATTAACAATAACAAATTAATAGTTAATAAGTAATATGTATAAATAATAATTATGATTAATTAATCATTGATTAAATAATAATTGATAATTAATTAATCAATGATTAAATAATAATTGATAATTGAATACGCATCGCAAATATATGATTATGAATTGATGCTAAAACATCTTTAACCTGATGCCAAAAGTTTACACATGATACCAATGCAACACCAACATGACATGTTGTTTTCAATACATTGATAATAAAGTTGTAGAGTGATTCTAAATTAGGACAAATTAAGATTCCCCAATTTTGTCGTGTTTTTCATCATGAGCATTTGAAAAAAATACGACATGGGTCAATAATTTTGATGCAAGGGCCATGTATTGAAGTAGTGCACCTGTTGGCACATGTTTTTTGTATTTTGAAACGTTAGTGTGTTTTTTAACATCATTGTTATTGTGAATAATCCCACAAACATGACAATGGTGAGATGGAGATAGTTTATAGGGTGTCTCCCACTCCAAAAGCTTTGTCAATTCAGAGGTTGGATTTTGGTGCTAACATCATCCACGGTTCTGGTGTCATTCTTTGTGGGCCAATTTCAGAAATGATGATGATGAGGACGATAATGAATATCATAATCAACATGATCATGTTGGAAATGATGACATCAATATAATAATCATCATGATAATGATGGAAATTATGATTATGATGATGACTATAGTGATCATCATGATGACGATGAAAATGATGTCATGATGATGATGATAATCATCATCATCACAACATCATCGTCGTTATTGTCATTTAGCTCATCATTGTCATCTAGGTCATCATCATTGTTATCATTTAAAGCATATATGGTTACCATTTAGGTGTCAAACTCTGTGCACTTAGCACCTAGAGTAGCATCCCAAATCAATTACAATTAAATTCTCCTTATGCTATGTTGTCTAGGTGAAAAATTAGGCACATTCTATCAGGATGATGATAAAGTGGACATAAATTGTATCCACTTTAGCATCCCAAATCAATTATATTTATATTCTCCTTATGCCAAGTTGTTTGGGTGAAAATCTAGGTGCATTATATTGGGATGGAGCTAAAGTGGGCACAAATTGTGTCCACTTTAGCATCCCAGATTAGTTACATTTAAATTTTCCTTATGGTAGGTTGTCTAGGTGGACAACTGGGTGAATTATATCAGGATGGTTCTAAAGAGTAAACAAATGACGATGACGATGATGAGTAGGAGGAGAAGGATTGAAATTATGATGACTATGAGGATTATGACATTTTGGCTTGATTAATATTTCTTATGTCAATGGTAATTATGAACACATGATGTTAATGAAAATGAATGTATTTAATTTCTTGATTTTTTAGATGTTATTTATCACTAGTTTGTTATTTTATTATATCCAAAACATAATTATTTTGGTAATTAAAAAAAAATCAGATAACCTAAAAAAGTTATTCTTGATTACAAAAATTAGAAAACTCATTATATTTGAATTCACCTTCATTACCCATCCAAAGATCCTCAACACTTCTACTAGATCCTTTATTTCAATGTAGCTGAAAGTTAAAGACTTTTAACTAAACAAAATCATGAAATAATGAAATCAATTACAATTAAATTCTCCTTATGCTCGGTTGTCTAGGTGCAAAATGAGGCACATTCTATTGGGATGGCGACAAAGCAAAAATAAAT
>LPNX010462777.1:102446-144642 GCA_001517045.1 Pseudotsuga menziesii
TTTCATCCCCATTTGTTTGACCTTATTTGATGTATGCGATGTATGTTGTTGTTGTTATTTGCATTTTCCATATCAAATTATATACTTCTTGTGCTCTGTTTTAATACTCGATTTTCGTCCAAGGGTTTGTGTGAATATTTATAGATTTTCATAGGGTTTCATTTCATTGCGCAGATTGCAATGGCTATTGGCATCTTTTTCGATTGCCCAATATGCGCTGATATTTTCTTCTTAATCCTAGAATTGCAAAACCTGGTTGCTGCATTGAGGATTCTTTGAACCCTACACAAGAAATCAAACCCTATCAGATATTAGTGTTTAAACCCAAGTGATGGATGCAGGTTTGTGTTTTTTTGGTGTTTAAACCCAAGCAATGGATGCAAGTTTGTGTTTTTTAAGGTGGAAATTGCTTCTGTCTAGCTCGAAGAGGATTACAATAGTCCTGAATTCATCAGGCCCACAAGCAACCTGTTGGTGTATGTTGCAAGTAAGCTCATGTTGGCGATTAAATCTGGTTGTTATATCTTTCAACCAACAACATTAAATGTTGTGTTCTCTTGCTTGTTTTAAGTATTTTTTTATGTGTTGCTTTATATACAATAGATTTTAATATAATATTATGTTTTTTTTTTTCTGCTCTTAGAAATACTCTATTTTTCTGTGTTCCTGTTCTCTGCTGCCTTTGTTTTATATGGCGATTAAGTCTGTTTTGATCTTGTTGTGGCTTTCTTAATTCTACAGCTATTAGATCACATTCCCGTAGGCATATTGGGAATATTTTTGAGAATAAAGAGATGAGATCTTATATAGTTTGTCGGCTGTTAAGGTTGAAAAACTTATCAAACTTTACTTACTATACTCGTGCGGCTTACATCTTGTACCACCTTATCTCTTTAACTAGCATATGTTATCCTTATTAAGTTATTGAGTGCTATTGTGTGGAGTCTAGATTATATGTCAATGAAGGAAAAAATCAAAATCAAAGGAATTACTGAAAGGACTATCAAAAAAACTGAAGCTAGATGTCTTATTGGCGTTGAACCTTCATTAGTATTTAAATAACATTTTGTAGTTTTCTAACATTAGTATAAAAGCAATCTAGAACTGGCTATGGAATTTGTACAAGTACCTGCCATCAGGAATCCATAAAAATCAAAATGACTATTCTTCTAACTGTGCCAGATCTTTGAACAGTTCTTTTCCGAGTTTCACGTGCTCATTCTAAACTCGTCCCTAAAAATAAGGTTGGTAGTAAATCCATTAGGAATCCAGGAAGCCATGATAACGTTGGCAGTAAATCCAAAGACCCCCTTCGGCACTTGCTATAATATCACCCCATTTATCTATTAATCTTTTTATTCATTTAAACATGACGTCAACGAATGCCTGTAAATATTAAAAAAAAAACAAAGGAAACAGAGCTAGCAAGTATATTTATCATGCATAGTCATTACAACAAGAGATACTCTTAAACAAGTTGTAGTTGGTATATCGTCATAAATGTTTCTGTTAGGGATTTTTTAACACTAATTAACTATGTTAACAAGGCATGGTTGCAAAGCAACTTAGTCCCAGCTAGATGCATTGTGATCTATAGCAAGGTTGGTTGTACTTGATAGACAAGGATGCACTTACTCTCTTAATACACGATGCATCATTTGCATGATCAAGACTCCTTTCCCGTCCTTAACTTGGACCTATATTTGGGTCTATTCTAGTGTTAGATCCTTATTAGGAGATGTCTACTCAATGTGCAAATTTAATTTCCCTAAAGTACATTACAACTTGGATGTTGCATTGAGGAGAAGTTCGACAAGAACATGTCTAAGTATGAGAGTGCACATAATTGGTGGCTACTCCTGAAGATTGATTTGTGTAAACATTTTCTAAATAAACAAGTCTTAGGCTTAACCGTAAGCTTGAACTGTTAGATGGATGACTTGCCTTACAATCCTGCAAAGAAACCGGCACCCTGGCAAATGCAAGCATTGTCAAAATCAAAACTAAATCAAAATTCACATTTTAGCCAAATCTCTTGCCCTTGTTTGCCGGAAGTTGCATGCACATACTATTATCATGTGGAGGATTCAACACAAATAATATTTTTGCATTGCAATCATATAATTAAAGTGTATTTTGATTGCTAAACTAGTTTGAAACATTTATCCTGTGTTACCAGATCCACCACCCTAGTGTGTCATTAGAGGAATTTTGGGGTCTAAAATGGGCCTCCTAAGGAAAATAATAAAATAATAGTTAAAATAATAAAATAATATTGATTAATTTTGGAGGNTTTAGTAAAAACACAATGAGATATGTCGAAAATACGAACAAAAAAAGTAGTGTTTTTTTATGACAAATATGTCAATTCAACCATTATGGTTGACTTATTTTATTGAAATTCTATTGGTTCTTGAATTCCAACTCACAAAAACTTATTTTGGCACATTTTCTTATAAGGCCCATTTTAGACCCCAAATTTCCTCTAATGAGGATCAGCAGATCCACGGATCCAATACTTATTTGGGTCGGATCTACTTTGGGAAGCGGATCCACCATGGAAACATATCCTTTGTAGTAGGAAATGTATACTGGTCCCATGAAATGGATCCTATGAAAAATAAAATAAAAATCCTGAAATTTTGAAATGGATCATGTGAAAAATCAAACAATTCCTGAAATTTTCAAATGGATCCTATAACTTCTTGTTTTTTTATGACCCATTGATCCCCCCAAAAAATATTTTTTAATGAAAAACTTAAAAAACGCTAAAAACCTAATGGATAAAATCCTAAACCCCATTCCTGTCCCTCAAGTTCTGATCTATCCTTATGTCAAGATATGCTTGTGAACTCTGATATATCAATATCAAGGTCTACTCTCAACATGTTTATTTTATATATCTATATGGTCAATGTCTGTTGTTAAGGGCTGATCTATTTTATGTACTATGTTGTTGCTTACTTCACCTACATTGTCCTTTCTTTCATCCCCATTTGTTTGCTCTTATTTGATGTATGGGATGTATGTTGTTGCTATTATTTGCATTTGCCACATCAAATTATATACTTCTTGTAGTGCCCTATTTTAATACCCGATTGTTGTCTAAGGGTTTGTGTGAATGTTTATATATTTTCATAGGGTTTCATTTCCATTGTGCCAGAGGAGGCCATGGAAGCTGCGTTCGTGTTGTGTGCTAGTAGGGAAACATCAGTAGCACATGCCATCTCATTTTTGGTCATGCCCATGGAGCCCTTCTTCAGCATGTACTAGATATCTGTTTGCTTCTTCAGGTGGGTTTTTTTCATCTATGAATTTCTCATGGGTTTTAAAGTGTCATTTATAATGAATGAAATTGTCATTTCCTTCAGATCCCTATTGATATAGAGTTACAAGTAGCATGTGTTGTGTATGTATGTCTATTATATCAAGGTTGTAATGGATCCATGGGGTTTGAAATCATGAATTTTTGGCCACAATTTTCCTCTACTAAACTTATGGAGACACCCATTAACATCAAGAGAGATGCATTTCAAGGAAATATTATTTCGATTTCTATTTGCACAGGTTTTGCACCTAGAGCAATCCAATGTGCGAGTCTTTGATTAAAAAATTTAAAGCATACATGTACAAATATTGTGTGTTTTTTTTTAAATCTCAAGTTTTAGAAACTTGGGAAGAAATGATACATTTAGTAAACTATAACATTATATTGAATGTTTTACCTATGAAATGTAGTTGTAAAATGCATTTTTCGGAAGTGCAATGTATAATATGTTCTAACTTGCTTCTTGATCACATTGCATAGGCATGACTGAGCATAATACATTAAAAATATAAGGAGATATATTCAATGCATCTGAAAGAATTGAACTAAATACCTTTAGTGTGGCCCTCGATAGTGTCATTTTATCTCTCCAATGCCACTTATACTTAGTGTACATGTCTTTAACTACAACAAAGATGACTTGTTAAATTACTTGTTGAAAACTGGACAAGATAGGAATTAAACCCAGGAGCTTCCTTTAGCTAATGGAATTCTCTACCACTAAGATTCTCCCTCTTTAAATAATGGGAATCTGTAATGGTTTGTTATCTTAACAATTTACCTTCAAACAACAATTTGGCTCAGGTCTACCTCCCATCACTAACCACCTACCTCTATTACCTTGTTAAAAACTAGACATGCTAGGAATCAAAGCTATGGTCCACCCTAGGATGAAAGGATACTCTACCACTAAGATTATTTCTCTTTTTGTGATAGGAATCCATATTTGTTCCAAATCAAGGTGTGGATTTCTATCTCCAACACTCTTGTCATAAAAATAGTCTTAGAGTGAGATATCATGGTAGCCATGTTTAGGAGAAATGGGGAAAATACAAAATCTATAAATGGTTAAATGTGTAGACAAAAAATACAAAGAGAAAGAATGGGAAAAATTAAAGTACATATTGTGAATTATCACAAAAACCATAGATCACTAATAGCTGATGAAGCTTCTAGAGGGAGTTAGAGTTGTGGAGGAGAAAACTAGGATGTTAATAATTTTAATATGAGAATACACTACAAGAAACATATAAGACAATTGTATTAATCTCTAACAAATGACCACACAATTAGGTCAATGGGGATAAAAGAGTACACCAAATGTAGATACAAAGTGGGGAAGCAAAAAAAATCCTAGAACAATATTGAGAGTAGGAAAATATAAATAGGTAAGCGCTAAATGTCCACCTAAAAGTTTTTTTTAAAAAGTACTCAATATATGTAGGTCATTTTTTGGTTTATCTTTATTTTTAAATCTTTGAAGTCAATGCATAATCATCAAACCACAGCCTTCCACAATTGTAATGTTTAGACAAGGACATCAAAGAAAGATATACATATTGGTTTCAAAATCTCTCATTTATACTATAATTGAAACAATATTAACACCATGTGATAAAAACCCTAAGATGATTTATATCTATCCTACCTTACTGAAAAATATCACTTCAACCCCTTTGCATAGGAAAATCATAAGTTTCAACACATGTTGATGTTATGAAGTAATCAAACATAAAATGCTTAGTGAGTCGGTATCAACAAGTACATGCTTGTATAGAATAGCACCCTCCATTACACCCCTTAAATCATATATAGTACATGCTAGTAAAGAGAACTCATAACAATGTTTTGGTATGAAAACATAGTTGCACAAAAATATTCCAGAGGCCTTTTTTTTAAATATGTATATTTGTTGCATTAAAAACACATAATTGCGTTAGAGCATAATTTTTCTAGATGGCATTGCAATCAACCCCCTTTCCCAACATAGGTGAGAAGATATAATGCATTTGCCTTATTTCCCATCTACATGTAATACACATGTTTTCTAGCCATTATGTATGTTGGTATGCCCCCCATCCTATGTGGGATATTCCCTCCTACTTGTTGCTAAGTAGGGTCCCCATTGATAAGTGTATTCACCAAAACCATCTTTCCATTGGCCTCAAATATGAGGAGAGTCTCATTTGGGTGTTCTAGAGCTCCTCCTAGGTCACATGTAGGATGCCAGAACTAATTACCCCTAGGGATTCTCTCTATGATATCATCAAGAAGTGTATTGGTTCCTTATCAAGGATTGATGAGGAAACAAATACTTATTCCTCACCTTTTTATTCTATCCCTTACTCCTCACTATTTTGTTCTATCCCTTCCTAATGACATATAATGGCTTTGAATGACATTAAATTGCATTCAATGTTACCCACTCATGAATTATTGTTATCAAATGAAGATTATTTCTCTTTTCTTTTTCTTCTTTAATTTTTTAATTTGTTGTAGTAATTGGGCTCACAATTTACTTGGTGTTCGCATCATAGTAGGTGAGGAAATTGCATATGTGAAGTATAGAATGTATGTTGACATCAGAGACCTTGGAGATGGAAATGCCATCCTTATTATAGTCCAGTTTTGATATGTTTGGACGAGTTACTCTAGAAAGGTTATGGATTGGGGTTTGGCATTTCATTACTCATTGCTACTCATATATGGTAGGTACCCTTTCTTTCTTCATCTATAAAATAAGGTAAAGTGGGTGATTGTATTCATTCAATTTTTTGACAAATCTAGTGATTAGCAGTTAGGGTTTTGCGCTAGAGCATTGTAATTTGTATTTCATCCAGTCAATAAAATACATATGTATTCTAGCTAAATTTAGGGTTTTGGGTTCCTCTAAATTTGTAAAACCTTTTCTTTCTCTATCTATAAAAGAAGGCAAAGTGGGTGATAATATACATAATCTCAGCTCAGAATCTAAAAATTTGTCAATATACAGAATCTCAGTTCATCTTCTTGTTTTGTCAAAATGTCACAATAACAAATCATTTAGGTAGAGTCCCATGCTTCAAAGACTCAATTAGTAAAATAAATACGTGTAAACTATATGTTCTTCTATTCCCTATTAGAATCTCACAATTGAACCAAGTTGAATCAAGGAATGTTTTCCCACTCCTCTTTGGGACCTACTCCGAGGGCCTTGGAAAATAATCTTGTCAGAAGCTTGCCCCAGTTTAGAAGGGATCCTAATGTGATGTAAAGATATAATAGAATAAGGGGTCCAGATGTGCCACATACCTTTAGAGAACATGAATAATTAACCTCCCCTCCCTATTTTGAGGAATATGATAAGCAAGGTGTTGAAGAGTGCGTTGACTATCTCATGGATATCAATATGTTGTTCCACCTCAATGTTAATATAAATATGTCTAAATACTTCCCTCCCCCACTTGAATCACTTGGTTGTCTCATGAGGTAAGAGGAAGAATAGATGCAAGAGAAGGCCTTTTTACAACATGATGACCAACCCTTTGATCTATCCCCTGCTCATCTCGATATGGTGTTTGATAACATCATGACTGAGGTTAGAAGAAAGTATGATTTATGGCCAATCTTGAATGTATCAAATTTATGAAGGGAGAAGAAAATAAGCTAACAATGTGAGAAAACATGCATCTATGGGTACTAAAGGTTCAACGAACTAGGAAGGTTTCAAGGCCTCTAACTTTCAAAGAATTGTTACCCCATATCTTTTGCAACCTCAACAACTTTGGTAATTGATGCTTCCAATATATCAATGTTATCAACTATGCTTTCAATATCTTTGTTTTTCCTTTCTAGTTTTGGTATTAATGCCAAATTTTTATCCTAAAGTTGTTTATCTTTTTCTAAATGCTACTATCAAATGATTTAAAACTTTTATTGTAAACCTGAAATTTGTTGCTCATGATGAGGTAGAGAAAATTATGTTCTTGTACCTTCTATTTACTTTCTAGATTCTTTAATATTTTTCCATACAAGGAGTGTACTTATTCCAGTTGAGTAATAAGGTCCTTAGTATTGACTTGACTTTTATTTGTGTGTTCTACCCCATGATTTTCTTCAAATTTATTTACTGGGATAGAAGGGATGGATTCTTCTACACTGTCCGTGGTAGGAATTTGTGGAACAATTGCTAGTTTCTTTACCACTTGGGACTTGGCTCTATCTCTTTGTCCAATGATCTGATCCTTCTTATCTTTTGAGGGGATACCTACTTAAGGTTTGAGAGGACTTTTCTTTGGTGTCCCATTTTCACTAGGGTAGCAACAACCTCCCTTTTCTCATCCTATATTTTTTTCTTCTGGGTTATTCTTTTCTTACTAGCAATTGCATTACCTCCTATCTTATTTTCTGGACTCCTTTAAAGGATTTTACTTTAAGTTTGTAACAACTCCATTCATTGTAGTGTTTTACACCTTTCTAAATGTGATTTTTTTGTTTCTTTTCACACCCATTTACACCATCCACAGCTGCCCAAGTATTCGTGGATTTTATTCTTAAGTTACATCGAATGCTAATTTCCATTATGTTAGACTAGGATTCCACATTTACAATGAAATTTTGGAAGGAGTTGTTTAAAATTTAGTGTACCTAGTTGAAAAGGAGCATTATGTACCATCCCCAAACTGATGGTTAGTGAAAAAAGGTTAAGAAGTGTTTAGAAACCTATTTACAATGCTTTGCTTAAAAAATTCCACACTGATGGGCACAATGACTACCCTTGTAGAGTGGTGGTACCATACACTTACCACAGTGCTACCAAAATAAGCCCATATGAATTTATCTATGGCTAAAAACCCTCACCAGTAACTTCATATTTACGAGGCACTTCCAAGGCTCATGCAATGACATACTTTGCACTAGAAAATGCATTATCCACACACACAAGGAGTCCATGATGAAGAGGATGAAGGATCTGAAGCCAATTTGGGTGCAGTCCTTGAGGAAGAGGATGAAGGAGCTAAATCCAATTGGGGTGAAGACCTTGACATTGCTGAAGTTGAAGGACAAAATGGTGAGGTTGTGGTGGTAGATGATATAAAAGTGAGAGGAGAGGATGATGATGAAGGAGGATGGGATCTAGAATATTTAGAGTTAGCAGCAGATGCCACTACGGAAAATGTTGTAGGTACAACTCATACAATGTCATTTGTTACCCCCTCACCAAGTATGCCAGTAAGCCAAATATAGATACATAAATATTCTCTTTCAGGTCAGCATGCAACTATTGGTAAATTTCATACAGCTATGTGCCTCTTAAGTCGACAACTTGGTATTAAGAATTTCACTCCATTAAAACCCTTATTTTTGGATCTTTACACGAGCAGCCATACATACCTCCCATCATTTGTTTCTGCACTGGTGGTCTCCTTAGCAATAGAGAGAGGCTGGACTGAGGCTGTTGGTCCAAATGTCAGAGGTCCACCAGCTTTGGTATTTAGGTTTTCTTTATTAGATGAAAACTTAGACTAGCTTACAGAGCCACAATAGATGGGAAGTTTAGTGAAGCATTGAGTCTATTTCTTACCATCTTGCACACAATTCCAGCTATTGTTGTAGATTCAAGAAGAGAGGTTGATGAGGTGAAGGAATTGATTGGAATTGGTAAAGAATACATCCTGGGTCTTCGAATGGAGGTCAAGAGAAAGGAAGTTAAGGATGATGTTGTTCGGCAGCAAGAGCTTGCAGCCTATTTTACATGATTGCAACCTTCAAAAATTCCATTTGAGGTTGGCTTTACTGAATGCCATGGGTGTTTGCTACAAGGGAGGAAACTTCAATATAGCTGTTAACTTTGCTCGGTGGCTATTGGAGAGGGACCCCCCTACAAACCATGCAACAAAGGCCCAACAAGTTCCGCAGGCATGTGAGAGGTAGTTGCAGGATGCCAATAAATTGAATTATGACTTTAGAAATCCTTTTTTTATTTGTGGAGCAACTTTCACACCCATATGCCGTGGTCAGAAGGATGTGTCATGTCCATACTGTACAACACACTTTGTTCCAAGTATACAAGGGAATATATGCACTATATGTGAGCTTGCAGTTGTGGGTTCTGATGCTTCTGGGTTACTTTCTTCAACTACTCAGATAATGTGATGTCATCATTGAACACATGCTGACTATGCTTTTTTATTTCAAGAAGTTTCATTTCCTACATATAGGTCTAGACTGATGTTGTACTCTACCTTTGAGAACCATGTTGAGAAATATGCCAGGAGAGTTTGTAGCAAGTCTTGGAAAAAATTCAGGGCCTTCTTAAGAGATTGGAAGACACGGTTTATTGAGACTGAAATGACGGTAGAAGTAATTTTCCTTGTTTACAATTTGAAATTTAAGTCTGTTTTTTTTCTTCCCTTTCCCAATATTGGACAATAAGTGCAAGTCATTTAGCTTATGTCTCGTGGAGAATTTATGATAGACACAAGGGTGTTTATCTTGTCTTTATCATTCATGTTTTCCAGTGGACTGTCGAGTATAGACAAGCATTAGGGTTTTATTAGACAACCCGAGGAAGTTACATTTAAGTATTCACATTAAATTGAACTGCTCGAGTGCTTTTTGCAATTGTAGATAACTTCACTCCTGTCTCTATCAACTAATATTTAACTTTTTTAATTGCATAGTTGGTTTTCATATGATGTTCGTGTAATGAAATGAGTTCTTAAATGAGCTCTGTATTGGTTGTTGTTTAAAAAAACTGCATAGGTATTGACACAAAATTATTCTTGGAGGAGAGAGATAAATACGAGGTAGATTATTTCTTCTGATAAGAGTCGGTCCTGTACTATGTTATTTATTGAGAGACATGGTATTGTTTTATTGAAATATTCTGACAATTGTGTTTCAATTTTCTTATATTTTAAAAATAATTGTTTTCCATTGATGTTGTCACATTTTATCTTCTTAAGAGGAGCATTTTCTACCTATGCATGTGTGATCCTATTATATAGCAAGATGTGTTACATAGGAGGATATTGGTCTTAGCCAAATGTCTAAATTTTGGATGTTCTAAAATTGTGTACTTCAATTTGTTTAAAGCTGTAATTCTTGCGATATTGCTTATGTGTGTATTACAGTATAATTTATAAATAAAATGCAAAATATTCCTGAAGTTTTTTTACGCAATTCCAGTAACTGGCTTTGTTTTTGGCTTTTTGAGTAAATAGATCAAGCAGAGTAACTGCTCATACAAATCTCGTTGAGTATATTAATGAAAGAAAATTTGTAGTTTTGAGAGGCAGTTGGATTGTGGGTCTTCGACATATTTGTTGTCTTGCAAAATTATTATCCTTTGTAGGTGTTTTGTCCTCAATACTAGAATTCCATGGTTTTAATTGCCATATTTGTGTTGGCTTTCTTGTTTGAAAATTTGGCATAATAAAATTTTGTCTTCCACATTGCACTGAAATTTGGACATGTACAAAACTAAACTCCAGTGTTGAAATATTTCTTATATATTTCATTTTTGGTCCATTTCTGAGAATATGCATTATGTAGAGAAGTTGCTATACTCCAAGGCTGAATGCTTCGCCAAAGGAAAACATAATCTAGATAAGGAAACACAACACTACATAGAATAACTAACTACAATAAATGTTAGACAGACTGAGGGGAGATCCAAGGAAGTGACAACAAGTATTGAAGTTGGTGACCATAAACACCCTTGATCATGAGCCACAAGCTATTGGTTATCTCTTCCTTACTGCCATGGACCACTCACTGCCTGTTTTCATCCAAAACGATCATAGAAATTTTCACTGTGGAGGACTTAGAGGGACGATGGAACTCTTTGCTATGGGCACCAAACCACCCTTGATTTGGGCTACTCCTTCTAATGCTTACCACCATCATAATAGGTCGATTCATATCCTAATTTATTATATAAACTTAAGTTAAACTTGCTTGGCTTCACCATCATGGGTTTACCACATGCGCCAAGAGTCGAGCGTACAATCCATTTAAAAGAGTAATTACATAACAGGAAGATCGAGGATGAGGGTGTGTGCATGTAGTCTTGCACCCTCCTATTTTCATGATCAAAGGTAATTTCCATCATTAATGATCAAAGGTAATTTCCATCATAACGAACACGTATTTCTTTAGCAACAAAAGGCCGTGGGAAAAATTTCCAGATGTACTAGTGTAGCAACCTTCTCTGCTCTGTTGCTTACCCTATCTCTGTGGCTTCTTCTTCCACTATCTCTTTCTTCTTGGCTCTTATCTGGTTAAAAAACCTTGGATTTTGCTAGGTTTAGGGATACATGTCTGATCCAATGTGGCTTGTTTCTGACCATATCCGTTAGGGATCAAAGATCCCCACTTTGGAGGTTTTTTCTCTCCCAAATTATATTTGAGGACTCCATCCTTTGATTAGGTTCGGTCATCTGGTTCTAGGTCTAACTCAGCATCTCGGCTTTGGCTCTTAGCTAAGGTTTTGCTTCGGCTCTAAATGAGTTTCTTTCTTTGGCTCCACTTAGGCTCTAGCGTACGCTCTCGGTCTGCATTGTGTTAAGGGTTGAGCCTGGTAGAAGAAAATAATGCTTAGATAGAAGAAAATAATACTATGGAAATTTTTAGCCTATAAACAAATAGTGCTACAGTATCAAGTCTTTATTTGATAAAAGATCGAATTTTCCTACAATAGTGAGATCACAATGTAAATCTGTCACATTAGAAACCATAAATGCCCAATTATTGTTTAGAATAAAACACGGGAAACAAACTAGAATCAGAAGGGTACAAGCTATTGGGATGGCCAAGCTATCAAGTAGTTAGAGAGAGATATTGCCAACAACTAGTGGATAGAATCTTGGGTATTCAACAAATTCATTGGTGAAAGAGTGTCATAAAGCAGCAAGCATTAAGCATACATAAAATGAATGAAGCTGCACACATGACTAATGATAAAAATACATCCCTTTGTCCTTTCTAATTCATCTTGTGCCCCAAAATTCTCCTGTCATGAATTGCATGTTCGTATACATTTTGTTTTTGGGTACATTTCACGTTGCTACACATTGTAATAGCTTTGCAGAATTTCTAAGGTTTCAATTGCCATGATAGCATAGATAGCAATAGGAAGTTGTTCCCTATACAATTTGCTTGTCATTTTTTTATTGTCATGGCAGGGTTCTTGTTTTGTGACAATTCATCACTATGAGGAATTATATTTTTTATGTTATATGCAAATCTTTAACACCATAAATATTTGAGAACACAACTTTAACTCAAGTTCTCATGGGCGCCAAACATGATATTTTCATTTTGAAACCGTTATCCTTAAAAGGAACTCAATAGATATGGTTCGGGATCTCTTTTTTTTACTCATTATTATGTGAATGGATATTGCAGGTAACAATGGGGGTCACAAGAATACAGAAACTAGTAAGGATGGACAAATCATACTGCCTCTACTCATTGAAGTACCTTAGATTCCTAGGAATTGAAAGAAGCAACAGATAACTTTGGTCCAAAATAGTTGATTGGAGAGGGTTCCTATGGTCGGGTGTACTGTTCAGTCATAAGAAGTGGTCGTACTGCAATCATTAAGAAGCTTGACATAAGCAAGCAACCTGATCAAGAATTCCTTGCACAGGTAAGACATTCTAATGTTAAACTAAAAGGCTTTTATTTTAAGCTCACCTGTTTTGCTGTTTCTTTTAATTCTAATATGTCAACAAATAAATCTTAAGCCCATATATCTACTTTTACTTTGTCACATGGCTTTTGTAATATCATTTTAAATATGCTTGCAGGTGTCCATGTTCTCAATATTAAAACATGAAAATGTATTGGAACTTGTTGGATATTGTGTTGAGGGTAGCCTCTGTGTGCTTGCATATGATTTTGCAACAATGGGATCATTGCATGACATTCTTCATGGTATGTGGGAAAATTCCACACAGGTTTGTGGTGGTATTATTCTTTATTGCATGCATGAATTTTGTAGGGTATATGGATAGTTTTCAACTTACAATCTGGCTCCATATTTTTTTTCATGACCCTAGCTGGAAATAATAAATATGCTATATGAAGAAAATTGTGTTTAATGAAAGTCTAGTTTTTCAATTATGTTCTGACATGTAATCAATGCAATGTGAGTAACCAAGTGCTCACATGTTTTTCAATCATTTAAAATTTAGAAGGTAGGGGGTGTGATGACTCCAATATCACTTACGATGATATGTGAAAACTTGAAAAGTAATGGAAGAGTAGAAACATAATTTCAGACTGGGTAGCTCACTTTAGATTGAGGTAAAAATATCAATATGAACTGCATCGCTATTAGTTATAGATTCTAGGCATTGAATTAAGGTTGGGATGGGGTACCATTCCAGATGAAGATAATTTATGATCAGATCAACAAGAATACTGATGAGTGATTTGTTCTAGATGTTCAGAATGACAATGGTTTACTTGAAGATTGTCTAAGCCTTTTCAAGCTAACATTTGATGCTTCTGATTAAAATTTCAATATTAAATTCTTGGGCTAAAAATTGAAATTAAATCTACCTTAAATACATTCTTTCCTTGACAATAAAGTCAATTCAATTTTATTACGTGTTTTCCTCGATTGCAATGTATTCTATACTAGTGACAGTGTACACAGATGGCTAGTCTTGGCCTTATTTGTGAGAAATATGATGATGAATGTGCATAGACTTGTTAGGATTTTGAAGGAAAGAAATGGAACTAACTTGGTGTGCAAACCTATGCATGTTTATATTTACGCAAATAATCTTGTTATTTTGTTTCAACACATTCTATGCAAAGCCTTTCTTATTTTAAAAATTACTTTTATTTTTTCGTTTTACGGGGTGAGGGGTGGAGCTAGGCAAGGCTATTCATTTCTTATGTTCTCTTAGATGTAGAGTTGAAGTAACAGAGATCAATGTGAGAAGGTTAGATATTAAAGCTTGTATTTTTTTCTATTATGATTGATCCTCTTATCACTGTACAAGTTGGTAGGCTTTTATCCTCCAAAATGATTATTAAGCAATGTATTACCATTTAAACTTCTCAAGACGATCCTACAAAGAGAAAATTTGAAAATGAAATGGGTGAGTGAAATAACTCTACATGGATATTAATTACATAGTCCCTTTGCTATAATTTTCCTTGAATTTGTCATATTCTGATCGTGCAACAACACCGTTGCAAAGAAGTTGGATGGAAGGAAGCTTCTTATTCTTGTTGGTCTCTTCATTTCATGAATATTTTGCAAATATTACTGTAAGTACTCAACTGTTCTATCTTTTGTGCAACATTAATCAACAATATAGTATTTTTTTCTTTTATTAGTATATCTGGAACTTTTTTAAAAACACCAGTTTTACAAGGAAATGGGAATAATCTGGGAATGACTGGAAACCGTCTGATATGCATTAAGGTATATAATATTTGCAGCCATGCATATAGAAGGTAAATTACCAGTTCTATTTTTAGTTAGATGAAGATGTAGAACTTGTAACTTTTCCAAGATTCCACTAGGGTTGTGCTAGTTTAGGCTAGGTTTAAGTAATATGAAGGTTGCTTGGCTGTGCATAAAAGTTGTGGTAAAGGTTACCCAAATCATGCATACTAGGAATCTGCAGATGTAGAAAACTTCTTATTTGTGCTAGGAGTTGTGACTCAGAATTTATTGTGATTCCGAATTTGTGAACTTTTCTGATTTAACAAGTTCAAATGTGGCAATTTGAAAATAACTAGTCTGGAGAGTAAAGACATCGACATAATTCCTGCTGCCATTTTCAATTGATTGGACATATATAATGTAATGTGTCTATGATTGTAGAGAATGATAGGGTTGTAGCAGAGAGTAATATTGAAAGTACTTCAGCTTCGTCCCAATTGGATTCTATTTACTAAACACTTTGAAGTGGGCGACCAATAAATCGTTTGAGTAGCTGGGTTGATGATAGTCAACAACTTAGAGGAATGAGTGGGACTACAATAGAATTAGGAATTGAGGATAATTTTGTTTCTCATTTATAGAGGGCTCAACCAGTTTATGACACTCGATCATATTAGGCCCATGATACCACCAAATCACAAGAAAAAGGTGATGCTATTGCCTCACAAGATGCAAAAGCTGCAGATGTTGGTACTGTAATGAAAGAAACTTTACAATCATAGGAAAATGATATATAGATAACCAAGGAACGTAATCAATCCCATGTTGAATATAATACAATCTATCACCCTTTTTTGACTATTAGATACTCAAAGTTGTGTATTGATCCTTTTTACCATTATATAGGACTCTGTAAGTTAGTTTCCCAAATTCTTAAAGGGTTCTAGCTCAATGGAAGAGTGCCTTCCTTACAAGCAGGAGGTCGGTGGTTCGATTCCTCCATGCCCTTATGATATTATAATATCGATTAAACACTAAAAACGACTAAATTAGTGACCAAAACATGAGAGACGTGAAACTAGGCATTAAAAAGGATGCAACACATGGCATTGATATGGTAGCAAAATAAGATGTTACTTTGGATGAAAAACATGGCGCTACATAGGAAGCAAAATTCGGTGCAACAATGGAAGAAATATTTGGCGTCTTTTGGTACCAAAACACGATGCAAAAAAGGAAGAAAAAATTGGTGCAAATTTGGAAGCAACAATTGGCACATGTTTGGAAGTAAAACATGGTGCAAAATGGGATGCTAAAGTGGTAGAAAAAATGGATGCTAATTTGGATACTAACATGGTGCTATTAAGGATGCAAATATGGCACTAACTGGGGTGTCATTTAAGAAGAAAAAGTGGACACTCGCTAGGAAGCAAAGTAGGATGTTATTTCGGAAGCAAACCTCAACGTTGTTTAGGAAGCAAAGTTGGACGCTATTCTGGAAGCAAACCTTGACATTGTTTAGGAAGCAAAGTTGGAGGATATTTTGGAGCAAAAAAAGAGACGTTATTTTGGACTTCATAAAGGATGCTATTTAGGAAGAAAAAAAAGGATGCGTCCCATTTAGCGTCTAGTTTGACCACTCAATGTAAAAAAAATTACACTAAAAAAGGACGCTAAATGGGACTCTAATTCCAGGATTTGTTCTAGTGATTGTAGCATGTGTGTGTCTTTATTAAACCCTCTGCGAGCATTTCTTCCTTAAATATATGTTGCGTAATTTCAATCACATCATATCTTCCAAAATACTATCCTTAAATCCTTATCAACATATGCATAATTCCCTTTATAAATTTATGTTTATTAATTTCCTCTAGCTTACTCTTTTATTTCACCAAAACTGTACAGGCATACTTTTATAACTTTTGGAAGACTTATATTTTTCACATCTTGACCATCTTTAAACAAACTGAGGGTATGGCTAGGTATCCACCTCAAATAGGAACAATACCATGTCACCTTAAAAACTTATTGACAAACACACAGTCTCTGGCAGTCACTTTAAAATGGTATTTCAAACTACTCAATTCAACACATAGTCAATTTTGTCAAACCCTAGTGGACTATCCAATACTAGTAATTACTTAATATTTCTGATAGGGCCGATAAACTTTATATACATTGGCGGGACTATCCATAATCCACCCAAAATTAGGGCTTTTGTTTTATCACTTCGAATTGGGTGATAAACTCAATATATATTGGAGGGACTATCCATAATCCAACTAATATTGGGGCTTTTTTATCAATTCGAATTGAGCATCTGGGGAGGACATGATTCAATTCTAAAAATAGCTGTTGAATTTAGGGTTGATAAAAAAATTTATTTCTTGAAAGCATTAGGTATTACATTATGGGGTATTTCTTTTAGATAGTCCCAATCACACTTGACTAATAGATCCTCCATCGAGTGCAATCAATCCTCCATTCAAAGGTCCTTCCAAATTCCAATGCCTTATTTTATCAATGACCTAATGACTGACTTTTTCATCGGCCTGACAGAGTTGTACCTTATAGAAGTTCATAAACTATATGTTCCAGGGACTGGGAGAGTAGAGACTGCTTTATATATGTATGGACTTGCATTAGCTAAAATAATAATAATGTTGTATCCGTGCGCATGTCTCCATACAGTGTATGAGATCTTGCTCCATGACATGAATGGAGCAAGATGCCCCAACGGTTTCCAATGTGAATCTTGTGAGGGCCATAGAGATGTGAATTATAGGTTTCCACACAATAATCAAGTGTGTGTTATGCTGAAATATTGTAACTTCAAAGGATATTCGAAATGTATTTTTATGATGTAACCCAAGGGAGATGTTATTATTCCTTCAGAGGGGTGTTACTATTGTATTTGGCCATCATAGGGTCATGAGGTAAAGACTCCACTTTGTGTTGGGTCTTTAGCACCCTAATTAATAATATAATATATTGTTTTGAGTCTTCCCAGGAGAAGTCATCCCAGATAGTTTAGTGGGGCTGACTTGGTTGGGGTAAAATTCAGTTGACTCATTATGTATAAATAGAGGAGTTGTGGTTCTTATTTGAACATAGACTCACTCACTTGAGTAACGCATAGGAGAGAGAGAGAGAGAGAGAGAGAAAATAGAAGGAGGAGAACACTTGTTTTTGGGGTTGTCTTTTGTACATCTTATACAGAGGAAGTTTTGCTGGGTTTTCTTCCCCTTGAGGGTTTCCCAGGATAAAGTTGTGTCTATCTTGTGATTTTGTTTCTATCAGTGATTTTGGATATGTTGTTGCTCCTATTTTGAATTGAACCCTATTGAATCTAGTATAGCATATGAAATATTAACATGGTATCAGATCTAACTTGATTAGAGCATCTTTCATAAGGTGAAATTCTCTCTCCTCCCTCTTTGGAAGAAATTAGGGTTTTTGCAAAAGTTGGAGTTTTGAAGATCTGCTTCCATAGAAAGTTGTGCCCTCCTGGAGTGCTTCTATTGAGCCCCAAATCAAATTTTTTGGGTGGTTGGATCTCCGAGAAATACAAACCCCAATTTGGTAGTGAAACATAACCAAATTTTCTGCAGTGATTCAACCTTGCAAGTAGGAATTGAAGACTGAATATTTGGGATCTCCAGAAAGCAGTTGGATCAGCCAACTCGCCTCCCTAAAGCACATCTACTGGTAAGGTCAGCCTCCTATTTTAATAAATTTCATTTTTAATGACCTCCGGGACAAGATGGCCCCAGGCTCTAAGCTTGAGGACAAATTGGAAAGCCTAGAAAAATTCCTGGCTTGGACGTATAGGATTGGTATCATTCTGAAAGAGAATGGCCTTGAGAATTACATCAAGGATGAGAATGCAAAACCTGAAGAAGATGAAGCTAAGAAGAAGCATGAGAAGGACTTAATCAAGGAAATGAGGATCATTGCTGATTATATTAAAGATCACTTGATCCCTCAAGTGTCATATAAGAAGACACCTAAACAAATGTATGATGCAATTTCCAAAATGTATGAGTGAAGGAACATCAACAGAAAGATGAATCTGAGAGCTCAACTAAAGGGCACCAAGATGATAAAAGGAGAATATATATTCAAGATTAATTCACAAGGGTATCCCAAATCAAATAGAAAATAAGTGTTATTGGAGACACCCTTGATGATGATGAATTGGTTATGACTGTCCTCAATGGCCTCACTAGACCTTGGGACTCATTCGGACTATGTGTGTCAGAAAAGAAAGTATGAAGTTTGACATAGTATGGGAAGATTGCATACAAGAAGAAGCTCTCCTTAGAGAATATGATTAGGCTCTAGCTACCCATACTAAAGGAAGAAAACAATCAAACTTCAAGAAGAGTAATCATAAGCCTTCAAAGAAGAAATTCCAGAAGAAGAAGAAGGATTACTCAAAGTATCAATGCTACAACTGTCATAAGATATGACATCTTGCTACAGAATGTACATCACCAAAGAAGAAGAACAACAACAAAAGGCATCATGTTCATCTAGCTGAACATGAGGATGAAGAAAGAACTCAAAAGAAAACTAGAGGTGAAGATGTAGAAGAATATGTGTTATTCTATGCACTCTCTGGGTCTGTAACACCTGGAGAAGACACATGGATTATTGATATTGGTGCCTCTAAGCACATGACAGGAAATAAAACAACTCTATCAATACTTGAAGAGAATAACTCTCCCCAGAAGGTATCGTTGGGAGATGACTATCAATATCCCATCAAAGGCCTTGGTGAATCAAGCTACAAGCTTGACTATAGGACTTCCATGAAGATGAAGGAAGTACTGTATGTACCAGGTTTGAAAAAGAAACTACTTTCCATCTCATCTCTAGATAAGAAAGGATATAGATTTTTCTTTATAGATGGACAATTAGTTATGTGGTCCAAAGGAAAGACACTTGAAGATGATGTAGTCATTGGAGAAGAAGAAGGAGGATTGTACAAACTCAAAGGACATCCAGAGATAGCCCTTCTCCATGATATTACCAACTAAAGTGAATTGTGGAATAGGAGACTTGCTCACATCAACTACAAAGTATTGCGCTATGTGAGAAAGGTGGTAACAATGTTACCAGATTTGAAGATCGAACATGAGGGAACCTGGAAGGGATGTGTACACGGAAAGAACATCAAGAATCCCTTTCCGAAAAGTGAAACAAAGACCAAAGGGACATTGGAACTAATCCATTCTGATGTATGTGGTCCTATGCCCTCCATATTCTTGAGTGGAATTTAGTAATATGTCACATTTATTGATGAATATTCAAGAAAGGCTTGGGTATAGTTCTTGAAGAATAAGAGCGAAGTGTTCAGGAAATTCAAGGAATTCAAAGCCTCGATAGAGAACCACTCAGAAAATAGAATCAAGACACTGAGATCAGTAAATGGTGGAGAATACACTTCAAAGGAACTTGAAACATTCTGGAAGGAGGTAGGAATCAAGAGGGAACTAACCACTCCCTATAATCCCAAGAAAATGGTGTTGTGGAAAGAAAGAATAGAACTATCATGGAAGCAGTTAAGACCATGATTCATTACCAATACCTCACTATGCACCTATGGGTTGAAGCAGCAAGAACAATCGTATATGTGAAAAATATATTATCTCATAGTGCTCTTAGATTCAAGACTCTTAAAGAGATGTACACCGAAAAGAAACCTGAAGTAAGACATCTCAAGATATTTGGCTGCCCAGTATATGTACATATTCCAAAAGAGAAGAGAACCAAATTGGATCCTTCTGGAAAGAAGGGAATATTTGCAGGATACTGTGAAGTCTCCAAATCCTTCAAGATATACATTTCAGGATTCCATCATACCGAGATTAGTATGGATGTAACATTTTATGAAGAGGCAACTCTTAAGAAGTATAGAAGGTGTCATCTTGAAGAAGACATGAAGAGGATGTACCTCCCAAAAGGGAAGAATCTGAACCATCTCCTGAAATAGTAGCATCAGAAGATCATGACATACTAGAGCCTCAGGATCCCCCTACTATGGATATCAGTTCAGGTCATGCATCATATTTTTATTCTGCATCATCATCTATGTTCATGTGCATTTTAGTCAAAGAGTACAATTGACACGGTTCCAAGAGACTTGTGGTCTTTACTGCAAATTTGTAAGTCAAACTTTTATTTTAGAATCTCAAATTCTTGGGGATATTTTCCTCTTGTAGTAACATTATGATTTTCATGGATCTTGTTAGGCATTGACATTGCCATTTTCATGGCTCTTTTTAGGCATTTCCATTTTTATGGGTCCTATTATTATAACATATTGCATATGCTCATGAGATGCTTATTTTCCTCTTGTAGCAATATTATCATTTTCATGTCTCTTGTTAGGAATTGACATTGCCATTTTCATGGCTCTTGTTAGGCATTGACATTGCCATTTTTAAGGGCCCTGTTATTATAACATATTGCATATGCTCATGAGATGCTTTGTTGTTAAAAAAATACATTAACATGGAAACAAGTTGCTTTCTTTGATAGTGACGTCTACAGTAATGCTACATATAGAAAGTTTGTATTGCTCAAGGATAAAACATAGATATATTATTGTTATCTTTAATAAAGGTATTGAATGACAATAGTTTATCTTTTCGAATTTTAAATTGAAGGATATAGTTTATCTTTCTGAAATTTAAATTGATGGGTATAGAATAGTATAAGCCACATGAATAGTGAATTGTCTAATGGATATTTGTTTGTTGATGTATCAACCTTAAACTATTTTCCTCTTTTTCTTATAAGCAAGTGATTAAATGTCCAAACATGTTCTTTGGCAACTTGTAATCAATATTAAGTGATTATTTCATGAAAGGGGTCTTGTTTCCAAGAATGGTGGAAGTATAAATGCTACACAAATTTGAATCACTAGGCTATTGGCATTGTCATTTTTTAATAAGTGCATTTTACAAGGAATTTATTTTTTTATAAATTCAAATGGAGTAGAGGAAATCATGGCCCAACATATTCAACATTGAATTTCAAAGATGTTTATTAGGCTCATTTTGCTGCAAATTGGCATGCCTTTGGAAGGCGTTAACTGGATTATGGGCTGCATAACCTCGGTAAATTTTGCACTTCTTATGAATGGCTCCCCTACCTAGTTCTTCACGGATTCCCGGGGCATCAGAAAAGGATTCCCTCTCTCACCTCTCCTCGTCATTTTAGTGATTGAAGGTCTCAGTCTTCTTATTGAGGATGCTCGCAAACATGGTAAGGTAAAAGGAATCAAAATTTCCAAAGAGCTCTCTCTCACACACCTACTTTTTGTAGTTGATGTGATACTATTTGGGATTGGTACCTTTGAAGAATGGATATCTCTCAAGGTCCTTCTGGACATCTTTTGTGAAGCTTCTGGAATGCTTATAAACACTGAAAAGTCTTGTTTCCTCTACAACAATTTAGAAGATGGATTGGTAAGCACAATCACTCATACCTTTCCTTACAAGACCCAGCCCATGACCACTGGGTTTAAATATCTTGGTTATTTTATTAAACCCTCGGGCTACTTTGTAAAAGACTGGTTTTGGCTCATAAAAAAATTCAAAAACAAGATTTCTCACTGGTCCTTCAGACTTCTTTCTTTGGGGGGGAGGCTGGTACTTATCAAAGCAGTACTTACCAGCATTCCAGTGTTCTGGATGGCATTAGTCCCCATTCCAAAAAACCATTCTGGGGAAATTAAAAAGTCTGATTTTTGACTTCCTTTGGGGCACAAAAGGAAACAAGAAAAAGTTTCATTTGGTTGAATGGACATCCTTATCCAAACCCACTTCTCAGGGGGGATGGGGGATAAAAAATCTTGAATGGTTCAGCATGTCACTAAGAATCAAATCCTTTTGGCAAGTTCTATGTGGCAACGGTCTCTGGTTCAAATTAATCATGGCTAAATATTTAAAGAAAAACACAGTGCTATCATGGATTCAAAGGAAGGATTTCTCAGTTGCTGGTGTATCCATTATTTGGAAAGGCTTCATTAATCTTATCTCCTGGCTAGGAAGTAGATTAACTTGGATGGTAGGTGATAGTTCCAACACCAGAATCGGCCTGGATCCGATTTCTAGATTGGAGACATGTTTTACTCTGCCTTTGGACCTTCGCGGCTACTTGGAAGATTATGGTATAACTAACCTGGCCCATGCCAGAAATTACTCTCCAGAAGTCACTTCTTACTGGCTCACAACTATTGACTTGGATTTAGGAGGTGATTGGTTTAATATTTGGAATTATTATATCAGTGGGATGGAACAAGGAAGAATCAGACTCAGTACTAATCCAGACTGTTTATTATGGTCTTATAAGTATTTCATAGGTCCTATAACAGCAGCGATAGCATACGACTGTGTGGCAAATCACTATTTGGATTCTCATTGTGAAGCTCATCCCCTCCTTCGGGCTCTATGGAAACTCAGAATTCCTGAGAAGATTCGTTGCTTCATATGGCTTCTTACAAATAACAGGGTATTAACCTGGGACCAGCTCAAAAAAAGGGGATTTCAAGGTCCCAGTCTCTGCATTCTTTGCCAAAATAACGAGGAATCGGCCCAGCATCTGTCCATGGACTGTACATATACGAAGAATGTCTTTCAAGCAATTTTTGAACATTTTGGCACTTGGTCTCTTCATAATACTGCTGTAGATACTTCAGTTCGACAGTATCTGGATAGATGGTTACGAGTTCATACCATGGATTTTGCATATCTATATCCACCATTTTTAATTCTCTGGGTTGTCTGAAAACAATGGAACAGGTTAATTTTCGAAGGTTATACTCCATCTATATATGGGGCTCTTCAACAAGTCGAATTGCTCCACCATACCTTCTTGGTGCCTGTTAAGAAGCATAAGAAAATAATTATTGATTTGCCTCCTAAGATCCACTATCCATGTGATTTTTTCAATGGTGCAGCCGCTAAGAACAAAGGAGGTGCTGGTTTTACATTACTTTTAAGCTTCTCTCACAGCATTCAGTTCTCCATGGGATGTGGAAGATGTACAAATACAAAATCTGAGTTGATGGCTTTATGGGCCCTTCTTACAGTTTCAAAGTACATGGGTGTTCATCTTCTCTCTATCTATGGTGACTCCCTTGTCATCATTCAATGGGCTACTGGCAAGAGCAATTTAAACCTTCCTTATCTGAGTCACTGGTATGATGATATAAAAGAAATTCTGCAAACATTTCTGGGAATGATCATGAAACACACTTACCGTGAGCATAACCAGATTGTTGATAGTCTCTCTAAAAAGGCTCTCCTACTGGACTTAGGCTATGGTGAATTCAAAGAAGTCCTAGATAATATTACTACTGATCATGGTAACTTTCAGTTATTTTAGATGTGCTGTGCCATTTATCTTAAGCACACTTTTTATTTTTTTTGAATGGGATCACTATAATTCCATGTAGAGATGCTCAGTTATCTATTATGCTCATGATTTTTGCTATTTCTGACTCTTTCTGGGAATGATAAATATTTGACCTGTATTTATAGAAGTGATGATAAAGCCTGATAATAACAGGCTTGTGATTTAACAACTATGTTTGGATGACAGGAAACTGTCTCGATAGAGAGGAATACCTCTATGGTTGAGCTTATACATGATGAATGATCTAATCATCGATTGTATATGATGATCTTTGATTCAATAGAATAACAAGATCTGGTATTTTTTCTTCTGAAAAAAAAATATACATACACTGTTTATACATAGATATATATTGTTTATACATAGATAGACAAAGGAGACAACTCACATGCCTCTGAAGATGCTGAAGTCTGATTTGGAGAAATAGATTCCAACGTTTTTGTTTTTTATTTTGAAAGTTTGGGACCTGAACTTATTTTTTTATGTCAAGGCCTAGCTGAAATTGAATATCGGTTTAATGAATTACAAAGATCCAATTTGAACTGATTAGTTAGTCTTGGTATTAATTATAATAAATTTAGTGGTACCATCCCTAAAACCATTAGCAATTTAAAAAAGCTTGAAGAATTTTATATTTCCAACAATAATTTGATAGGAAAAAATTCCTAGAGCCATAGGAAAGCTTCATTATTTACAAAGCTTAAGTTTGGGTTCAAACAAATTAAATGGGAGTATTCCTAAAGCCATAACCAATTTAGAGAAGATTAGATATGTTGATATTTCCAAGAACAATTTCAAAAGCCATAGAGAATCTTCATTTATTGCAAGACTTATACTTGGACACAAACAAGTTAATCATGCATACCCCATATTGCATAGGTAAGCTAAAGAATCTTATTTCTCTAGACATAAATAATAACAATTTTTTTGGTAGTATTGCTAATAGTATTAGGGATTTAGTCTCACTTGAAATGTTAGATCTATTAAAAAAAAAAACCTTTGAGGAACCAATTCCCAATGACATTGGCAATTTCAGTTATTTGAGACTTTTCTCTACTCATTCTAATAACTTTTCTGGGACACTTTTTGAATCTTTGGTCAAATGCACCCAATTTCAACTACTTGATTCGAGGAAAAATCAATTATCAGGCAAGCTGAACATCTATACTTCACATTTTTTATGACTTGGAAGTTTTAAGTCTTGGTTATAATAATCTGCATGGCCATATTCCTCAGCATATCACAAAACTCACCTCGTTGCGTGTGTTGGAATTATCCAACAATAAATTTAGTGGAAAAATACCAATGTATCTTGAGAGACTCTTAGGATTTGCAAATGTATTTAATGATGTGGAATTTTATGATGAGAAGGAATTTATCATGAAAGGGAGAGAGTATACTATGTCATATATGCTTCCTGCAAATACTATATTTGATTTGTCGTGCAATAATCTTATAGGAGAAATTCCCTCAAGCATAGGTAGTATGAGCCGATTGCGATTATCGAATCTATCTTGGAATCAATGGGATATCTACTTTGGAAGTGTTGGACTTGGAAAAAAATAATTTGACTCGACCAATTCCTCAAGAGCTCTCTAAGTTACACGAACTGATTTTTTTGGATGTTTCATCAAACATTCTATATGGACGAATCTTAACAGGGACACAATTTTCCACTTTCAATGTATCTTCATTTGAAAATAATAAGTGTTTATGGGGTTGTCCTTTAGATTCATGCAATGTAAATGAAAGACAAGAAAGGACATGTGACATTGATAGTAAGGTACCTACTAATGTCGAAGTGGGATGGCTTAGTCATGTGGATGAAAACATATCATTGATAGCATTGGGGATGGGAATGAGGATTGGATTTGGGGAAGTGGTTGTTCTCTTTATGTCATGGAAGAGAGCTAAACATTGGGTGATGCTTCAAAACATGCCACAACCCTTTTTTGGAGTATATCAATTTCCCACATAAGCATGACTTCCTAGGCTCCAAGATTCAAAGAAAAAAAAGGTATACTCTCTATAGTTAAAAGTATTGTCAAGTAACACCACTCATATATTTTGGAAATAAAATTATGCTTGCACTATTAATATTAAAATTTAAAAAAATTAAAAAAATTAGATAATTGTTTTCTATATTATTATTGAACACTTCCAAATTATAATCCAAACAATATATTAAATATTTTAAAAACTAATGCAAAAAAAAGTAAAAGTACATTACTACTTACCATTCTATTATATCTTATATTTTGTGAGGAAAAAGCTTCTAAACTTAATCACATAAAAAAATACACATGCTTCAAACTAATCTTTATTGAAAGAAAATATTGAATTATAATGAATCAAGGTATCACATAGAGTATTCCCTATGTATTTCTTATGTCATTGCTACTAATTGAAATAAAAAATAACAAGAGAGGCTGCTAAAGACAGCTCGTCCCTGTTGTTTTTAAATAGTTTTAAAAAAACTGTTATTATTATTATTAATGTATTAAGTTATAAGTTAGTTTTTAAATTAGAAACTATGTTACGGGGCTAGCTGAAGCTGATTTGCACCATTAGTTGCAAAGCTCACAGAGTTTCACCGTTTAAAGTTTCAAAATCAAAAATAGAAATTTTAAAAACATATTTACATATTTTTCCATAAATTACTAAGCGAATATACTGTAGTTTAATTATTTTTCATGCAATATGGGGACAAAGAAATAAATTTTATTCTAATTATACTAGTAATCAGTATGAACATTACCTAATCTATACCACATCTGTAGTATTGAGATCGGTTTTGAAAGTATTGACATAAATATCATGTTGATGAGCTAAATGGGATGCAAATCCATATAGCCGATTGTGGCGATCTAAACAACTGAATTTATCAAGGAGCCTCTTTTTTTCCTTTAGCAAAGTGATCTCGTCAATGTTGTTTTGTTGTTCATTGGCAAGCAAGTGACTTCTCAGGATTTTAGACATTATGTTTATATTTAAAAATGGATCTGGTAGTTGAAGTTCACAGTCAAATTGCATATCTTTATCTTTCATGGAGAGTAGAAAATTAGATAGCTTCTTGTTAATATTTTGATATATAATGTTATAATATATTTGTGTAAAACCAAATAATTAATTTTAATATCTCAAAATTCATGTACACAGTCATGACACAACAACTATGTCTTTTATTGTTTTAATGTTGTTTAGTATATTTTATATCGTGAGGGGTATGGTTACAGCTCAGGGATACTATTATAGTTTTGTATTTAAATCTTTACATGATAAAAATTTTAAAATATATTTAAATCATATGAAACTATTAATATTTTAACTTTAAAAAGTAGTCTTACCACGAGGAGCAATTGCTACTATAAAATGATGCGCTGAATGTTTAATATAAAATACTATTTTGATTTTTATATCCCTTTGTAGCAGGGTTATATAGTGACTGACTCCAATCTGTATACTAAGACATACATGACATCAACCTCCGAGGAGATTGGTCTAGAGGTTTAGCTCGCCATCTGTCCACCCATACTTCATCATATGCCACATGATAATTACACTCGCCTAGAACTCTATGCATATGCATCTTGTAGAGTGGAACTGCAAAACCTTTACTATATATATAAATTTCATTGTAGATATAGTCAGCTATGGTTAGATCCTCACAGACACGAACTTTTCACCTTAAAAAATATACATATCATGATTTGGATGGATGTCAAGTGGACACGACAAATGTTATCAAGGGGATTGTTTTAGCACTACGGTCACCATGCAGTAATAAAAATGACCATTGGAGGATTATCATAACAAAACATACTACGACTAAAAAGTTTCCATTGACAATTGTTTTCTTGGTTTTGTGAACCTGGCCCACTTCTATGCCACGTTCCTTATAACCATATAAAATAAACATAAACCATAAACAGAGGTCGACACCGTTTTGATAGCAGACCACATGGAAGAACAAGGAAACTGCATGCTTTTCAAAGGGTAAAGAAGAACTCTTCCATCTAGCTACATGAGAGCTGCATCGAAGCTACCCAGAAAACCTGCACAAAGAGAAAACCGAGTATCATTCTATCATAAACTAAGACTGAACAAAACATTAATACTTCCTCCCTGGCGAACTCATGGTAAAGTAATTCCATTTCTACGCAATCTAGTATTTCTAGGATCTCAATTTTCTTGGAACAGGTCAAGACACCTTCGGTAATTCTTTATTGTTTTGAATCAAACTTGTAATCATGGCGTTTTTAGGATAACTGCAAAGCCGTAAGTTTACAGAACTGATCTCTTTTGGTGAACGGAGTAGGTGGATCAGCCAATAAGTTTCAGAGCGGATGAGTTAAAATTCTTCAAGGGTCCCAGAAGCGTATGAATCCCGAAGAAAACGTTGAAAGCCTGAATGGTAGTTCTGCAGAAGAATTTGAAGAACAACGACCCCATAAGCATATGAAACCCGGAGAAAAAGTTGAAAGCCAGAACGATAGTGCTACAGAAGTAACAGAAGAACAAAATCCCTTATCCCGCGATAAGGACACCATAATAAAGATGGACTTTGTTTTGTTCATGTAGTCTCCAGTTATCTCCTCTTTCATGTTTTCTGTGATCCATTCCAGCTGCTCGCTTGTATCCACCTTTGCATTTTCAACACGCAGACTCCTTTCGTCTCTGTAGATACAATGTAAGACCATCTGACCCAACGAAAATGGCACTCCAACAAAGCTTGGTGCCTGCAAAATATGAAGCACATTATTATTGATTATATCATTGAGCATAAATACATGATTTATTTAAATTATACAGTAGTAAAATCAATGAAATTTAAAGAAAAGCTATGAGTTTTTTCTAATATGCTATAGGTTTCATATGACTATAATTATGCATTTTATTAAAACAACGGTATAGTGTGCAGAAAATGTGAAGGCTTCATTGCCATAGTGTGATTGAAATAGCCCAGCATTATGAATATATGTGTACAAATTAAAAAACCATATATGCAATCAGTTCTTGCACAAGCACTTGGAAGCTGGGGAATTCAGGGTGCCCCATGAACGACGAATAAGTTTCAGGGCCTTGCACCTTTAAACAACTGGTAAGTTTATGATACTTAAATTAAAATCTTAAAGATGGCATGTCTAAATATTTTCTTACTCATCAAATTATTTAGATGCTTGCACTCATTATTTATAATTAGTGCTTGATTTTTATGCACTAACTTATCAATAACCGGTGCTCAATATTTTGTATGAGGCTGATCTGTCAAAACAAAAAAAAAAACCGACTCCCACCTGTAGCTACTCATGTTGAACAACTACTCACTGATCATCATTTTATCCTTTGTGGAATCAGTAGGCAGAGCAGAGGGAAGAAAGTTCTGAGCAAGAAAAAAATGGAAATTTTGATCAAATTTCCTTACAATAATAGGAGATGGCAGCCAACAGATTATGGTTCAAATAGATATGTGCTGCAGGTTGACATGTCAAGTAGCTCCTCCATCTCTCTCAGCATGTTGAGCATCTCCATACTTTCTTGAAAGGGAGATTGTCTCATCCATCATTTCTTGAAAGGGTCTCTGTAGTACGAAACATTTGTCTCATTGACGAATGAAATCCAGAAAGTTGTTCTTTGAGATATTTGCAGAGAAAGCCGCGGCCTTTCTGTATTGCAATCCAACAATCCAATAGAGCAACAATCCAGCAATCCAAGAGAGCAACAGAGGTATAGACAACCAAGGTAACAATCCAGCAATCCAAGAGAGCAACAGAGGTATAGACAACCAAGGTAATAGTTGGCTTGAAAATTTTTGCATGATGCATCAATTTCTCTTTCTAAATGCAAAGTTTAGTGATGCAATGACATAATTCTAGACAAGTGGCCAACATGCTAGCAGTCACACAGTAAGATGCCAGCAGTCACATAGTAAGATCTTGATATTTATATTGGATGAAAGATACTATATCTGAAGGCTACGATATCCAAACATTAAATGTTGTAGAGTTAATGTTAACCGTAGCCTTAACATTATTTTAAATACAATTTCTCCTTCATCTTATAAATGAAAGATTCATTTATATTGCCTTCTAATTTGGCTCTTGCCTTGTTATGAGGCCAAATAAGAAGTCTAAGTGGCTGATTGGTGGAGAGGGAGGCCAATGTTCTAGATTGGTAGAAAAAGCGGCGTTAAGAAAGTAGTCAATGATGTTGATTGGTGGAGAAAGCGGAAGTGAATTGATTCAGTACAAACTTAGGAAAAATGTTTTATTTTTGTTTTTGTTTTGCGTGCAAACTAATAAAATCGACGGCAAGGTGATTAGAAGAGTCCCTGCTATGCCTGGGGCAGGGACTAATAACAATTTTTCAATAAACATGTAAATCTTTTTTGACATCTACTTTGGAATTGATGCATTGATAAAATAGTTAAATAAATTTAAATATAAATTAATAAAAAAAATTTAATAACTATTATAAAATTATATTTAAAAAATTACCTTTTTATTTTTTTATAAACCATATAAAAATTATCACATTTATATTTTAAAAATAGTCAAAATTAAATAATAAAACAAGTAAAATAATTAACAAAGTTTTTCCACACAAAAAAACATTTTCTGATATCTATTGAATCAAATAAATTATAACTAGCATTTGCACCGACAGGTGCAAAGAAACGTTGAGAAGGTAAAAATATTGTGCCTTTCCGCAACTCAACCTTTCTGACTTACCTTGGAATACTGGAAATTAATACTGATATTTGAGATTTTACCTTAAGTAATTTTTTACTAAATAAAATTTCCTTAATGACCTTTTTATGTTTGGATTTATTGACTTTTGTAATAAATTTTAACTTGTTTTCCAACCTGTCTTTCTTGATTGCGATTTCTGGTTTCTGAAATCAGGAATCAAAAATGCATTTTGTGGAGGTTTGTTGAAATTTGTTTTGTGCTTTACGATTTCCAATGTTTGGATCACGAATTCATATAATTTTCAAGAAGGAAATTTCATTTCTTGAATTGCGATTTTCGACATCTGGGTACGAAGGGTTTTATGATATTTGGATCGCGGTGGTCGACAATATTTCTTTTAGGACTGTGGAAATCAGAAAACTTGCAAGTGTGTTAGTTGAATATTTACTTGTTGATTTGTGGAAAATGGGAAATTTTGGTTTTGTTAAAGTCATTTGGTGTTTCCTCGATTTTCGATTTTTGACTGTTCGCTTATCGGATACTGGAAATATTGCTTTCGATTTATTATGCATATACTTTCCTGATATCCAAGTATCGGAAATCAGAAGTTTCACTTTAGATAAAATTGAAGGTTTCTTTCATGATTTCTGATTTTCGATACGTCGGATCTCAGAAACTGGATTTGTCTGGTTTCCCGATTCTCGATTTCTGATATTCTAGATCTCGGAAATAAGAAACACCACACTTTTTTCGACCGAATCTTTATTTCCCGATTGTCGTTCCCGATTCTGCAAATAAAAAATGAAAAGTAAATTTTGTCAATTTTTGTTTATGCATACGAAATATACGGTCTAGAGTCTTTTGGTTGTTTGAGTTTGGTTTTTTAAGATTCGAATTTACAATTAATTTTTACATTTGTTACTCATGCTTTTTCACTCCACTTAGGGTTTTTTACAATGTATATCCTCTGTGTCTCCATGCTTGGAGTTGTGATTTTCTGAGCATTTCCACATGTAAGTTTTCACCCTTTGATCATTTTTTCTGTTAAATTTGAACTCACATGGTTTTTAGACATGGTTACTAAAAGTGAATCATAGAAGGTATCTGCCACGACCATTTTAGCAAGCATTCTGAAACCATTGAGGATCACCATCATCGGATGAGAAAAGCATCCACTTCTTTAGAGCAAGTAACAGGTTGGAAAAATCATATTAAGGAAAGACCTGATGGCTTGCCACTCTTAGATAAGTTACAAGTCAAAACAACTAAAGTTGCCATTGAGACATGGGAGGGTATCTGTTATTCAGTTGAAGCTTTAATCAATGTAGGACAAATGGTTTGTGAATAGAGGTGGTCATATTCAAAGAATTCGCTCACTTATTTGATTTTTCATGTTCTGGATATTACCAATGAGGAACCTTTGCCTAAACTTCATTTGGAACAAGTGGAAAAGAAGTTTGATGATTCTAAATAGTTGATCCAACAAAAAAGTCAGCTGACGGTGCAAGAAATTGAGAAATGGATCGAAGCTCCCCATGCTTCGATAGCTTGAATATAGTTGTTCTTCAAAGAATGGAAGAAAATGAGAGAGCAGGAGATTTCCTCCCAAATTTGCAAGACCGAAATTCAGTTGAGGAATGCTCATTTTCAGGAATTCAATGACATTCTGGAGGTAGTTTCCAAGTGGTGTTCCACCCTTGGGCACACATAGAAAATATTTGATTGTGTAGTTCCACATTTTGGGAATTTTTCTTTTCTCGTAAGTTTGTAATCTTATTTAAAGAGAGATAGACATTGTGTTATTTGGACTGCCTTCTACTTGCAATTTGTGTCTTTAACACTTTGGATATTGTTCTTTGCAATTTTATTTGTTAAGTTTCTCTAAAGTAAGTTGAAAGAAGTAATCTTGATTTGCATGTTTGCACATTAATTGGTTGTTTTCTTTCATCTGTTATATCCTACAATAGTAATTAGAGGAAATTTCAACTCAAAATGGGCCTTTTAACTCTATTTTAAATTCCATATCATCATGTGTTAGCCAATGAAATTGCTTTAAATTTGAAATACCGTATAGGTCTTAAACACTTTTTAATATAAATTTGGGGATAGGTATCATAAAAAAACTACTTTTTTGTTTGTATTTTCGACATATGTCCCCGTGTTTTTACTCAAATTTTGATCGGTCATCATCACATTTTTCAAGTATTTCTTGTTTTTGGGGTAGCGGGGTCTATTAAAAATATGCCAAGTGGGTAATTGTTGGATGCATAATTTGATTCTGCATCCAAGGAGCTCTCCCGATCGAAATTTGAGTAAAAACACGAGGAGATATGTCGAAAATACAAACAAAAAAGTAGTTTTTTCTTTTCTTCCTCCAAAATTAATAAATATTATTTTATTATTGTAACTATTTTTTTTTTAAGGAGGCCCACCTTGAGTTGAAATTTACTCTAATCATTAGAGGAATTTTGGGGTCTAAAATGGGCCTCCTAAGGAAAATAATAAAATAATAGTTAAAATAATAAAATAATATTGATTAATTTTGAAGGAAGAAAGAAAAAAACTACTTTTTGTGTTTGTATTTTTGACATATCTCCCTGTGTTTTTACTCAAATTTCGATCGGGAGATCTCGTTGGATGCGGAATCAGATTTCGCATCCAAGGAGTACCCACACTGCATCCAATGATGTCATCATCACGTTTTTCCAGGTATTTCTTTTTTTTGGGGTAGCGGGGTCCATCAAAAGTATGCAGTGTGGGTACTCGTTGGATGCGGAATCAAATTCCGCATCCAATGAGCTCTCCCAATCGAAATTTGAGTAAAAACACAATGAGATATGTCGAAAATACGAACAAAAAAAGTAGTTTTTTTTAATGACAAATATGTCAATTCAACCATTATGGTTGACTTATTTTATTGAAATTCTATTGGTTCTTGAATTCCAACTTACAAAAACTTATTTTGGCACGTTTTCTTATAAGGCCCATTTTAGACCCCAAATTTCCTCTAATGGTCTGTATTGAAATCATTACTCATTGTGTTTAAGTGTCATTATATAGTTAGTTAGTAGTCAGTTATTTTTCAATCTTTTCAGTTTATTTAAAGCGAAAAGCAGAAGTCGACAAGAAAGAAATTAAAAATTCGGAATCCTACATTTCGGATTTTGGAAATCAAATCCAATAATTGCAAAACTAATACCTATCATTTTATTGACATAGCATGAGTATTACACCATTATGAAGCTACATAACCAATACAAGTCACAACCCTTTTGCAACAGAGCAGGAGTAAGAGTCAATTAAAACATAGTAAGGGTGTTTCACCATCTCATTTCGTTGAGCTATTTCTTGGCGAACTACTCGGGTCTTGGAGCACTTTTGTTTTTCCCAAATTTTGTTGCAAAAACCGTTATGTCTTCCTTTGTTGGGTTTTTTTTCTGCATCTGAACCATCATACTATGTCCAAGAAGCATGGCACATCTCGTCATGCTACGAGTGGTCATGGTCATGCGCAACGAGGGGTGCGCATGACACAGGTAGATGGTTATAACAATGAAATTTCTCTGCAAGTCCAATCCATAATAGATGACTGGGAAACCAGGCTTGTAAATGAGAACCTTGTTCATGATATTGATTGTGGCAGCCCCAACCACTATTGGATCGTCAAAAACATGATGGGAACCCTCATGGAGGAAATTATAGCTAGATGGAACAATGCTAAGTTGGAAATTTCACAGGCTACGACCAAAATGGTGGAATTAGATATGGTCATAACGCACAGAAATGTCATGGCCATCTGGAAAAAATTAGCCCTGGGATTTGACTCCTTGGGTGATGGAGGTAACAACAGTGTCTTTATGGCTCCATCTAGTTCAATCAATGTTGGCCCTACCATGCATGCTGCATATACAGTGCCTTCTCCGATTTCAACTACGATTAACCAGCTTTCCAAACGAGCTCATGAATCTGATGTTTCTGTGGGGAAAGCAGATGCTTCTGTGGAGAAAGCGAATGCTTCTGTGGGGAAAGTGGTTGGCTTGCCACTGAAGCCCACTCTACCATCTTCAAACGAGGAACTCTTTGGACCTTGTCCTATCATTGAGGAAATGTAGGACACGCATGACCCGACCATCACTATCAGCGGTGCTAACCCATGAGCTTGTTCCTGTTTCATTTTTGTCTATTTCACTTCCTTTTGTTTACCTCTAAGTTTATGCTGGTTTTTAGTTTTCAAGGTCTCTTCATAAACATTCCTTCATAGAAATTTTGTACATAGCCCCCCATATATCACATGGGTTATTGTGGCTCTCTTAAATATCTCTGTAATTTTGTTTAAACTTTACTTTGGTAGTAGGCTCCATTTTCTGTATGGTTTTTATGCTCTTTACACTACAACTATAGAGTTTTCTGCTTTTCACAGATTGGGGTGGTTGTTAGACCATTGTTTTCACTTGACCAGAATTCTCGATATTCTATAATTTTTTTATAGTTAATTAATAGCAATATAGACTTACAAAAAAATAATAATATGAAGTTTAAAGATCTAATATATCTAAATATATTATTTCTCTTAATAAACCTAAAATTTAAAGATGTAATATATGTGAATAGCTTGATTTGGGTAGTTGAAAATTATTTTAAGATCCAATAACAATTATTTATGTTAATAAATATGAAGTTTAAAGATGATCCGACATCAAGATGATTGAATGGATTTATTGTTCATTTATTTTAAAACATTGTTTAATAAGAATTTTCTGAAATTTGAAATTGGGAAATAAGATATAGGCTCCAATTGGAGAGCTAGATTTACCATAAACATTTGTGGCAAAGAGAAAAGAATATGAACAGACAAAATAAAACTTGGAACACCAAACAATTTTAACAAAATCGAAGTTTTTCGGTTTCTGGTACCTGGAGGTCGAAAATCGCAAATAGGAACTTCGACATTTCTTTATTTGAAAAGACAAAACTTCCGAGAGTGGAAATGTCACAACCTGGAAATTGGGGAATCGGAAATTGGATCATAGGGTGTTTCTTGTTGGAAAACGTAGGCCCATAGGATTTCCAGAATCCGAAATTTCAGAAATCGGAAATCGGGCAATCCCAAATTGGAAAATCGGTGTTCCTTAATGCAAAACATAGGATTTGCGGAATGAGAAATGTCGAAAATGGGAAATCGGGGAATCAGAAATGGGAACATATGATGTGCGCAATTTCGATACATTTGTAGTTTGGAAAGATTTTAATGTTTTGCAATTGAATAAAATAACACTATTACTCATGTTATGTTCTATGGTTACTTATTAAATTTGTTTCATCAATTTTGAGTTATTTCTCTATATTTGTGGTATACTGATCATACTTTGGTCATGGATTAAATGTGTTGATTTATATAGTGATTTTTCATTACAAGCTTGACATTGAAAAAATGTATTTATTTAATTTACATACTATTTTACTACAACTCATGAATGGCTATTGGTTCCCAATACTAATTTGTCAATTAGTATCACTTCATAGGATAGTTTTGTAAGTTTATTTAATTGGAAAATGAGTTTTCCTAGTTTGATTGAGTTTTGTTTGTATTTGTACTATTATTTTTGTTACGCATTTAGAAATAGTAATGTTGCCACTCATTAGATTTCAAGTTTTCATAATGATGTCTATTTTTTAATTTTTATTAATATGTGTTTGATATGCTTTAAAGGAGATTATATCTTACTAACTCTAAACACCTTTATTATATCCAAGACTATATTTAGTATAAAGAGTTGTGTCCCACACTGAATTAAATAAATTTAAACACGGTTCTTTTAAAAAGTCTTAAACCTATAATTTATGGAAATTGTGAAAGTGTTTGAACTATTTAGGCTAAACATTTTTAAATGAAAAATTACAACTACACTTAAAAAATGTATGCCAATTCACATCAATTGGAATATTGGTATATTTCCTAATTAAGAAGTATGTAATGTATTAGAGAAATATGTTAAGACACCAGGGAAAAGTTGAAATTAAAGCGCACAACTGAAACTTCAGAAATAGAAAGTCTGAGAAAGTTTAGATTTGGTGTTTTAGGCTTTTGCATTCCACATAACAAAAAGCAGAAATGGGAATAAAAAATATTTTAACTAAAAACGTATCAAAATTGTGCATTTTGCATGCCATTCTTCTAAAAGTGGACAAAAATAAATTTGCAAAGAAGAATATTAAAGCTCGGATTTTCGTGTGAGGAAACCGGAAGTCGAAAAGCACGAAATGTTAAATCCGAACATGTAAATTTCAATTTCCAATTTACGCTTTGTGATTTAGTCAAAGAAAAAAGTGGAAGTCGGCAAGAAAGAAATTAAGAATCCAAAATCCGACATTTCAGAATCCAGAAATACCTTTTTGAAGCACAATTACAGGAATAGATATTTTTTCCTATGTTTTCCAATAAGGAACACCGTATGTTTCAATTTTCGTTTCCGTGAATTCCTATTTCCGAATAACATTTCCATTATAGTATAATATCACATTGGATTATTTCATTTAAAAACCTCACTAATAAACTGTTATTATATATAAATCTATGAAGAACAACATTTCTATATATGATGACGCTACTAGAAATAAAGGTTTAAGATAAATGAAAATGGAATTTTGCTCACTGATGTTAGACAAAGGTGCTTTATACACAATGACAATGTTGGACAAACTAAAAGATAACAAAATTCCTCAATAATCAATATTTTCATAATACAAGCAAGGTAGCAAACAAGAGATGAAATGACAAAATGTGAAATTGCTCGTTCCTTCATAGTCCAAATCGTAATGGTCCAGAGTGATGTGTTGGACATTCTTCTATGCTACAATACTCACCCATTTCCATACATTTTGGAAGATAAATTTGCAATCGTCGTAAAGGTGGAAAGCTTCAAGGTATGAAGAATGCTTTAGCAAAATGTTGGAGATTATATTCTCTAGTCTTCCATTTACGAGTGAATTCAATCTGAAACACTCGAACCTGATCTCCTCATCATCATCATCATTCGAAAGGAGGGGTGGGGGAAAGATGGTGATTTGGGGAATTTGGGTGTAGATAAATCTCCATCTATGAGAAAGAACAGAGAATTTGATAGCCTGTTTAATAGGGAGCTTCGAAAGGATATAGCATACTACCATATCTCGAATTCTCGAGAATAAACTTGCCGCACTTTTGTTACTCATGATGATGGAAGATAATTGAGAAGAAGGGTAAACAAATAATGATACCTTATGTAAGTCGCAACGAGTAGAGAAATGGAAGGCAATGGAAATGAAAATAGAGGCACTCAAAATGTTCGATAAGCTGCAACAATGTAGCAACATTAAATTATTTCTTTAGGTGCAAATAACTTTTGCATCCTACTTGGCTATAATCCACTTACTTGTTTCTTTGGATCAGAATTGGAAACATTCTCATTCACCAATGCCATGTCACTCCAGAAACTATAGTCCCTGCGTCGAAAGTAGGACTCCCAACTTATCTTCCCATCTCCTCCCATTCCGGCCTTTGATATCGCCATGTTGGGATTTTTTTCTTCAGCAGTCGTGAGAGGGGAAATAATGAAGCTCACAAGTCCATTGTTTGTGCATATAAAAAAACATAAATGAGGTCCAAATTATATTTTCCTTAGTAGGAGTCTCTATTTATTGAGTAAATCTTACGAAATGTTATTATGAGTTTAGGATTTTCATGATGTAGTATATATCTATAACTTGGGATTAATGTGATCTGTATATAATTCCCTCATCTCTTGGATTACGCAAAAGTTCACTTAAACGTATTGAAATATCTTGGATTTGAAAGATTTGTTGTTTGGAGCACATGATAATGACAATCAGTTAATGATTAAGCAACAAAAGATTAGTATAGGGTTTATATGCAGTATGGTATAGAAGCAGGGGTACTCAAAACAAGGAAATATCCATACCATCATAAGAAGGGATCGATGAGGTGACAAATGTCAAGTTCACACACTATGAGATAGCTTGAGGCTGATAACAAGTGAGCGTGACAGTTACTTCTGCAATTAATATGATGATGTTATAGCAGAAAGGGGTGGCATTATGATGACGTTCTGATAACAAGTGAGGGTGACAATCACTTCTGCGATTAATATGATGACGTTATAGCAGAAAGGGGCGGTGTTATGATGACATTAAAATATTTCAGTAGGTTTAAGTGACCTTTCGCGTCGTCCAAGAGATGAGGGAATTATATACAGATCAATTAATCCCAAGATATGGATATATACTACATCATGAAAATCCCGACCTCATAATAACTTATCTTCCCATATCCTCCCATTTTGGCCTTTGATATCACCATGTTGGGAATTTTTTCTTCGACATCCATGAGAGGGGAAATGATGACACTCACAAGTCCAACTTTTGTGCACATAAAAAACCATAAATGAGGTCTAAATGATATTTCCTCAGTAGGAGGTTCTATTTATTGACTAAATCTTACGAAATGTTTTATGAGTTCAGGATTTCCATGATGTAGTATATATCTATAACTTGGGATTAACGTGATATGTATATAATTCCTCATCTCTTAGATTATGCAAAAGGTCACTTAAACATACTGAAATATCTTGGATTTGAAAGATTTGCTGTTTGGAGCACGTGATAATGGCGATCACTTAATGACTAAGCAACATAAGATTAGTATAGGGTTTATACACAGTATGGTATGGAAGCAGGGGTACTCAAAACAAGTAAATATCCATACCATCATAAGAAGAGATCGGTGAGGTGACAAATGTCAAGTTCACAAACTATGAGATAACTTGAGGCTGATAACAAGTGAGCGTGACAGTCACTTCTGCAATTAATATGATGACGTTATAGTAGAAAGGGGCAGCGTTATGATGAAGTTATGAGAACAAGTGAGGGTGATAGTCACTTATGCGATTAATATGATGACGTTATAGCAGAAATGGGAGACTCTATGATGACGTTAAAATATTTTAGTACGTTTAAGTGACCTTTCACACAATTCAAGAGACGAGGGAATTATATACATATAACATCAATCCCAAGATATATATATATACATCATGAAAATCCCGAACTCATAATAACATTTTGTAAGATTTAGTCAATAAATAGAGCCTCCTACTGAGGCAAATATCATTTGGACCTCATTTATGGGTTTTTATGTGCACAAAAACTGGACTCATGAGCGTCATTATTTCCCCTCTCATGGGTTCCGAAGAAAAAATTCCCAACATGGTGATATCAGAGGCCGAAATGGGAAGAGTTGGGAAGATAAGTTGAGAGTCCTACTGCTAATGCAAGGGCTATAGTTTTTGGAGTGACATGGGATGGGTGAATGATAATGTTTCCAATTCCGATCCAGAGTAACAAGTAAGTGGACTGCATCCAATTGCAGATATGAGAAAAGATGCAAAATCTATTTGCGCCTAAACAAATAATTTAATGTTGCTACATTGTTGGAGCTTATCCAACATTTTGACTTGTAACTTGTGCTTTAGAGTTTGGAATATGAAGGAACGAGCAATTTCACATTTTGTCATTTCATCTCTTGTTTTCCACCTTGCTTGTATTATGAAAATATTAATTATTGAGGACTTTTGTTCTTTTTTATCTTGTCCAACATTGTCATTGTGTATAAAGCACTTTTGTCTAACGTCAGTTTCCAAAATTATAATTTTTAATTCTTGAAGAGAAATTATGACTTTACAGTTCTAGGAAGGGCTAGAACCCTTTGGAAGGGGCGAGAAGGGTTCAAATTTGAACGTCGTATAGGAGGCAAGAGTTCATTTGCTTGTGATCGATGCATTCAATTAATTGTATATCCATTTGACCCTTTATTTCCTATTATGCATCAAATATATTTTGACGTCTCACTTCGATTTTATTTTACAAAGTTCATGAATATACAGAGTAAGCTAAAAGGTTGTTCATTGGAGTTGTAGACACTACTGTGTAAAGATATTAACCATTATGTGGATCGTAGAGATGCCTCATGCACACGCTTTTGCAAAAAAATTGCTTTCATTTTGAAAATTACAACATAAACTTCTTCTAAACATCTAGTGAAGAAATTTTTTTTTATGGCCACCAAAATTTTCGTTTGCAAGATTTGACATAGAAAGAACTCCAATTTTAAGATTTCAAACAAATATTTCAAATTCCATGCTACTGTCATGAAATTCTAGTACTATGATATATAATTTTCAGGATTATTAACAAACAAACCACCATTTCGCTCCGGCGCTAAAACATTGTCAAAATGCTTGAAACTTGTATTCGATATTTTATAAATTGATTATAAGTTTATTGAATATATATATATATCAAAGAACAAATACCAAAATAATATATACCCACAAATCCGAATACATATATATACCAAATAGGAATATCAAAGAAGGACATATGTTTCCTTTTTCCAATGTCTAAAATATCGAGAATCAGAATCGGGAAGGCAACAAATTATTTTAACAGAAACATGAATCTCTGGTTTCTGACATCCGAAATATCGGAAATCGGAAATCGCGAACATGATAAATAACTGTAACAAAAACTGGAATTTCTGTTTTCCAATATTCGGTTTCGGAAATTGGGTATCGTTTTTTGGAAATACGAAATTCAAAATGCGAATTTGTTTTTGTTGATTTTTATTTAAAGTTCATTTAAGGAAACAAGATTTGATCTAAAGATTTTATACGTTAATTATTTCCTGATAGCTTTAATTATTTCCTACTTAATAACTTTCACAATGAGTATCTCGGTTATTGAGACAGTTTAGTCTAAAATGCAATTATTTCAAAATTTCTTGGATGTTTCTTGAAACAAAAGCAGATCTTTTACATCAACAAGTGAGCAAATAAAAATAGTACATTTATAGAGAAAACAATGAGAATCTTCAACCACAATTTGCTTGTACAGAGTTTGGACCAAGTAAGTTTTCCTCTTGTTTCCTACGTTGGACAAATGCAGAGGCGTGAAAGAGATGTAACTCTTGATATTGCAGTGAATGTAAACTCTTGTCTATCAGTGTTTCCAATATCTATTGTAACATTTTGTAGGGTCATACCTTGGGATTTAAGAATTGTTAAACCCCATGCCATAGGAAGTGGTAGTTTCCTACGAGATGCCCTTGTTATAGGAGGTATTTGAACATAAGTAGGATTCAAAGCATCCCATAAGGGTCCTATGTAATAGAGGAATTCGACAACAACAAAATATTGTAAGCTAGGAGGTTGTTCATTGGAGTTTTAGACAATATCAATGACAATCTCAAAATGCTTGAAACTTGTAGTCAATATTTGGTAAATTGATTATTAATTTATCTAA
>LPNX010462777.1:144820-162320 GCA_001517045.1 Pseudotsuga menziesii
CTGGTTTCCGATATTCGAAATATCGGGAATCGGATTCGGGAAGCCATCAAATCATTTGAACAAAAAATTGAGTCTTCGGTTTCCGATATCCAAAATATCAGAAATCAAAAATCGCAAATACAAAAAATACCCTTAACAAAAACTTGATTTTGCGGTTTTAGATATCCGATTTCAGAAATTGGGTATTGTGTTTCGGAAATCAGAAATTTGAAATGTGATTTTTTTTTCTTTAAAGTTCATGTAAGGAAAAAGAGTTTATTTAAAATTTTTATACGTTAATTATTTCCTGATTTATAATAAATTTCCTACTTAATAACTTTCACAGTGAGTGTCTCAGTTTCTTGAGACAGTTTAGTCTAAAAGGAAATTATTTCAAAATTTCTTGGATGTTTCTTGAAACAAAAGCAGATTTCTTACATTAACAAGTGCTGAAATAAAAACAAGACATTTATAGAGCAAGCAATGAGAAGCTTCACGCACAATTTTCTTTTAAAGACTTTGAAGCAAGTAAGCTTTCCTCTTGTTTCCTGCGTTGGACAAATGGATTGTCTTGCATTTTAGAGTATCTGGAAAAAGAGAAAGGTGGAGAAATGCAAAGGCTTGAAAGAGATGTAACTCTTGATATTGTAGTGAATATGAGCCCTTTTCTGTCAATGTTTCCAATATCTATTGTAACATTTTGTAGAGTCATACCTTGGGCTTTATGAATTGTTAAACCCCATGCCATACGAAGTGGTAGTTGCCTACGGGATCCCCTTGTTATAGTAGATATTGGACCATAAGTAGGATTCAAAGCATCCCATAAGGGTCCTTTGGAATAGAGGAATTAGATAACAACAAAAGTTGGTAAGATAGGAGGTTACTCATTCGAGTTGTAGACAATGTCAATGACTTTTCCAAGTGATCCGTTAACAAGTCCTGCTTGAACCCATAAATTAGCAGTTAACATGACTTGTTGACCAATAGTAAAAAGGACCTTTAATGGCAACTGCTTGTCATCAATGGATCCATGGCCATGTTTTTTCCTTTGTTCCACAAAGCAATGTGCAATTGGAAAATTAAGTTGCTTCAGCATGTGTTTGGTGTTAAGTGCAAGAGAGGTATTGGTGGGATACAAGTGGATAGATTGTTGAAAAGAACAATTTTCCACATCTGAAAGGCATGAGCTTGTTCTTGTCATTAGGAGTTCCCAATATTCAACAGTTGGTGTTCATTTCATAGGTTTAGCAAGAGTTTCTGAAAGGCAGTTTGAGAAGGGTTATTTCCTTGTTGTCGAAAAATTATTTCTAGCGTGATAAAAGTATCAAATGTATGCTAGAGAGCTGTTCCAACGGATGAACCTGCATACATAGGGATGTCCTTTACAGAAGGAAATTTTATAAATTCACCAACAAGGATTAGGGAACAACCACCAAATGGGATTATACAATTTGAGGGGAAATCTTGACATAAGCGTGCATCAATTTGAGTCAACACTTTTGGTCCAATAAAGCTCATTTCATCTATGAGAATATAGCGAATATGGTGGAGTTCTTATTGAATTTTTGAAAGAGATTGGCATTCAAGGGTGTGCATTTCACTAATGGGTATTCGATGAGAAGAATGTATTGTAGATGCATGTATGTTAAAAGTAGAAACACCAGTTGGAGAAAGGAGAAGAAGTGTGGTGGCACTTTGTTCAGATGTAGTTTGTAGTGCAGATTTTAAGCAATATATGATGTAAGATTTCTCGGTGCCTACAGTATCTTGAATCACCAATTTGAGTGATGGAGGCGATGTAGTTTCTAAAATGAGAAATGACAACATCAAAGGCTGTGCGTTGTGTGGGAGACAAGGAATCAGGTGAATTGGACAACGATAGGGTGTCTTCATGTAAATGGGTGGAAAAGCGATTGAAGTCAATGAATGATGTTGCTATCTGATGCAAGTGGGTGGTTATATTGTTATGTGTCCAATTGTGATTTTTGTCAAAATTACGATGTCCAAGCATTTCAAGGTCATTAATTTGGATGTTGTTTCCTGGTCGCATTTGAGAGAGAAGTTCCCATACATCCATGGTATGGGACAATGAAAAGGTAATAACATCATATTTTGAATCATCAGATATAGGTGTAGAGGGTTCTTATTGTGCACGTTCAACATGTCAGACAACATATGTGCCTTTAATGTGATGCCAATGAGAAATAATTTCAGAAGTTGTTGTTCCAATATCCGTAGGGATGGAACGAAAAAGGCTTGTATAGAAGAAGTTCACTCCAACAAAATAGTTCAAAAGATGAAGAATCAAAGGGAGGAATGGAAATGAATTGTGGATATACTCTAACAATCTTGTGATGAAAGTTTTGTTTCCATGGATTTTTTTCCTATTAGGAGGGAAAGACCAAGAACGAGCAGTTTCAAGTAGGGTTAGATGTTCAAGACCAAGTGTTCTTTGCATGTATGCAAATATGAAAGGTGGGGTTGGAGGGGTGTTATTAGTGCCATTATAAACACGGTAGAAGACACTTTGATTGACATTCAATGAAAACAAGTGATGGCTACCAAGTACAAGTGGATTTTTTTGCAGCATGTGACATGTCTCTTGTGCACTAATGTCTCGTTCTGCAATACTTTGTGCAAGTAATTCTTTGATTGGCAAGCAATTCTGCCTCTTGTTGTACGCTTTTCCTTTCACATAAATGGATCATTTTATATAGTGTATTAATTACCCTTGATTTTATATAGTGTATTAGTCACCCTTGTTTGCTCCATAATTTACTCACTTGGGTGTTATAGTCAAATCATTGATTTAATGCATTAAAGGATTCGACCTTTTTTTTATTCAAGCAGGTGACAACATGAACTCTTATATGGGTCAAACACATCTTTTCTATTTAATGCTATGTGATGCTAGCTGACTCCAACATATTAATGTTTTCGTTACACATGATAGGTTTTCATTTTTTCTCGACAAGCCGATAAAATTGCTAAACAAACAGCCCCCTAAAAAATGTCTTCGATATATATATAGTTATTAGTCCCAATAAAATATTATAACTTTGGAGGGCTCTTGGATACCAATAACCTTATAAAAAATTCCATATAAAGTTGGAATTTGTTGTTCCTTAGGCCCTTACTCCCATTGATTAACATCTCTCGTATGGTCTTGCAACAAAATACGTGAGTTAGCTTTGGAGTTCGATAGCATTGGGAGAGATCACAGTATCGTCAAATGTGCTGAAAAAAAAGCGAAAAATGACAATGGAGAGATAATAGGGTCACATAGGAACATCCTCAAACTCTAACATCCGCTTGATTTTACGATGACTAAAAAAATTTGGTGAAAAAAATTCCACAATTGTATAGATTATTACACTGAGAAAAAGTAACGGCTGCATTGAGTGCATAGAAGAGAAAAAGTAGGTGGGTGGCCGACCAACTTCATTGGAGTGGGGCCCGGGGAATAGAGGCGAAGAAATAGGTGGGTGGTCGTTTTAAAAAATAAATTCCACATGCTTTCTTTCGTATCTCTCTAAGAAATTTCTTCATGGAAAAAAGTCGGCATTGGATTGTTACTTTACAGTGGAATAGGGACCCAGAAATATGTCTGAAAATTTAGCATGTAATATTAGATAAGAACCTTTCATTCCATTCCCAGGATTGACTTGAATTCCATTAAACCCCACTACCCAAAATCTGTAGAATATTTTGTAAGGTAAAGTTCGCGTTGGATAACGAAATTTATTCATTCTTCATTTCTTTTTAGAATCAGACTCCAAGCTTGAAAGTTGGTCTTATATGACACTTTTATTTGCTCATTCTAATAACTTTTCTAGGACACTTCCCGAATATTTTGGCAGTTGCACCCAGCTTTAGCTACTTGATTTGAGGAAAAATCAATTATCAGGCGAGCTTCTTCTATACTTCACATGTTTTTATAACTTGGAAGTTTTAAGTCTTGGTTATAGTGCATCTTGAGAGACTCTTAGGATTTGCAAATGTAGCTAATGATGAGGAATTTGATGAGTAGATGGAAATTTTCATGAAAGGGAGAGAGTATACTCTATCATATATGCTTCCCGCAAATACTATATTTGATTTGTCTTGCAATAATCTTATAGGAGAAATTCCCTCAATCATAGGAAGTATGAGCCAATTGTGATTATTGAATATATCTTGGAATCAATTGGAAGGTCAAATACCTACATCTCTTAGTGGGATATCTACTTTGGAAGAGTTGGACTTGGCAAAAAATAATTTGAGTGGAGTGATTCTTGAAGAGCTCTCTAGTTTACATGAGTTGGTCATTTTTGATGTTTCATCAAGCAATCTCAGTGGACCAATACCAACAGGGACTCAATTTTAAACTTTCAATGTATCTTCATTTCAAAATAATAATTGTTTATAGGGTTGTCCTTTAGATTCTTGCAATGAAAATGGAAGACAAGAAAGCAAATATGGCAATGATAGCAAGGTTGGTAATGTCAGAGTGGGATGGTTTAGTCGTGTAGATGAGAACATGTCATTAATAGAAATGGGGATGGGAATGGGTATTGGATTTGAGGGATTTTTTTTTCTCTTTATGTCACGGGAGAGAGCTAAACATTGGGTGGTTCCCCAAACACGCCATGACCCCTTTTTTGAGTGTATGGATTTCCTACATTGACATGGCCTCCTATGTTCAAGGTGAGAAAAATAAGACTATTTGTATCATGTATATTTAAGTTATACAACATATATTTTGAAAAGAAATTCAAAAATTTGTATTATTAATGTGAAAAATAAAATAACAATAAAAAAAAGATAATGGTTTCTATGTTATTATGAGATTCTTATGATATGACAATCAAGCCAAATACATTAAATATTTAATGAACTCAAACACACACAAAAAAAAGAGTCAAACTAAAAATGTATTACTCTTTGACCTATTGTATATCATAGGGTGGGAGTATACCATGCAGGGTGGGAGAATAGATAATTCAATTAAAAATAACAATAATAATTTTTTAATGACTATTACAAAATTATACAATAATAATAAAAAAACAGATTTTATAAATGGAAGATTAAATATAAAATAATTCATTAAAAACGTTTCTGATAACTACTTTAAAAATATATAAAAATTAATTTTCAAATTTTATGCTTCATAAATTATAATCTTCTCTTTCTTATTATATATCTCATTCATAATAATAAAAAAAGTAAAATTTAAAAAGTAAAAAGAAAACCTAATATTGATTCATTTTATTTAAACAAGAGTATTAGTTCATTTTCTTGAAACAATTCTTCCATTGAGACCCATGTGAATAACGAAGTCCAAATATGACTAAGAAGCCACCTAATATATTTTTAACAGAACAACCAGATTAATTACCAATGAAACCTTTTCGTTTATCGGTATTCATTACATTTGATGAATTCATAATGTTTAGCTAAGTTAACGAGAAACGAATCCATTGACGTATCTCACACCGAGATAGACATGTTTAGCTAAGTTAACGAGATAGCACCCATTTTCGTATCTCACACCGAGGTAAACATTTTAAAATTTCAGTTTTTTAATACATGTTAATTTCTTAATTTCCACATACTGTACATGTTAGTTCACTAATGCTATCTACGGTCTAATATTTACAATTATTAAACTTACAGATGCCATATTCTTCACGGGGGAAAGTAGTGATGGAGGTAGAATCCACGGTCGTATTGACCAAGGAAATATCTGGGCATGGCATTCCATCCACTGATCCCTTGGTTGGTGGAGAGATTCATATAGCACCCATTGTCGTATCTCACACCAAGGTAAACATTTAAAAAATGTCAGTGTTTTAATACTTGTTAATTTGTTAATTTCCACACATTGTACATGTTAGTTCACTAATGCTATCTACGGTCTAATATTTACAATTATTAAACTGGCAGATGCCATATCCTTCATGGGGGAAAGTAGTGATGGAGGTAAACATTTTAAACATTTAAAAAATGTCATCTTTTAAATACATGTATGTTCGTTGAATCATGCATGTCTAACTACATGAACTCTTGTTGACTATAGGCACCAACCGAAACATCTGACCATTTCCTGGAGTTGTATCTCCTCATAGGCCATATGTGAACAAGGATCATGTGTATATGAGGCGGCCTACTCCTAGCAAGAGTCCAATTGTCCACGACCATGGAGATACTAATACCATGGCAATGTATGTCCTTCGATGATATTTCTTGGTTAACTTGAAATCTAGTGCATAAAATGTTTTGTTAATGTTTGATTTGCATGTTTACTACATCAGGAGACAGAGTTTACTATTGAAAACCTTGCAAGGATGGTTGATGCAGTAGTCAGTGTTGCATCTACAATGGCAACAAGTCACACAGAGGTACAACTATTTCAACATGATCGTTACATAGTTTATTATTGTTGGCATATGTTTATTCATGCATGTATAATTATTTCAACATTTGGTGATTGTATCCACCAGCAACAGGACTTATTGATGCAACAATCAATGTGGTATCTACAATAACAACAAGCCGCACAGAGGTACAACTATTTGAACATGATCTAGACATAGTGTGTTATTGTTTTCTATTGTTTATTCATGCACATGTCTAACTATTTCAACATTTGGTGATTGTAGCCACCACCAGCAACAACAGTTCCTACCCACTCTAGTTCGACCATGGATGCGACCATCCTTGATGTTCAACCAACAGCTCCATCTACTACACAAGGAACACAATCCCCTTTGTCACAATCTCTCGTTGAGGTGAGATATCCATTAATGACCAGTTGTTTCATGCAATTTCCATTAACATTTTGATAATTGTTGAGTTAATTTAGATATGGTATTTTATTGAGCTAATGTATTAGTACATAGTTAGTTGAATTTAATAATTGATATTTAATTTGCAGGATCCAAAGATGCACACTGGTCCTAGAGTTGTGCCTACAGGATCAACCTCCAGAAAGAACAAGAGGAAGCTTGAGTTTTGATGTGTCTTATGGGATATGTACATTTCGATACATGTACATGTGGCTTGGACAGTTTTGGATACATGTACTTTTGGAGACATGTACATTGACATTTCACTTACATGTACATGTGGCTTGGATAATCTTGCATAGTTGTGGAGACACATGTACTTCTGGTTACTTTTGGATATATATGTACTTTTGGATACTTTTGGATATATATGTACTTTTGGAGACATGCACATTGACATTTCAGTTATAAATGAATGATACATTTCACTTTAAATTTGTTCTTTCGTTTCCACATATTCTTGTGTCAATCTATTGTATTGATTTTTTGTGGATTATCTATTACTTATGAATGCACTATGTCAAAAGAAAAAACTATTATATTTCAAGGTTTCAATGATCTCACTACATGCACACTAATTGGATATCTAATTAGAAATTGTGATTTTGGATGACCATTACAAGTAAAGTCAAAGTTCTTGCTCGTGTAATTTAATAAATAAAAGTGCAATACAATGTATTTCAAGGTTTAAATGAACTCACTACATGCACACCAATTGGATATATTTAATTTAAAATTGTGAGTTTGGATGATTAAATTACAAGTTAAGTTAATGATCAAGTGTAATTTAATAAAACTAAGTGCAATACATGCTTCACATTTCATCAACGACCAACAACATTGTTCAACAAACCTCATGCACCCAATGACTAATCACTCAGAATTAAAGGAACTACAATAGAATCCAAACACCGAGAACCAACTTCATGAATCAACATGATTTGAAGCATAAGTCCACCAGATTTGAAAAAGTTGAGTTGGACATTACATTGATTCTGAATTAAGTTGTGAGTGTAAGATAAGATTAGGGTTAGGATTAGGGTTTCCTTGGTAGGGTTATGGTTATGAGCCATGCATGTTAAACAATAAACCCTAGTTAGAGCTAGGGTTTTCCAATTTTCGCCTTCGTTGGCATGAAATGCATTGTCCAAGTTTGGCTCTCATCGACGTAACTGCATTGTCCCCTACTGAGCAAAACCCTGGTTTCAGAAATCACTGTATACGGTGGTCACTGGGAACTGGACAGGTGGGGGAGGCCCCCCCACCTAAAATCCCACGTCATAGATCCAACGGAATCAACGATTTGTCAATCAAAGGCCCAAGGATCAATCTATGGCGAGTTGCAGGTCACCTTTAGATACCATTCAGGGACACCTGCTGGACTTGTGCCCGGTGTACAAAAAACCTCACAGAGTTGCAATTTTGAATTCTGTCAACTCTCGCTAGCGTGTTTGGGTATGGGAAATATGGCAATGTCAACCACATCCCCACCGTTTATGGCTTTCCAAGTTTGGCCCTCGTTGGCATGACTGCATTGTCCCCTACTGAGAAAAACCCTAGTTTCAGAAACCACAGTATACGGAGGTCACCGGGAAATGGAAAGGAGGGATAGCTCCCCCATAACTAAAATCCCACGTCATGAATCCAACAAAATCAACGATTCATCAATCAGAGGCCCGAGCATCGATTTATGGCGAGTTGCAAGTCACCTATAGATACCATTCAGGGACACCTCATGGACTTGTTCCCGTTGCGCAAAAACCTCATGGAGCCACAATTTTAAATTCTGTCAACTCCTACTAGCGTGTTTGGGCATGGGAAATATGGCAATGCCAACTGCATCCCCACCGTTCATGGATTTCCAAGTTTGGCCCTCATTGGCGTGACTACATTGTCCCCTACTGAGCAAAACCCTAGTTTCAAAAACCATCATAGACAGAGGTCAACGGATAATGGATAGGAGGAGGAGGTCCCCCTAGCTAAAATTCCATGTCATGAATCCAACGGAATCAACGGTTTTTTGATCAAAGGCCCAAGCATCGATATATGGTGAGTTGTAGGTCACCTCCAGATACCGTTCAGGGACACTTGATGGACTTGTGCCCGATGCACAAAAAACCTCACGAAGACGCAATTTTGAATTTCGTCAACTCCTGCTAGCATGTTTGGGCATGTGAAATATGGAAATGCCAACCGAATCCCCACTGTTCATGGCTTTCCAACTTTGGCACTCATTGGAATGACTGCATTGTCCCCTATTGAGCGAAACCCTAGTTTCAGAAACCACTGTAGACGAAGGTCACTAGGAAATGGACAGGAGGGAGAAGGCCCCCCTAGCTAAAATCCCATGTCATGAATCCAATGGAATAGATGGTTCATCGATTTAAGGCCTGAGCATCGATCTATGGCGAGTTGCAAGTCACCTCTAGATACTATTCGGGGACACCTAGTGGACTTGTGCCCGGTGCACAAAAACCTCATGGAGCCGAAATTTTGAATTTTGTCTACTCTTGCTAGTGTGTTTGGGCATGGGAAATATGGCAACACCAACTGCATCCCCACTATCCGTGGCTTTCCAACTTTGGCCCTCGTTGGCGTGACTGCATTGTCCCCTACTGAGCAAAACCTTATTTTCAAAAACCACCGTAGACGGAGGTCATCGGGAAATTCACAGGAGGGGGAGGCCCCCCTTAGATAAAATCCATGTCATGAATCCAACGAAATTGACGGTTCGTCAATCGAAGGTCTGAGCATCGATCTATGGTGAGTTGCAGGTCACCTCCAGATACTGTTCAGGGACACTTGGTGGACTTGTGCCCAGTGCGCAAAAAACCTCACAGAGCCGCAATTTTGAATTCTGTCAACTCCTGCTAGCATGTTTGGGCATGGGAAATATGGAAATGCCAACTGAATCCCCACCGTCCGTGGCTTTCCAAATTTGATCCTTGTTGGCATGACTGCATTGTCCCCTACTGAGCGAAACCATAGTTTCAGAAACTACCGTATATGGAGGTCACCAGGAAATGGACAGGAGGGAGAGGCTCCCCCCTAGCTAAAATCCCATTTTATGAATCCAACGGAATCAACAGTTCATCAATCAGAGGCCTGAAAATTGATCTATGGCGAGTTGCAGGTCACCTCCAGATACCGTTTAGAGACACTTGGTGAACTTGTGCCCGGTGCACAAAAAACTTCACGGAGCCACAATTTTGAATTTCGTCAACTCCTGCTAGCATGTTTGGGCATGGGAAATATGGAAACTCTAACCGCATCCCCACCATCTGTGGCTTTCCAACTTTGGCCCTCGTTGGCATGACTGCATTGTCCCCTACTGAGTGAAACCCTAGTTTCATAAACCACTGTAAATGGTGGTCATCGGGAAATGGATAGGGTGGTATAAGAGGTGAGTTGTCAAGAAGGAAATTATACAAGCCTTAAAACATAAGGTTATCATTGCAACATCTTGTTTCCATCATCCTAGTTGTATATATCGATTGAAAACATTGACAATATTACCTACTTAAAAAATTAGGGTTTTAGTCCTGTAAGAGAGCCTACAAAGAACTTTGATAGGTATGACCTAAAGAGGTACATGTATGTATTCTAATGTTATGTATATCATGTGAATGAGATCTTGAAATGTTCATATGATTGAGATATAGGGTTTATTGATCATATGTAAAATTTGGCATGTTCATTAACTTGACATATAAGAGAAATTTTGGCATATTTATAAACAACATTATGGAAAATTTCACATATCAAGAACATAAAATTGACATATTCATAAGAAACATACATGGGAAAATTAAAATTATGATACATACCTCATCATGCTAGATCCCACCTATTATCATACAAACAAGCCCTCCGGATCATCTCTTATAATGATGGTCTCCATTAGTCTCTTGTGCTCTGTATCCGGTAAGAAGTCACATACCTTCAATGAATTTTGGCTAGGCATTGTTCATACCTGGAGGTGTGTACCAATGATTAAGTTGGTAAAGTGATACACACTTGTACCTGGTTTGTAATCCCTATAAACATATCCGCCCTTCTTTCTTTCTTTGTTGTCATGTGTAAGGTATTCACCTTTAACAACCATAGACCCGATGGGGAAGTGGTTGTTTTCATAATCAGTCATGGACATAATGAAGTTTTTCTTTCCTTCTATGCAACGCACCAACCAGTAATCACCACCCCATTCATTATCTTTTGAGGAAACCACTACATATATGTGTCCTGCATAGTATGATTGTAGATATATGATCAAATATTTTTCGTGTGATACAAGGCCATGAATGTGAGTTTCAAGACTACGTAAATAAACAAAAAATGTTAAGGAAATGCATCATACCAGGTTGTACAAGGTCTGAGACATGATCAAAATCTATAGAAATAGACGATTGGTCTTCTTCCAACAGAGTTAACTCAACAATTGCACTCTGATCAAGTGGAAGTGATATGCGATTCCATCCATCAACCCAATCTAATGATGCACACACATCCCAGTCACCATCACAACAAGGCGGGAAAAAACAAGCGAGTTTTCTGGTCCAAATTTCATATACTGGGTTATCAGAGCTTCGAACCGAATGAAAGCCACGAGTCCCAGGAACAGTCTTTCATTCCCATGCATGTGAACGATCTATGTTTACCACCTCCCAAAAAAATCTCTCCACATGTCTCTTTCTTGTGGATTCTACTCGCATAGTTGATTCCTCTTCCATTACTGACATGTACCACCTGACTATAGATTGAGCATTTCGAATAGTAGATATTGTAGATAATTTCAATTCCTCTTTTCATGGGGTTGTTTTGACACATGCTCCGGCTCCATCATGCTCTCCTTTACCATGCCTAGTCTCAAAATAGTTCCACATATGTGGAACTTTGTAGTTTTTATGCAATGAACACAACCATTGAAATATGCATGCATTTTTGAATTGACCAACACATCCATCAGACCAAATCCAGTGTTGATCCATCTCAATGTTCCTGCCCTTCAAATGATCATAGAACATGATGAATCAATGACATAGTGGAAGTCATGGCACCTATCATCAATTATGTATAAGTGATATTCCTTTAGAATTTCTCTTTGCTCTTCACTACTATTTGGGCCATGCCTATATGTGATATGCACCATCAAGGAAACTTGCTCAAAGTGATAATACTGACTTTGGATCTCATTTTGAAGTTGTAGAGTGTAGTTCTCAACAAAATCAACAACTGAAAGTATAGTACCATGGGGAAATGTGTAACATCCCCGACCCTCCAACCGACAAAGAGGACGCTACTATACATCAAATCATGCAGGGATCTAGCCCCATGAACATGAACATACATACATATAGTGCTGAAGCATGATGCTTAAAACATAAAACATCTTATGAAGCATAATCATTCATATACACAACGAAAGCAAAACATATCAATCAGCATTCATGCATATATAGATCAACATTTAACATGTATTTCATCATTCATCAATGGTAAATATATAATTGCAAAAACAAGTTAGGCAAGAATACTTATCTTATGAAGAACTTGTTCCGCAACCAGCTACGTCGCTGCAACATTCCACCCAACCATAGTCCAGCATGCTCTTAAATCTCTTAGCAATGCTGCCACCCTCGAGCCGGGAATGATTCCCCAAGGAATAAGGAACTAGCAGGCTTACACATAGCCAAGGATAACAACCCACAAGGGTACACAGTTCAGCCAAGCCAACACAGTTGGGTTTATTAGGCGAACAACGGATCAGCCAAACCAACAAAGTTGGGTTTATCAGGCCATCCAGGAGCTAGGAAAGGCTAATGCTAAGCTGGTGAGCTCATTGAAGAGCTACATACACTAACACCAGAACCAGCCTAGCTCCTAGAACACCCACACACACCCAACACAAGGAAATCAGCTCTTTTTCTATAACGCAATCGCTTAGATCCTGATCTCCCTTCCAGTGCTATTCAGGGGTTGTGGAGAAGAAATACAACTCAGTAGCTCTGTCTGTGTGGTTCTCAATCTACTAGGTTTATCAAGCACCTCAAGCCCTCATTCACCACTCCAATGCAGTCCGAGGACAAAACCACTACATGCAAGAAACCAAAATGCTATTCAAGCATTTATAGGGGAAAACATAGTCAATCCATCGTGTAGGAATTATCAGCAATCCTTCAAGCGATACCACCACAAACACGGAAATTACAGTCAAGCCATCATGGGAAAACAACAGTCAACACACCCATATGAATCCACAACACTTTCTCAATGCAATCGTGGCCCAACAGTAGCCACAATAACTAAGAACCCACAACACACCAATCCCACTGCAGATGCTGGGAGACCTTGCACAGACCAGAAAAATGGTAAGGAAACAGACTTCAAAACTATACTTGATGGGAAAGTCACCGACAAATAAAACTGGGAAATAAATTATGGCCATGGCCCAACAATAGAGTAGCAGTCTTCAGCTCACGATTCAGAGATGAAGGTTGGAACAAATGCCCAGTCCAGAAATGCGTGGAGGAAATTTGGTTCTCTGTCTGAATGGAAAGAACACCACACACAGACCGTTGATTGATGATGAAACCAAAGCAGTCTAACGATGGTGGGGAGAGACCAACGCTCTGCGTGAGCAGGGGAAGAATACTCACAGACTGGCAACCGCGTGAGAGACAGAGGGAAAAACCCAAACAAAGGAATGTGTCTTCCTTTAACTCAGTCTGCGTGAGGTGAACGAACAACCATCGCTTGGTTAGTGGACAGACCATCCGAAATCTAGAAGGTGGTCGTGGAGGGAGTGCAGGAACATGGGGAGAATGGCCATCGTGGCATAGTTTCCTTGTTGTCAGCGAATAGACACCCCACTAACAATAGAATAATGAAGGTGGTGGTTGGATGAGACAAGGGAGGGTGAGTGAAGAGAGTGGTGACACATGGATTTCCCCCCCATGACTCAGGATTTAACTTTCCCCCTCCTTACCCTTAGGAATCATGCCCCTTCTCAATTTAGTTTCCGCAAACATAGTTGGTTGGGTTATTTAATTAAAATGCGTGTTTACATGATGCCACAATTTAATATGTATGCCGCATGTCCTGATATACCATCGGTGACCATTTCAATCCAAAACATAACATAACCAAATCATGGTGGGGCCTTTGCCTTTAGCTTTGCACCATGATTATTTACAATATGCATATCATATATATTAATGCAAAATGGGGTCAAAACCGGGGTGTTACAAAATGTATCTCTGCATATTCTAAACTTCTCATCCTGCCATCGTGCCAAGTGGACATGCTGAACATATTGATGTGTCTTTTCAATAAATTCCTTGATGAAGACACTAACTTGTACCTATTCACACAAAATGATCTCAATATTGAGTTTTTTTTGTAAGGAATGAAATGCAACTATTCAAACATAAATTTATAGATAAAAGCATGTACCTGAGATGTCACCAATTGTATTTTTGTGCTTTCATTCCCTGGGACTATTTCATAGCTGATATATTTGAAACTTTTCATGTCTATAATCATATTCCCAAGTTCATTGTCTCCACTCTCGTGCATACATTGGCTCGATAATGCCATTCTAGCACAGTTGGAGCAAGTTCCATCCAAACGGGATTTTGCATAGTATGTTTGCCCCTCAGGCCTATTGCACATGATACTATGAATGAATTCTCTTGATGAGGTCGGTGGTATTGTCAAGGAGAAATCATGCACATGGTTAGTATGCAACACACGACAAATGTACAAAAATGTTTCATAGTAATATTCATATTCTACATGGTATATACAACAACATGTGTTACGAAGAGTATTTATTCTAACATACCAGGGCTTACATTTCTCAAAAGATCTTTGCCCCAAATTCAATTGTCTATGTTCATTCCTAAATTTCTCGTATAGTTTTGTCTTAGTTATGTCAAGAAGATGCTTAATATGTCGTTCATGGTCCTTTGAACCCCTTCTCAGTTTTAGTACATCCTTCCAGTTTGTAGAAGGCCTTGTGTGATCATGCCAAAAACTCTGCACTAGTCCCTTTACTACATCAACTAGCTTCATGTCACAACATGGCAACCAATCAATAAAGGCCCAAAAATCTGTCTGGGCAGCTGTGTCAAGATGTTCTCTTCTAATAGAATACCTATGGAGGGTTTTTACATTCAAATTAACTAGTTTAAATGTAGGCTTGAGAAAGCGAAGGACCCTGGTGTTCTTATTTACAATTGCTTGTGGCAACACACAACGAGCCGCATTGCGGTCCTTTGACCGTGTGTTCTTCAATTTTACCAAAGGAATCTACTAAGCTTTTAACGATATGACAACTTGGTCCAGAAGTCTTTATCATCTTTATCCCTAATGATTTCCTAACAATATTCATGCCCCTAGATTTTAAGAATGATAAAAATAATCTACAATTATCTCCATCACATTTAGAAAAAAAATATTTATTTAGTATATGTTGAGTTTGATAAGCAATACTACGTTTAGATAGCGTACCTTCAATGGAATTGAGGAGTCCTTCATCAACTTGTATATGCTTTGGATTTCTTCGACATGTGCTTTCTAATGGAGGTAAGGGGGTTGGAATTCTATCATCTAGCGCGTCAACAATACGCTCTGGCGTTTCAGTAGCAACTTGTTCTCCTTCATTCTCTTCCTCGTAGTTAGATGGTGGAAGTCCAACATCCTGATCGATGGTCCGGATAATATTTTCTTCTTCAACAGTAGGCTCCATGTCCAATGCCTCTTCATGAGCTTCGTCTTGAGATGGTAACTTATCACTTTGACTTGATGTGGGATTTGAAGCATCCCCTAATGAGCACCTATGTTTTGCTTCTTGAATACTTCCATGGGATGCTTATTCAACAACTATTGTGGAAATTGAAGGTCCCTCTAGTGAATGCTTCCTTTTTTCTTGTGTTGGATTAATAGGATGAACCGTCGTATCCTCTATAATTGTATTTGGATTAGTTTCCAAAGAAAGCCTCTGATTCATCATGTCTATTCTTTTATTTTCTTTCTCTTCTTTGATGACTTCTTAAGGTTTCTTCTTCCTTGATGATTTTCTTCCTCAGTTACGTACATTCCCCATCACCATAATGATCAATTCAATATAGTTTGTTTTTGTTGCTCCTCAATTACAAGCTTTCAAACCTTTTACTTGCTTTATAACTATTGATCCTTCAAGGTGCTTCAATCTTCCTTCTCAATTGTTCATATTTCCCAACAAAACAATGATGAATGGGAAAATTTACCTTTGGTTCTCTTGAATAATAAGCAAATGAAAGTTAAATCATAAATTGTTCCTCAAGCCGATTCTCTTGTACAATTGTGTATATCCACCATCACCATGAAATGACATTGAAGCTTGATATCTTATCCTGTGTGCTCCTCAACCATGAAAGATGTCCTCAATGTTGCACCTACATAACAAAAAGAATGATGGAGAATGTGTATTGTGAGTATTTCCATAGGCGGGCTCGTGCTCTTAAAAAAACGCGCAGTAATTGGATTTTTCGTAAAAACAGAGTGAAGTTGCTCTCGGACAAAAACAATCCACTATTTTTACAATCCTAAAACGCGCACGCGTTATATATAGTAAAAACCCGTACATGATTTGTATAAGTAAAATGCCCACGTGATATGTTTAAGCACAATTAATAGGGTGGGTGCACGGTTAAGGAAACGAATAAAATCATAAGAAAACAAATGTTTTCTATGGTTAGCAACAAAAGTGTTCCTTTCTTTTCGTGCATATAAATGTTTCTCTCTATAGTCCCAATAATCCCTACATACCCCTATCTCTTTCTAAATATACCTCCCTCATTCTCTCTGCATCCCTCCCTATATGTTTCTTTCTCTCCCTTACTCCATCCCTCCCTCTCTCACCGTGAGGATGATGATGAACATGATGATGGTGATGATGATGATGAACATGATGATGATGATGATGACAAAGATGATGATATTGATGGTGATGAAGACGATGATGATTATGACGATGTTGATGATGATGAAGATGAAGAAGAAGAAGAAGAAGATGATGATGATGATGAAGATGACTATGTTGATGATGATGAAGATGATGATGATGTCGACGACGATGATGACGATGATGATGATGATGAAGACGATGATGATCGGTTGATGATGATGATCATGGTGATGAAAACGATGATGATGAACATCATGGTGATGATGATAATGATGAAGAATATCAGCACGATGGTGATGAAGAAGATGTTGATGATTATGATGGTTATGAAGAAGATCATGATGATGGTGATGAAGAAGATCATGATGATGGTGATGAAGACGATGATGATGAACATGATGATGATGATGATGATGATGATGATAATGATGATGATGATGATGATTATGATGATCATGATCATGATGATGAAGACGATGATGATCAACATGATGATGATGATGATTATGATGGTTATGATGATGATGATGATGATAATGATGAACATGATGATGATGATCATGGTGATGAAGACGATGATGATGAACATGATGATGATGATGATAATGATGAACATGATGATGGTGATGATGATGAACATGATGATGGTGCTGCTGATAATGATCAAGACGACGACAACGATGATGATCATGATGATCATGATGATGATTATCATGATGATCATGATGATGATGATGACGAC
>LPNX010462777.1:164820-182245 GCA_001517045.1 Pseudotsuga menziesii
TTATAGTTATGTAACACGCATGCGTTTTATAGCTATATAACGCGCTCGTGTTCTGTAGTTATATAAAACGTGCGCATTTAGGAATTCTACAAGGCGGGAAATGAAATTTGAATTTAAACATGCCAATTCACTTGCTCGCATGTCACAAATAGTCCTATGTGTATGGTTTGGAATTTTCTTTGGTAATACCAAACCTGTGCTATGGTACATGATAAACCATATCTAATTAGGCATTTCCCCCATTTTCTGAAGAAGTCATTGTTTACACACTCGTTACAGTATGCTACACACAGTCAATTTTGACGAAATCTTAAACATAAATAGCATTTTTTCTGCAGATTCTAAATATGTAATTTTTATTAAAAAATATTATATTTTCCTATTTGTTTTCAATTTCTACTGTGTCTTAACTCATCTCAAAATACATGTCATTAATGTTATTCCCATAACTTTTTCAATTCGTAATCATTTTAAAAAACAATTATATGGTGCACTAGAAGACACTGACCTCTACATTCTATAAAAAACCTATTTCATGAATATTTCATTAAGACCTTCAAAGGCTGCACCCACAAAAGACGTACCATTTTCGATGAATGATCACTTAGATAATTATAAAAAAAATAAATTACTAATTTTATTTTCGAAAAATAGTGCTACACTAGTGTTATATGTTCTCTACATGCTTGCAAAGTTTTGTATCTCAAAAGCTGCCATTTAGGACCTCAAAGGCTGCACCCACAAAAACATATACCTTATGATTTGCCTAAAAAAAAGTGACTGTTAGAAAAAATGAAATTTGACATAGTTATAAAAAATTTCAATACATAAAAATTATATATTTGGAAACGTGATTCAATTTCCTACATTTAATCTTTTTTACTCAAAGCAAGATATTTTGTGTAAGATATTTTTGGCTATAAACGACAATTTTTTAGTCGGCGACTAATAGTAGCTAATTTCCACTATCTTATAGCTAGTCGTATGTCACTTGGTCATTAATAGCTTGACTTATTAGTCAATGATTTAGTCATTGATAGTCAATGATTTAGTCATGGATTTATTCACGGATTTAGTCACAGATTTAGTCATTGATTTAGTCACTGATTGTAGCAATTAATGACCAAATATACGACTAAATAAACTACTAGATGATAACATATTAATGAATAAGCTAAATATGACTAGATATGGGTAATTAGCTACTAAAAGCCGTATATATGTGAATTTAGTCGTTTTTGTAGTCACAAATTTATGATAGGGTACGGAGAAATTGAACCACCAACCTCCTGCCTATAATTAGGCAGGTGCTCTACCATTGAGCTAGCACCCTTTAAGAAGTTGTTATTGCTTGATAATGATTATATTCAAACAATTTTTTCATTATTCAAGCATAGAAAGTAATGATTATCAAGCTACTATACATCCATAATGGCTTACCCTGTACTAGTCCTTCAAGTCATTTTTTCATTTAATAAATGCATTTGAAAGACTTGAAGGACTATTACAAGGTAAGCCATTATGTATCTATAGTAACTTGATAACCAATATTTTTTCATGTTAATTCATTACATTCTACACAAACAAATCTTTTCAATGATAACCAATTAGCACTCAAATAACCCACAATTCAAACATCACCAGATTCCTTTTGATTACACTCTTAGGACACATTTTACAACCACCCAATATAGTGAAAAACCATTGGAAAATATGTAAGGAGTTTCAACAAACTCAATTTAAAAAGAAATAATCATGGAAAATAGAAAACCCTAAAACAATGCACTATTACAAATGCTACATAATGAACCCTTATGGAAACACAGACTCTTAATGCAAAAATCAACTGTGAATTGATTCACCAAATGATTTCAATTTTGGGTTGTGAAGCTTGGGATCAGAGAGAATCGTTGTTGATAGAAAATAAATTTTATGCATTGTCGTAACAGTAGAAAAATAATATTATAATGATCATTGTGTTGTATATACACATATTTGGTCTTTAATGAATACAATTAAGAAAGCTATATCACTTGATTGCATTGTAGCCATTATTTTCCACTACTAAAATATCTTTTCCATGCCTTTACATGACCTAACATAGGACAATCCTTGCATTGTCCTTCGCCATCTTTGCTTCAAAGTTGCGAATTCGCAATCACATATGGGAAAAAATGTCCACAACCACATATGGGAAAAAATGAAAAAAAAAATCGATGGCCATGATTTAGAGTGAAACTGAGGACTTAAAATATGGTCTTCCATAATCCTTTGGATTGTTCTAGGCATTTGGCCCCAATTCTCTTTAGATCCAACTTCGTTGACAACAAGACATACACTATCCTTGTAATGCCATATTGAGATTGAGTCCTTCATTTAATGGGAGAATAGAAGTTAACCTAAAATATGAAGTTAACATAAAATATGGTTATCTAGAAGATATCAATTAGCTGATTTTCAGTTATTATCCCTAGAATCTTTTACAAGGAAATTCGAAGAGAATGAGACAAACCCTACATTCCCCCATAATTTAGCCTCCCTCCTAACATGAAATTCCTCAATCTTTTTGATGGCCTACTAAAAGGGCATCTAAAAGTGCATTGAAAGGACCAGTAAATAGTTAAACACGAAAAGGGGAAAATTGTTTTTACCCCAATCACTCAAACTAACATTGTACTTTTGTTTTCTTTCATATTTCTCCTCCCTCTTCCTTTAATCTTCCTGTTAAGGTGAAACACAAAAAATCAAAGCCATACCCCCAGGTACTAGTAAATGTTTACAGACCATAGGGCAAAATTGTATAATTTACCCTACTATCTTGAGGGGGCAGCAATGCAGTGGTGCATGGCATGACTGTGTATTAATAAGAAATACATAAAAAATCCCCCAAAAAGTTTCCAATTTGAGAACACAATACCTTTTTAAGGGCATCAGTAAGACGTTTCTTGTCAAGAACAAGATCATCAAGTACATTTGGACCCCAGGTTGCAAGTTTTTTCTCCTCATGGATTTGAGGCTTTTCTGCAATGGAAAGGAAAAATGAATGGAAGGCTGTGATGATTAATTAGGAAGTCAAAGAAAAATGCTAACAAAAAGTTTGAAAATAATATGCATGAGTAGAATAAATGACCACAAACCTTCAGCAGTCTCCTTGTGAGTCAAGTTAGCTTTCATGAGATCATCTGCTACTTCAACAACCTCAATTCTTGCTAACTCTGTACAATAACTGTTTTGTATTATCTGCTTACAACACTTGAAATCCCACTGGTGATATTTCCACCAGGAACCCCAAACACTGGTATGGTTGTTGATAAACACGTCTTCCTTGTACTTACTCTTTGGCACAACTTTCTCCTGAATGAACAACAGATAGCAGAAGAATTAAAGTAGAGGTCAAAGTTAACCATTCTAGTAGAATAGTAGCACACAGTTTAAGAATGTTCAATTATTGCATACTAATCCCAATAGAGGATGTTCCCAGACTAAATACCAGATAAATACTCAAGATTGCATGTAAAATAAGTATGTCGAATGCTTAGGAACATAATCCCATAGTTCCAATTCTGGTGAAGCAAACATAATTGTATATATATCATTTAAATTTTGTGCCCATGCTGCTCGATCTGTATGAAAAATACATATTGAAAATAAAGGAACAATTAGCTTACTTGTCCCTTAATTATTCAACCTGCTCTATCATATTCAACTAGCCTTTAAGTTTGAACCATTCATAATTCCATTGGAGGCTTATCTTCAGATGCTGCATTGCCATATTTATCCACAATATCCTCCTTTGTTTGGGACTTCAATTTTTCTTTCTTGATTTGGAACTCCTTATACAACAGTTCAACTTGAGAAGGAGCTGCCTATAAGTGAATATCTTGTCCTTTCTCAAAGGCTTCCCATGCATGTATGTTCAAATGCTTGAACTCCTGAGCTTGACCACTACTTCTGAATTGATTATCTCCCTACAAAAATTTATCAAAGTACAAATTAATTCCCTGCATGATTGGGAAAAAGAAAATTAACTCTTCAAAGCAGCAACACTCTAAGAGAAAGTAACATGTTCTTAACATGGCATATGGCTTACTCCATAGAACTTGTCATTTTGATCAGTGTTAGGAAGAGGATCATCTCTCATTGATCAAGTTTTGGGATCATAATGAGCTGAATTTACATCCAAGTTCAGAAGATACTTGGCAGTGTCCTCTCTAATACGCAAGTTTCTGATGCAGATTAAGTAGAATTAAAAAGACACTCTAGACTCTAAACAAGGAAAACAAAAAATAAATAGCAAAATATATCATAAAAATCACTACAAATGTGTTGGAATTAACATTGATACACAACAACAACAATTAAGTTGAAATGAAAACCAGCCTAACTGTACCAGTACTACCACCTCCAGTTGTACGTACACTCTTTTCTACCTTTAAAAAATCCATCTGCTCACTCTCATCAACCTTGGCTTCATCCACTTTAAGAGCATCTTCATCATCATCATCATCATCACTGTCCTCCCTTTCTCCTTTTTCAGGATTATTGTTTTTCTGCTCTAATTTCTTCAACTGCTGCTCTTTCTGATACTTCCTTCTTGCCTCATCCCTGGCTTCATATCTATCTATCACACAAGCATATGTAGCTAGATCATAACCATTCCATCGATCCCGTTTATCATCATAGTCCAGTTCAAATTCCTCTACTTTTTCATCAGGTGCTATTCGCATATTGGTCCATCTGGCTCCAATTTTATGAGGCCTTTCCATACAGGCCTTTATATCATGTGTCATTGCGCCAAAACTGGAGTGAAAATTAGAAAAGGACATTTTTAAACAAGCTAAATAAAACTATGAAACATATTTTGATATTGCAAAAAGATACAATTTACATATTTTCTCAATTTTTCATTTAATTAACTAATTTCAAGAATATAATGCCACTTCCCATGCTAGTATAGAAAAAGATATAAGATATTGTACATGTTGTAAATAGTCTGTGACAGTGTTGGATTGCAGCTGGACTTACTTCTTGCATGCACCTTTTCTATATTTATCAGTCTGGAAAACTTTGGCACCTCTATCATACCATTCCTTCGTATAGTTTGGATCTAACTTCCATTTCCTTTGATGTTTCAGACTCTGGTTATATAAGAGATCGCAATAAAATTAGAACCCCAATATGAACATGTATCCTCATTATGAACTGAAATTGGAAAAATGCTTTAGATGGCATCAAAAATAATTTACATGTCTTTTTGCATTAAGATACCATGGTGCTGACAACATATACTGAGGGATGTGAGGGTTGATTTCTTTTCCATCTTCATCAAGCTCTGTTGGTGCAAGTCTAGTTTTTCTACCTTCTTCCCACTCCAATTTCTTTCAATGATATTCTCTTGATTTACTACAGAAAGAAAAAATCCTTCCATAAGCACTAATGCATGCATTACTACTTTATAATATGAACCATGCATTACTTCAAAATGCATGGCATAAGCAAAGTATTCCTTGGGAAAACTAAATAAATGACAAATGAAAATAATTGTACTAGAGTAGTTAGTTGTGTACCAAGTGAAGTGTGTCTTTGGTAGCCTCAAAATAAAATGTGGTACTTGCAACTAAATTGTTAGCAAGCTGTGAAATCCTGAATGATTTATTTGATTTCTGGTCAGTTTTTGAATTCCACTGTATGTAACCATTAAAGTAGGTGAAAATAATGGCTCCAAAGAATCATAGAAATTTAAGATTATGGTATAAAATGTGTGCATGAAGTTGTCACTATATGCTTTCTTGTGCACAATAAATAAACTTCCCCTCGTCCTATTCTAGTAAAATATATATGAGAAAAAGAAAGAACATAAGCCAAACATTTGTCTTCTTATGGATCGGAATAGATGATGGAAGAGGAGATTGTGATTCACTTGGAGATGGAGATGGAGATTATGATTCACTTGGAGATGGACTTGGTTCTGAATCATTAGATATCCCTGTAATGCTGCATACAAAATTACAATCACTTGGATGGACAACTCTGTAGACCCCACTATCGGTCATCAAATAGAGATTCTTCCCATTGTCCTCTCCAAATGAGAATATATTACCCACACTAGGATAAGTATTTTGGGCTAAATAAGAACAAGGAATTGGAGACTTGGCAGAGCAATTGAAGGCCACATTTTGATTACTGAAATTGCCACTCCCGATAGGATTTTCTATAGCAGCCCACATATTAGCACCAAACAAATCAGCATACACATACCTGCAATGTCATGAATTTAATATGGGCAGGTTTATAAATCATCATTTAAGAAATTGTAATAATCATGTTGCAGACACAAAAGCTCCTAAATGGACTAATAAATTTAGTGTCCACTCCAAATCGTTCTGTTGACAGGAAAATTAAAATGGTGTGTCGTCTTTTCAAGTTACAATTGTTTCCTCCACAAACCCAAATCAAACACATAAAAATATCTTCCAACATAATAAAATCATCAATAGTCACATACCTTCCATTGAATCATGGATCTTGATTTGTAGCCATTTGTTAGATATCAGTTGAAATGGAAACACATGTTCCAAAAGACACTAGAAACTGTTCTAGAAACAACAATAGGCAAAGATGACCCATAACTCATGGCTCGAAAACACGCAACCTCGATCAGCATTGTAATTTGCAACATACTAAAAAACTATTCTGTAGAGAACAATAGGCATAGTCCATAAAATCCTTAACCCATGGATTGGAAACAAGCAAGATGGCTCATCATAGTGATACTATTAATGAAATTCAGTTGTTTGGAAAGCTCAAATTTCTCACTCATCACTTACCACTGCCATGAGCACACTCCTTGATAATAATAGTGCACTATCCAACAAAGTCCTTCTGTATATTTCAAGACCTTCCAAACAAGCAAATGATAGAAATTAAGCTAAAGCATAGGTGTATATGAAGATATATACACATAGATCGTCTCTCTCTCTCTCTCTCTCTCTCTCTCTCTCTCTCTCTCTCTCTCTCTCTCTCAAACAGCCTGCATAGCCCAGCACATGGTACTTACATCATCCTTTTTGGTTTGTTCTTGAGCTTCTTTTGTATGTGCCTCAAATTTTTGAGAGTAGTATCTTTCTTTCCATCCAGACTCTCCTAATTTAACCTGCAACATGCAATGACACAAATTCAAGCCATATTGTTTTTTTGTACCTAATTACCACTATGAACTTCCTTCATGAAGTTCTTATCTACAAACCTTGTCCTTTTCAGGATGTTCAGAATTGAAAAGATCTGACTTCTCAAGAAGTGCATTTTTCAACATAAGTTTCAACTCCTCTACATTTTCTTTTTCTTGAAAGAAAAATGGCAGACAAGATGTAAGATATGATTACAAGCAGTTCAAGTCCATTTCAAGTTTTCATATGTTTTAAACTTATGTAGTTATTAGAATTTAGGATGTTTTTGCAAGAAAAATGGTTAGATGATTATAAAAATCATATTCACTTCCTCAATTTTGGGTGGTTACACAAAATAAAATTATCGACAAGTTGAGTATCACCTTTGCAGCCTCAGCAGTTACTTCATCTTCAACCTCCACTAATGCTGCAGCAATACTGGCATCATTTTCACTAACTCTCCTAAGTTTTGTAAGTCATTTAGATGAATCTGATTCATATGGAGATGGATGAGGGGCACATGCCAAACATGCACCCTTAAATGGAATCACTAGAATGATAGATTCAAGCTTAACTTCATTCCTTGAATTTTTCCTTGACCTCTTGCGTCTCTATACCTGAACCTGCAATTTAACAAAATTCAAACGGTTCAATGTCTCTCTTCAGTCACATAAGTTGATACAGTAACACCAGCAATGCTTGAAATTTTTGCATCCACAAGCATGTTGACTACTTATGATCCATCCGCTTAAGTATTGTCTTTAAGCGGGTGTCTTAAATTATTGTCTTAAACTATTGTCTTAAATTTTAAGACAATAATTTAAGACACCACTTAAAGACAATAATTAAGACAATACAAAAACATTTTTTTGTCTTAAAGACAATACTTAAGACAATACACAAACATTTTGTTGTCTTAAGTTGAGAAAATTTACAAAAATATTGTCTCAAATATTGTCCTAATATCCTATTACCTCCCCTCTATGTAATAGTGATAGAATGCAACTATTTATTATAGGGCACAGTGGAATCAAACCACCAATCTTCTCCATTATATAATGCAGATGCTCTACCTTTGAGCTAGCACCCTGCAAATTCTTATAAAAGAAGTACATTTGTAATTTTTACAGTTTTTTGTTAAGAAATGAGCTATTACACAAACATATATATCACACTAACACATATACCTCCTTATTTACATAATTATTTATTATAAGATGAAATACAGGATTAAAATGGAGTCCTAAACATTACTCTTTTCCTAGTTCGTATCTAAATTTTGAAAAGAACAACTAATTTTTTAACAAAAGAGACACTTTCAATGAAGAAAGCAAAATTTTGCTAATGCTTGTTACAAAATCTATCAAAGCTATCAATAGCACCTTGTAAAATTTTAAAATGGAGACCCAAACATTACTCTTTTCCTAGTTGGTATCTAAATTTTGAAGAGAACAACTATTTTTTTAACAAAAGAGACACTTTCAATGAAGAAAGAAAATTTTTGCTAATGCTTGTTACAAAATCTATCAATACCACCTTGCAATTTTTTTTTAATTAAAATCAAATTTTCAATTCTACTTCTTCCGTTTGCCCAGAGATGTATGTATGTACAAGCAGTTCAGAAGAGTTTATCTAGTCTTCACACTGCTACTAATTATTCTCTTTTTCTTTTACTAAGAATACATCCTTTGTTTTTTTTAATAATATAAAAACTGGAAATTGATAAGTACTTATTTTAAGATGCAGTGAAAACTTGTGACTTTTGATAAGTACCAAAGCAATCTTTCCATCTGCCTCCCAAAAGTGTCAACTGTAAGAGCTTCAACTTTACAATGCTGAAGGACTTCTCGAAGATCTTCTACACATGAAACCAAATACTCCAATGCTCCATCATTCCAATTTGCATTGGCTACACAACAAGCAATATCTACAAGTTCATTTATTTGCATCACAAAATTTGAAGCATTTATTATTACATTCATTATGAATAAAACAACAATATTCAAGAAACATCTAGTACAAAAGGGGAAAAAAATATAACAACAAATTTATTTTTCAAATGCATTTATTTTTACATTCTATAGGACACATATCTATCCCTCTAGTTTTGCATTGGCCCTGTTCATTTATTATCCCTACCGAGAACAAAATTCCAACTTATCAATATGGAGAAAACTATCCCCAACATACAACATAACAACTTGAAGAAAATAAATTAAAAACCATAAAACCAACATGAGAACTTCTCTAAATGTTTGCATGCACTAAAAAAGATTTAGAGTTGCATTAACAATGCTACACTTCCCAGGGAATATCTCACCCCCATTGTAGGCACACTTCTAGACATACTCTAGCAGCATGATAGGAAAATATTTCAAGGAAGTAAATTTCATCCATGAGAAGGCCACGCTGTTCGAGGTTAATAGTAGCAGATTGAGGGCACTTTATTCACATAAAACTTAGTAGCTACATAAAACAATTGCTACAGAAGCAATAAAGACAGAAAGTTTCTGAGGAATACAACAGCAAGAAGGGTTATGCTTCCATGCTATAATTATGCTTGTTGTAAGTAACATGGAGCAGAGCACACCTTTTATTAGCATATTGAGAGCATGTTATTACACTTTTTTGGTAGTAGTTATGATCACTACAGGGCACAGATATCAAGGAAAAATGAAAAAATATTTGGCAGTTGTTTTGACAGTAGTTGAGGCCCCTTACCTTAATATTTAACTCTTATATAAATTTTGTGATTCGATTGCACCCCATCAATTTAGAGCCTATATTATTATATCACTTTTGATTGAATCTCTTGCATTTACTTTTGACCTTTATTCATACAAAAAAAAGGATTGGATTTCATGGATATATTGCATTCCATGAGCAATTAACCTTTGGACTTCAATGTACTAGATAATGGGAAATAGACAAAATTTCCAACAAACCTGAGCTAGTGCCCGTTCAAAAAGATCAACTGGCAATTACACTCATAACTTACAATAGCGGTATTTTAGTATAGCATGGCTGCGAATTTCTGTCTTGTCTATGGGCAAGGGAAACTTGGGGTGGACATTTCAAATAATGGTTAGTACTATTAGTTACTAGGAAAGATGGATAACCCACTTCCTAATTTGACCTATTATGCATGAGCTTATCAATAAAATGCTACTTTTTCACTTGTTTTCCCATTGAAGTGACTCTCTCTTGTCCCTTTAAGATCAAAATATCTATGTGCAAAGTCTAATCAACTATCCTTGCAGCTAGTTATCTTGTTGTTACTTACAGTATTATTTACATATAGCTCCTAAAAATCATAGCCAATTCTCAATCATCAAAAAGAGGAAGCATCACCATAGATGATCTCATCATCAAAGGACAATAAATCAATCACCAAACAAGCTTAGAAACGGTCAAAATTTTAGTAAGGGGCACCTTCTTTTCTCTTCTAAGGTCAAGAAAATAAGCGAGGGGTTGTTTGGAAACAATAACCACTTGTGATTCTCATCACAAATCTCAACATCATTATAGAGTGAATATTAAGAATACTAAGAACGGAAGATCCTAATGCTATAGAGTAAAAATAATAAGTCCATGTTGAAGCCAAAACATGAATTCTAATTCATTGAGCAACATTGTTAAAACCATTATAACTGTCGAATATAACACTACCAACTGAGTTGACAAGGAAATTATTACTTGTGTCCAATTCGTTTTGGAAACATTGGAGCAAACTGGGGTTACACAAGGGCATTGAATGCATGTTAATGTTAAAGGAAATATAAATGATCTTATATCATTATCTATTGAATTGATGTCCAATTCTTTTTGGAAACATTGGAGCAAATTATTGTTATAAAAGGGCACTGAATGCATGTTAACATTAAAGGAAATATAAATGATCTTATGTCATTACCTATTGAATTGATGAAGGTACTGGTATTTGCATCTCTGCTACCATCTGAGCAAAATGCCTAATATAAGGCCATGGCAATGAGTAATTGAAGCATTTATAAGGACACGGAAATTCATTGGGAACATGTTGAACCTAAAACCAAGCACTCGAAAATATTATCAAACATATTAAGCTCTTTGAATAGTATTTGAAAATTAGATCATTTGCATTTTTCCTTATAGATAAGTAAATACCAGTTGTTGAATTTGGGGCAGAGTATCATGGATTCCAATATTTGAGGATACAAGCAGATGTATACTAAATATCATATGGCTTAATAAACCTATCTCTATCACAACATTGAATGTCCCTCCTACTTGGAAAGGTACAATATGTTTCCCATTGTAATGAGTTTACATGATCCATTATGCTAGAAATGACAGTTCTCATATGGAAGATCCTTTCAAATACGCTGATATTTTTGTATACCTCACTACATGCACACATTAGATGTGGGTCTTGGGATCATTCAAGGTTTGTTAGAATTTCATCATTAAGATAGCATAACATTAGGATCTTTAACTGAGAGAATAACAAGCACAACAATCAAACACAAGAGATAATGAACACAGTGTTTATCCTCGGGGAAACCATAAATGGTGAAAACCCCACAACTTCCTCAGAGATAGAATCAACACCAAAAGTAGAACACAAAATAGTAAGTGATCTCCCGACAGCAGTAACCTTCTTTCTATTTAGCCCCAGTGTCTTCTTCTTCCTCAACTATGCGCTAGACTTGAGCATGTATGAGATGTGTGATATATAGAGAGGCCAGCTCTCTATTTATACTAATTCCCAACTTGACTAAACCCTACTAGGCCTGACCTCACTAGGAGAGTCTAATAACCCTAGTGCCCTGGAATTGCAGGGACTTTAACCCTTAGCCAATAGGAGGGTTACCCACAATGACTTGACATGACTTGTTTACATTATAGAACTTCCCAATAGGAACATCGGGGCATGACATAACTTAAGTACATCCCGGAATAAACATTGGTTTACAATATATAAGAAATACAAGTGAAATACATTCTGAAGTTACATATACATCAACACTCCCTCTTAACTAGGAAGGTATTCTTTCAACACAATTTCAGCACAAGTCTTCTTCTCTGTATTTTCTGGATCATCATCGAGTCCTTGTCATCTTCAAGTATTATTAATCTTCAAGTCATCTTCATATTCAAGTCCTATCCATATTCAAGTCATCTTCATCATTGGATCTGGATCATCATTGGATCTGGATCATCACTGTTGGATCATCATCACTCGATTTGGATCATAATTGGGTCATCATCACGGGTGCTATCTCTTGATTCTTCTCATCATAGGAACTTCTACAGATCCATCCCTTTTTATATGTATCATCACAGAGCTAGTCCTTTTTCATACTAGATGTGGCATCTACATAGAGCTAGTCCTTTTTCATACTGGATGAGTCTTCACAAAGCTAGTCCTTTTTCATACTAGATGTGGGATCTACTCGGAGCTAGTCCTTTTTCATACTAGATGAGTCTTCATAGAACTAGTCATTTTTCATACTAGATGTGGGATCTACACAGAGCTAGTCCTTTTTCATACTAGATGTGTCTTCACAAAGCCAGCCCTTTTTCATGCTGGTTGTGGGATCTACATAGAGCTAGTCCTTTTTCATACTAGATGTGTCTTCACAGAGGCATCCCTTTTTCATGCTGGATGTGGGATCATCACATACACCTGACAATGGAAGGAACCAATCCTCTCACCATGTCACAGCTCTTACATCCAACCATGGAAGGAACCAATCCTATCACCATGTCGAAAGGGCACAACTCTTACATCTGACCATGGAAGGAACCATTCCTCTCACCATGTCAGAAGGGCTCAGCATGGACACATCACTTCCTCTTGGGAGGAATCTCGATCTGGAGAACACCAAGCTTCTCCCTGAAGTAGTCAAACTTCACCCTAGCCAATGGCTTAGTCAACACATCAGCTATCTGTTCGTCTGTCGCAACATATTGGATCTTCACTGCTCCTCTCTCCACCATATTCCTGATATAGTGATACTTGATCTTGATATGCTTCGACTTGTCATGGAATACTGGATTCTTTGACAACTTTACACAACTCTGGTTGTCACAGTATATACAAGTAGCATCTAACTAGAGATCAAATAAATCAGACAGTAGCTTCCTCAACCATACTGCCTCACAACTAGCTGAACAGGTTGCGACATATTTGTTATAGTGGATTTCACCACTCTAGGTGAATCACACTTTGTATGGCCTTCCCCTATCCCGCTACATACTCTTTAGACCCCATGGACTATTTTTTATCCTTTGATGTTTCCTTGATCATCCCTAAAACTATAAGAAAAATTATATACGCGGCTTTTTACCTGATAACCGTGTACATCAGGATGTGTGCATAATCCAAATCCTTTTGGAGTTTTCCTTGACATGGATCCGACTCATTCGACTCCTAGCCTTCCATATGCCTTGAGATCGCTCAGATTCGACCCTTCATTATCCCTTGTGAAGCTATATAAGGAACCCCTTGGTACATTGAAGGCATATAGAGAGATTGAGAGCAAAGAAATTATAGTCCATTGTTGCCGGAATTTGTACTTGAGTCTGCATCCCTTTGTCCCTTGGAGCACTGTTGTGTTCTTCCCAAGCTTGCCTTTTTCTAGTGAGCTTGCTATCGTGAGATGGAGGATTTAGGTGGTGGAGGCCCAAGTGGGGGATTCAGTTTCTCTGGTTCGTAGACGTGCCGTCAGAGGTTGTATCTATCTTGTAATCTCTTATTTATATTAATAAGAACTATCTTTTCATGTCCAATGATGTGTATTTGATTAAATATTGTATCCATTGGAATATGTCAAATGCTTTTACATTATTGATTATATATGCTACAATAGATCTAACTCCATGATATATAGTATGCTTGTATTGTTTACTTGTTGTTGAGGAAGTATTATATCAATTCAAGCTGAAGATTGGAAAGCTCAACGGGGATCTACTTCAACCGTCCGGAATAAGGTACGAGGTCTAATCCTTTAGTGTTAGACATTTTATTTCTATTGCATATTGGGAAAGATTGATTTCTGGAGTCAAAGTTGTCTATTTTGGTACCCCAAGCCATAGGAATTTCACTCCATAACAGAATTGGTGACTCTGCTGGGGAGTTCCTAGTCATTTTTCCTTTGGGGGTTTTTATCGGTACAATGGGCTTGATATTCTAGACTTGCTCTTTATTTCTCCCTGTTTCTGTGTCGCATTTTATAGTATGTTTGTCCATTGACACTCCCCTTTATTGGTTTGGCCTTGGCCTGCTTTTTACCACTGCCTTCTCTGTATACGCGGGTTTTTGGCTAAAAGTCGCGTACATAAGCGGATTTTTGGCCAAAAGTCGCATATATACGCAGCTGTTCTTTAAACAGTCACGTACATCCTCCCTTTTGGTGAGTTTGATGTTGTGGGAAGTTGCTGGGTGGGTTGTGAGTGTGGTTGGGTCTTTCTTGGGTTTGTTGTTGTCTGTTGGATGCTTCTTTTGTGACCAGAGACCGCATTTTCATTGATTTTTCTTTGAAAGTAGTTTTATTCATTTTTCCTTTTTGTTTTTCCATTAGTGCATTACTCTTTTTGTCTTGGTGTCTTGCTAGGCTTGTCTTTTACACTTGCTATAGAGACCGAGAGTTTTAGATGACTTTTATTGCATTTTTATTTCTTTTATATTGAAAAATACAAAGTAGTTGCATCTTAGATATGGATTTGAGGAGGTACTTACATTTGATTGCTTGGATGAGAGTTGTGTTTAGGATTTCATATAGGAAGGACTGCATTGACATTCGGAAAGGAATATATATTTATGCATCTCATGTAGTGGCATACCCATTTTTAATTTGACAAAGATTGCACTTAGCATTGTTTGTTATGGTGTGCACTTTTATTTCACTGCTGAGTCGTCATATCACTAGTTGCATGGCCATTTCCCTTTGAGTAATTACAGCCAATTAAAATCAATGCTAAATTAAAATGATCTACACTCTTTTCTTTTCTAGGGTGCACCAACAAGCTTAGGTTTTAGGATCTTGGAATAGTTCATTGTAAGTCAATTTTCCAAGATCACTAAACAATAACATGTATGTGTCTATCTAGGTGAGTGTGTGAAATCCTTGATATAACCATCATTCTCAGGATCCTCCTCTCAAATAGGAGTTAAGCACGAGGCAGTGTGAGCGGTTATTGATTGGGATGACCCCTAGTCATAACTGAGTAGCACCGGAGATATTTCCATGATTGTATTCGTATCTAGGGGCTCTTTCGAGAGTTTCGGGCTTTGCTACCCTACCCATACGGTCAATCCCACCTGCGACTGTCCGCATGAGCATTGATTATATTGAGGTGACCTTAGTGGCCTTACCTAGGATATCGAGGGGGTACTTTGCAGGGGTTATTCTACGGGTGTCCCGGCCAGGTTGGGGTCGGACAGCACAGTCGCTTTATGCGTTGAAGCTGAGGGCCACTATAATTGGTTACGTACCTCCGCTTGTAGTGTATGGGAGTTTCGAGCCTCTCCTAGGCGAGACATACCTGCTACATTCGGGAGCTCACATATCCTCCCCTTGGTTTGCTTGTATTTTGGCTGTAGATTTTCTTAGGAGTGTGCTCTTTGTGCACTAGTTGGCCTTTGGGATCGTGGTTAGTTGAGTATATTTATGCTCTCTTGAGTTTGGGTCCTTTTAGTTTTAGCATGCCTGGTATCCTATCACCCTTCATGGTCCTAGTACGGACTCTGGTGTCAGACTTGGGGGCATCACAGCCCCTTGCCATGCTCATAGATTTGGGAATGGTCATCTTCCATCCTCTACTCCATTTGTGGAGGATTTTTTCCCTTCGCTCGGTCTTTACACCAGTGGTCACCCTCACTGGGGTGGTAGTGTATGCGTGAACGTTGGGTCTACACCTTAGTTTCCTTTTTATGTCTCATCGTTCACCGCATTGTTTCCTTTGGGTGCTGTTGTCATGATCATTCCTCCCTATATCATATAGTGTGGATTCTTTATTGACTATTTTGGGTTGTTTTGGTCTAATATGGTTGTCATGTAGGATCTAGTTTTTGTACACTCTCTCTGAGGTTTCGACCCATTCGTGCCTATCACAGGTATTACGTCTACACTGGCATATAGGTTAGGTTCACCACCGTTTGCATTTTGCATGACCTTATGACCATGTCACCATGCCTTAGGTACGAACCCACTCTATTATGTCACGGAACCTTCTTACTGCTTTAGAAGTGGCATAATATGAGTGGTAGAGCTTCACATTACATGGGTACCCTAGTTAGCCCCTTATTTGCATTTGGTGCCCATGCCGACGTTTTCTCCTTTAGGGTGCGGGAGTCCATTGTATAGTACTGCCATGACATTTCGCAAGAGCCTCATCCTCCTCTTGACCTTATGCTGGCCTGTTTCCCTCTGGACTCCCCCTATTTCAAGTTGTGAATGCATTATCATGAGCTTTGACTACCTTACTGAGCTTTATGTCGGCTCCCCTGACATTGCGTTTCAGCCATATAGCCTGAGCTTGTCTCATGTCTAGCCATGCAGAGCCATTTTTTATATCCTTCGCAGCTTTATTTCCCTTTTTACCGGGAGGGGATTTTCCCCCGAGTGTCGATATCCTACACATGTATCCTTGCATTGAGCATAGGTATGTTCCACTGCTTGGAACTAGTTTGTTTGCCCTTATGACACTTGTCTCCTCCTAGTTTGTAACTATAAAGCTAGTTTATTATTTTTTCAAGCTTTTCAAATAACTGAAAAAGTCCAAAAAAAAATTAAAAAACCAAAAAGCCAGACAAGGAAAGATGTTGTCTTTGGCAACTGTCGAGTCGTGTTGCCTTTGAACAGAGCACTGTATATCACATCCATTGGTTGGGTTATAGTTTGACTTTAGGAGTTGTACTCATTTATCTGAGTTTATCTCCACCGACTAGTTAAGCTTCTAGTCCCTATGGAGCCTCTGTTGATGCCTCCTATGTCATAGAGATGTCCCAATTTGTATATCGAGTCTATGATGCCTTCATTCAGTCACCATACGCCGTTATGCTCTTGTTCGAAGGAAGTTGAAACCTGTGTCAGCCATTCCTTAGTTATCTTGACTTTGCATGTCGGCCATTCTTGGTACAGTTACTGGTTCGTGCACCTTATGATTGAGTTCTTCCACATTATACAGCTTTGCTGAGTACCTCGTGTTGGATGATGGGGGATGCCTTAATGCCCTCCTTCCAGCGGATTTCATCCCATCAACTTCAGATCATT
>LPNX010462777.1:182319-224379 GCA_001517045.1 Pseudotsuga menziesii
GTTTTGAGTGCCTTGAGACTTGCAGTCATCAGTGGCAGGTTCTCTTGCCATCGACAGTTTCTTGGGAATACATCAATGTCCCTTGATCGATGGATTCTCTCAAGTGTTCGACCTCAACACATCTATTCACAGTTGTTAGTTTGCACTCTAGTACCTTGATTCCCATTTTCATTATTGGTGGGTAATCTCGCGTCTGTTAACGGTATACATCAATGACCGGTAATCAAATGATGGACTACTATGTTCAACCTGGACACCTCTATTCACATAGTAGGACATGTACTCGTAGCGGTTTGTGTAGAAGACTTTCCAGACTGGTGGCATCTCTTATATGCTGCCTCCTTGATCATGCCAGTGTTCATGAGATTTCAGCTCTCGTGACTTGATTCCAATGTATGTCAGACATTTCTAGCCATTATGGAGATCTTGATCTATTATATATCTTCAGCCAGTTTGGAGATCATGGTCCTTTGTATATCTTCATCATGGAGATTCTGATCTATGTATATTGTACGTGGCGATGACCACATATGTGATATCATGTATCATGCCTATTCATGGCCATTGTACTCTTATGTATCTGGGACTGCTATATGTACTTGCAGTTATATGCAGAATTGTATTATTGTACTATGCTGATTGGGTGGCTGGTCTTCCATTTGGGATCCTTCATCACTCCACTTCTGGGATGGATTTTTTTAATGTATTTCGGCCATCATATGACCCCTCTGACCTCATACATTAGGGGGCATATATTATAGCAGATTTCACCACTCTAGGTGAATCACACTTTGTATGGCCTTCCCCTATCCCGCTGCAGACTCTTTAGACCCCATGGACTATTTTTTATCCTTTGATGTTTCCTTGATCATCCCTAAAACTATATGAAAAATGATATACGCGGATTTTTACCCGATAACCATGTACATACGTGGGGTTGACCCCTATAACCGCATACATCGGGATGTGTGCATAATCCAAATCCTTTTGGAGTTTTCCTTGACATGGATCCGACGCATTCGACTCCTAGCCTTCCATATGCCTTGAGATCGCTTGGATTCGACCCTTCATTATCCCTTGTGAAGCTATATAAGGAACCCCTTGGTACATTGAAGGCATATAGAGAGATTGAGAGCAAAGAAATTATAGTCCATTGTTGCCGGAATTTGTACTTGAGTCTGCATCCCTTTGTCCCTTGGAGCACTGTTGTGTTCTTCCCAAGCTTGCCTTTTACTAGTGAGCTTGCTATCGTGAGATGGAGGATTGAGGTGGTGGAGGCCCAAGTGGGAGATTCAGTTTCTCCATTTCGCAGACGTGCCGTCAGAGGTTTTATCTATCTTGTAATCTCTGATTTATATTAATAAGAACTATCTTTTCCTGTCCAATGATGTGTATTTGATTAAATATTGTATCCATTGGAATATGTCAAATGCTTTTACATTATTTATTATATATGCTAGAATAGATCTAACACCATGATATATAGTATGCGTGTATTGTTTACTTGTTGTTGAGGAAGTATTTTATCAATTCAAGCTGAAGATTGGAAAGCTCAATGGGGATCTACTTCAACCGTCCGGAATAAGGTACGAGGTCTAATCCTTTAGTGTTAGACATTTTATTTCTATTACATATTGGGAAAGATTGATTTTTGGAGTCAAAACTGTCTGTTGTGGTACCCCAAGCCATAGGAATTTCTCTCTGTAACAATATTCTACTTCATTTGTACTCAATGCCACACAGGATTGGTTCCTACTAAACCACGAGATCACACCTAATCCCATACTGAAGCAACACCCTGAAATGCTCTTCCTATCAATGGCACTTCTTGCCCAATCTGAATCAACATAACCCTTCAGGTTAATCCTTTGATCAGTCTTATAATTGAGCCCATTATCAACTGTACCCTTCAGGTACCTCAGAATATGCTTTGTAGCAGTCAAGTGAACATGTCTCAGATCTGTCAAATATTGGCTCAAGGTGTTCACAGGGAAGTATATTATGTAAGCCTTCGAGCCTTTAGAGTATCCCAAAAATACACCCTCCTTTCCTGAAGGATCTAATTTTGTCCTCTTCTCTTTTGGAATGTGTATGTACACTAGACAGCCAAATATTCTGAGATGGTTGACTTCTGGTTTCTTGCCGAAGAAGACTTCTTCAGGAGTCTTGTTCTTGAGTACTCTATGTGGAGTATGGTTCTGTACATACATTGCTATTCTGGCTGCTTTTTCCCAAATATGCATAGGAAGATCTTGATCATGAAGCATAGCTCTTGCAGCTTCCATGATAGTTCTATTCTTCCTTTCTGCAATCCCATTCTATTTTGGATTATAAAGGGTGGACAACTCCCTCTTAATCCTTGAGTCTTTACATAGTTCCTTGAACTCATTCAAAGTTAATTCTCCGCCATTGTCTGATCGAAAAGTCTTGATGTTCTTTTCAGTGCGGTTCTTGATCAAAGTTTTGAATTCCTTGAACTTGTTAAATACTTTATCTTTGTTCTTCATGAAGTAAATCCATGTCTTCCTAGAAAAGTCATAAATAAAGGAAACATAGTACACATACCCGCTTAGTGATCTTGATGACATTGATCCGCATACATCGGAGTAGATGATTTTCAAGATTCCTTTTGCTTTGCTTTCGCTACTTGGAAATGTCTTCTTTGTGTTCTTTCCTTTCGCACATCCTTTGCAGACCCCTTCATGTTTTGCTTGAATTTCTGGAAGACCTTCAATAGCTTTGCTTGCAAGTGGTAGTGCTCTGTAATGCACATGTGCAAGCCTTCTATGCCAAAGTTCATTTGGTTCTACTGAGTCATGAACCAAAGCTTGTTCTGGTTGGCCCTTCAACTTGTATAGGCCTCCTTCTTGTTCCCCAATCACTATTGCATCGTCGAAAGTCTTTCCCTTTGGCCACATAATAACTTGGCCATATATCAAAGCAACCCTCATTCCTTTTGAATCCAATGCAAATATGGAGAGGAGGTTCTTCTTTAGTCCTGGAACAAATAATACATTCTTCATCTTCAAAGACTTTCCAAAGTCTAGTTTATAGGAGGATTCACCACTACCTTTTATTGGATACTGATAGTCATCCCCAAGTTTCACCTTGTGAGGTGACTCATGTTCAGATAGCTTCACAAATGATTCTTTGAATCTCATCATGTGCTTGAAATAACCACTGTCTATGATCTAATCATTGCTTCCATGTGAAATAGTTCTTATGAGAGCGGAGATCAGCACATATTCTTCCTCACTTGAAGAATCATCACTTTCTTGTCTGATTCTCTTTGTGGAAGGTTCATCATCCTCTGTAGCATGAGCATGATGTCTTCTCTTGTTTTCCTTCTTCTTTAAGTTCCTTTTGTTAGGGAATAATTTGGATATGTGACCTTTCTCATCACATGTGTAACATCTAATAGTAGACAGATCTCTTCTAGAGTGTGAGATCTTACCTTTGGAATGATGATGGCTCCTTCTGTTTTTCTTGGAGTGAACTGTAAGAGCTTGATCTTCACTTCCCATATTCTCTTCTTGAGCTGCTATCCGAGCTTCTTCTTGAGAGCATTCTTCCCATAGTCTGCTGAACTTGACTAAATTCTTTCTGGCATAGATCCCTTGAATGAAAGAGTCACATGATCTAGGGAGACCATTCAAGGTGGTCATCACAATCTCTGCATTTTCCACTTCTTCATCTACTGCTTCTAGTTGTTCCTTGATCTGAGATACCCTTGTAAAGTAAGACTGAATAGTCTCATCATTATGTATCTTTACATTCTTCAATTGGTTTCTCAGATTCATCTTCCTGTTTATGTTCTTCCCTTCAAACAATTTGGTTAAGGCATCAAACATAGCTTTAGGTGTCTTGAGGGAGGACACCTGTGGTATGAGGTGATCATTGATGGAATTAGCAATGATTCTCTTTGCCATAACCAACTTGTTCTTATGTAAGGCCTTAGCCTCATCTCCCTCTGTAACTGGGACCTCGTTGATATAGGAGTTCAACTCATTTTCTTCTAGAATCAGGGAGATCATATACTTCCAGGCTCAGAAGTTGTCAGCCCCTCAATATTTTCATCAAGCATGGTATGATGAGACATCTTAACTGAGAAACTCAAATGGAAATACAAAAGATTTAGATCTTACCAGGTCAAGATGTCGGATCTGAATTTGGAGTTGAAATCCTTAGTGCTGGTTTAGTAGCAAATTAGGGTTTTGCTTTTCCAGAGTTCTATCCAACCAAATGCTTTGAATTTGATCCCTAACTTTGATTTTGGGGAGGAGATCAATCCAGGCTTGGGATTCCTAAAAAATTCCTATGCTGTGAAAAGCCTTAATTTCCGGTAGTAGTGTCGGGTCCAAAACTGAAAAACCTCAGAATTGGATTCTGCTTCGATAAAAAGATGCGCCCTAAGAAGGAGAGTTGTTCCACCTTATATTTGCTGAAAATTTGTGGAAGAAGGTCCACAAACTAGGAATCCCTAGTTCCCGCAGCTGCACAGTGTCTTCTTCTCAGGTTAGCTCTTATACCATGTTATAATTTCATCATTAAGCTAGCATAACATTAGGATCTTTAACTGAGAGAATAACAAGCACAACAATCAAACACAAGAGACAATGAACACCGTGTTTATCCTCGGGGAAACCATAAATGGTGAAAACCTCACAACTTCCTCAGAGATAGAATCAACACCAAAAGTAGAACTCAAAATAGTAAGTGATCTCTCAACAACAGTAACCTTCTTTCTATCTAGCCCCAGTGTCTTCTTCTTCCTCAACTATGCACTACACTTGAGTGTGTATGAAATGTGTGATAAATAGAGAGGCCAACTCTCTATTTATACTAATTCCCAACTTGACTAAACCCTACTAGGGCCGACCTCACTAGGAGAGTCTATAACCCTATTGCCCCAAAACTGCGGGGACTTTAACCCTTAGCCAATAGGAGGGTTACCCACAATGAATTGACATTACTTGTTTACATTATAGAACTTCCCGATAGGAACATTGGGGCATGACATAACTCAAGTACATCCCGAAATAAACATCGGGTTACAATATATAAGAAATAAAAGTGAAATACATTCCAAAGATACATATACATCAAAAAGGTTGTAGGTTAAATGTAAATGCTTTAGACTGTCTAGTGTATTGGCGACAACCATGTGTTCTTATTCTTTTCAAAGGTCTAGTGAGCTGCAAAAATGGGAGGTTAATATTGAGGAACTTCAAATCTCAAAATGAATTTTCTCTCCATTTTGACATGAAATACCTTTGTTCTAGGTTACTAAATACCTCCAACCAACTTTAATTCCTTACCAAGTTGAAATTTATACAAGCCAGGAATCAAACCCAAGGCATGCCCCTCCATAGGAATTTTCTCTACTACTGAGATAAATGCCCCTTTCATGATGGTCATGGGAATCCTTAAACTTTAATGGTTAAAACTAAATATGTGTATTAAATAAAGCCTCTAGTTCTTCACCACTTCACCCACTTCTTGACCACATCACTATGGGAGGTGAGAAGGCCTCAAATAAGTTTAGTTCAAAAACATGTAACCTACAGGGTCCTTTCCCTCCATGCATTGCATCCAATATTCCTTGATTCATAGTTTAATATAATAAAACCCCAAAAATACATAGATACATATACTAAAAGCTATTAATTTCAACAACTAACCAACTGTCACACAGTAGACACAGGCCACTCAAGAAAAAAATAGTAGAGCTGAATTAAGCGCATTAAAACCTATGAGGTTCCTAGAAATTAAGTGCATTCAAAAAATTGAAACCTAGTAAATTGTAGTGATTTCTTTCTCAATAAAGGGTATTAATTGTATACCTTTTAGTCCATAAATTTCCCTTGAATTCCAGATGATTGAAATAAATATAGCCAAGATTTCAAAACTACTATATTTTGACTATTGTTTTCTTGTGTAAATTCATAAAAACATGTTAAGGCTAAGAAAAAGGTTAAAGAGGGGGGAATGGATTTTTTTACTACAATATGGATAAATAACATTATTTAATTAGTTCTTGTATGTTGTTGATATATTCAAAATATTATAGAATTTTAATTTATGTCATTAAAAAATATTTTGGAAAAATCTTGACTTGGTAGATATGTATAATATTAGAAGGCCTTTTCCATGGAGACTATCAAGAAATTTTTCATGGACTAAAGAGAAGGTTTGACCCATATTCTGTTGATACACTTGTAATGCAATCTTCTAGACTTTTACTTCACTAAAGCATCCCGCTGACTGCTACTATGACTATGACTATTCTCCTGTAAGGGGCGCCCTTCCACATGTCCTTTCCTTTTACAGGGGACTTTTGTTATTAAAGTTATTAAATCTCATTGAAAGGCTACTGAGCCATTAATTCATAGGGTTCTAATTTGATGTGGATCAGAAGGTTCCCTCTTCCTATCATAACACAGTGGGATCCCCTTTGTATTATAGAGTTCATATATGTTCCAATAACAGGGCAAAATATAGGATGTTTCAAATTCTCATGATGTTGGCAGAGTAACATGGGATGGAAAAGTGACAAGTTTTTGGTAATTACCAATTAGTCGTTCAATGTATGAAAGGTAAAGAATTAGGTATAAATTTGGGTCTATCTAATTTGCTCATGAATATTATAGTCTTTAGGGAGCATTTACAACAATTCTATTCCAGTTAGGATAAGGATACTAAAAAATGAAGTGATGAGGGATCCTGTGAGCTTTTACCCAACAATGGTGTAACTGGGATTACGAGAATTATCCCAATCATTATGAAAATGTAAGGGTTCCTGCTTTCCCAACATAATAGGGTAAGTGCAAAGAGAGAAAGAGTAGCTAAGAACAGGAAGTCACTCAAAATGTACTAAATGCTTGAAAGACCATACAAACATGTTGGTGAACTGTTGCCAATATTTGTGCATCCACATGTTGAATCTCACTTCGGATCTTTTGCATCATAGGATCTACACCCGATAAAGATGCTTCTGCAGCTTACAAGACAACAACTTTAGAGACAATTTTATGAAATGGGTTTATCACAATCACAAGAAACCACATTTTGGTATTATGTATTTACATATCTATGTCATGTCTACTTTCACAAATGGCCAATAACAATCTTTTCACTACTCACATATGAGGTCTACTGCAAGAAATTGACTCTCTTGATCATTTTTTTATTAAGATCTAAAATGACAACAAAATAATGGACAAGGTCCTCTTATGACTTTAACAAATCTATAAAGAGTTAAGACATTTCTAAGAATTGTGTTAGGGATAGGAAAATTACAAAGATACGATAAGAGAAATATCATGAACTTGAAAAGGATACAGCATTGAATCAACAAACAAAATAAGTTTTCATGTATTGACTCTTATATTGAAATAGCAATAAAGACAGAAGTTTCCATGTATTGACTTTTATATTGAAATAAATTGAAGTTTATGTATTGACTTTTTATATTGAAGTTTTCAAAGGATACGCAGACTGATTCTCTTGTAATTGTTGCTAAATTATGATAGGTTTGTAAGATTATTGATGAGATATTTCTATAATCAAAATGATTCCTACCTGGAAAATGCAGTTTGTAGTAATAGGATAAAACTTGAAAGCATGGGAAATGAGTTTCCTACAGAAAACTCAACAATACCTGCATAAATATATTCACTGATATTAATGACCCAAGCTGCCTTACTTATGCCTCTAAGGAGTGATATGAAAAATCCTATCAAAAACATCTGGATGTCCATAATGCATATGTGAAATACTAAGAATCCACATAAAACCAAAGAATGGAATTCCATATCAGGCTTAACCATTCAGTCACAACAATACCTTTTAACCATCATCAGAGATATAAGCTTCATAAATCACTTGGGTCAACCTCCTCAGTCTAGCTGCAACTTTGGCTAGGGGTTTGGGCTTCATGTCATTTGTACCTCCAGTAAAATTATAGTAGTTGGCAGAAACAATCGGATCATGTTCCATGAAATGATAAGGATGGTTTCCCTCTTCGAAGACATTCTCACTATAAATGGGTACACACCATTATAACAACAAGGAAAAAGGCATTTAGCCACTATATATAGATCAACCATAAAAGAGTGCCATAAAAATGGAGCAATATTTAAACAGTTTTAAAGACTTTAAATTAAACAAGTGTTGCAGCAATGCAAATTTAGTCCTTTCCTAAATGAAAAACTTAAATAACTAAATTGTTTTAGATGTTAAATTCGCACTGACTGCTCTAATGTTCATAAATTGTTGTGGATTTTAATTTGGCATTAGCATTGCTCCAATGCTGGTTATGCAGTGAGGATACAGTGGATCTCTATAAACATTTGTGATCTTTCTTCTAAATTAGTTTGTGGATGTTGAAATGGTATTGACATTGCTCTAAATCTTGTATATTGATCTAGATGTTAAATTGGCATTGGCATTGCTCTAATTCTCATTATGAAATGGATATCCAATGGATCTGTAATACTCGTTATGAAGTGAGGATCCAGTGGATCTGTATAAAAAGTTTGCGATCTTGCTTTTCGAAGTAGTTGGTTAGTATTGTATTGAACAACTTTCACCTAACATTTGTTTTAGTCATCTGCTTACAAAATACAGAGTATGTATTTTTACCTCCTACATATTATCACTTGTAATATTTATACGAAAGTCAAATAATATATACTTATTTCAAGCCATGGAAGAGAAGTCACATATCGAGGTAAAAACTAGTTCAAATAAACACAATCTTTATTCACAGAATAAATTATGAAATATTGCATTTGGGTTAAACCATTTATACATTTAGACATTATTCTCTTAAAATTTGCATAGATTATCTTGTATATATTGTTCAGCTTTTTGTAGCTTTATGGCTTATAAAGAAATTAGGGTTTATGGTGATGGTTTTGATAATGTAACTCTACAATTATTGTATTTCAATGTCTTAAAACAAAGAAGAAAATGTCTTAAAGAAGCCCACTGCATGAAGATGAGCAGACAAGGATCTGCATATCAGTTGGAAATGTTAAATTTTCATATTCTTAACTAAGACATCAGAATCTCATTTCATTTTCATAACAAAAGCATATAAACAGGATCACTGAAAGATAGACAAGCACAACCATACAAAAGGAACACAAAGATTTATCTTGGGAAAGCCCTAAAGGGAAAAACCCAACAAAAGCTTCCTCAATATAGATGTCCCAAAAAGATAAAAGATAAAACCAACAAGGAGATCAAAGCCTGATCCTCCTCCTTCTCCAGCTACTTCTCTTCTCCACTAATGCGCTACACAAGTGAGAGTGTGTGCTTTAAATGAGGAGAGATACACCTCTATTTATATTCATCCGTTCACTTCAATTAATTCATCCGACATGTAGGCTCGAGTTAATCATGTAGGATCAAGTTACAAATGTAGGCTCAAGTAACCACACTGGGGTGCTAATGACCCACCTCATGACTCTTATTAGAGGGGACAACCTCATGACTCTTATTAGTTCTTTCGATTAGAAGCATCGGGGTATAAGATAATACAAGTGGTTCTCCCGATAGGACCATCGGGGACCACAAAAGATACATATAGAATATTCTTCGAAGTTACAATATTTCAACACTCCCCCTTAACGTGAAGGGTATTCTACAACAACATCAACAACAACAATCGTAGGAGAGAGATAGAGGACATCATTAGCATCATCAGGGTAACACATCTATAAATCATTGGAAGATTTTCAACATGATATAGTCTTCATCTTCAATTTTCAAGGACAGCAACTCTTTGATCAGCATCAGCATCTTTTGACCTTTTGATCAGCAACATCCTCAACACTTTGACCTTTTGATCAGCAACACCTTCAGCAACATCTTCAGCACTTTGACCCTTCGAACAGCAACATCTTTAACACTTAGACTTTTCAATCAGCAGCAACATCTTCAGCACTTTTACCTTTCAATCAGCAACATCTTCAGCGTTTTGACCTTTCGATCAGCAACAATATCTTTAGCATTTTGATCTTTCGATCAGCAACAACATCTTCAGCATTTCGGTCAGCAAAATATTCAGCACTTTAATCTTTCTATCAGCAACATCTTCAGCATTTTGATCTTTCGATCAGTAACAACATCTTCAGCATTTTGTTCTTTCGGTCAGCAACCTGATCGGTAACATCATGATCAGCACCATAATCATACTTCAATTCTTGAACAGTATTATCATCATGATATTCTGATCTTTTGATCAGTACGTCATCATAATCACATACTGATCATTTGATCAGTACGTTATCATCATCATACTCTGATCTTTCGATCAGTACATCATCATCGTCATACTCTAATCAGTACATCATTATCATCATACTCTGATCTTTCGATCAATACATCATCATCATGCTCTGATCTTTTGATCAGTACATTATCATCATCACACTTTGATCTTTCAATCAGTACATCGTAATCATCATCATACTCTAATCTTTCAATCAGTACATCATCATCATCAAACACTGATCTTTCGATCAATACGTCATCATCATCATAAAAACATCATCATCATGAAAACATTATTATCATCAAAACATCAACATCATCAAAACATCAACATGATCCTTCCTTTTGGAATTATGGGATTTAGGTCTTTATGAAGTTACCAATGATCCTTCCTTTCATAATTATGGGATTTAGGTCTTTGCAGAGTTACTAACGATCCTTCCTTTCAGAATTACAGGATTTAGGTCTTTACGGAGTTACTAACGATCCTTCCTTTTGGAATTACAGGATCAACACATTTGTGGAACTCAGACAATCCTTCCTATTGGAATTATGGGATCAACACATCTATGGAACTCAAACAATCCTTCCTATTGGAATTACGGGATCAATTTAATGATCCTTCCTTTCGGAATTATGGGATTTAGGTCTTTACGAAGTTACTAACAATCCTTCCTTTTTGAATTACGGGATCAACACATATGTGTAACTCAGACAATCCTTCTTATTGGAATTACGGGATCAACACATCTGTGGAACTCAGACAATCCTTCCTATTGGAATTACGGGATCAATTCAATAATCCTTCCTTTCGGAATTACGGGATTTAGGTCTTTACGGAGTTACTAACGATCCTTCCTTTCGGAATTATGCGATCAACACAGATGTGGAACTTAGACAATCCTTCCTCTAGGAATTACGGGATCAACACACATTCTCGAGTACCGAATTCATCGGATCCATTCTGAGCCGAAGTTCAAGGATGATACAATCCTACCACATTCACGAGGACTGAGATATTTGGATACATTTTGAATCGAGGTTCAGGGATGATGCAATCCTACCACTTTCACGGGGGCTGAGACCTCTGGATACATTTTGAACCGAGGTTCAGGGATGATGCAATCCACCACTTTCACGGGGGCCGAGATCTCCGGATACATTTTGAACCGAAGTTCAAGGATGATGCAATCCACCACTTTCACGGGGGCTGAGACCTCCGGATACATTTTGAACCGAGGTTCAGGGATGATGCAATCCACCACTTTCACAAGGGCCGATACCTCCAGATACATTTTTAACCGAAGTTCAAGGATGATGCAATCCACCACTTTCATGAAGACCGAAGTCACCGGATCTATTTTGGACAGATGTCCCAGGATGATACAATCCCTCTTCATTCTCAAGGACTGAGGCCATTGGATCACTTTTGGACAGATGTCCCAGGATGATACAATCCCTCTTCACTCTTGAGGACCGAGCTCACTGGATCACTTTAGAGCAGATGCCCAGGGATGATACAATCCCACTGCAACATCACTATTCCCCCTTTCAAGGAAGGTCTTTCTGAACAACACCAAGATTGTCTCAAAAGTGTTTGAACTTTACTCAAGACAGAGGCTTCATCAGTACATCATCATCCAAACCATCATCATCTACATCTTCAGTATGTGAATACTGAACTATCACCATCTACATCTTATCTCGTATGTAGAAATACTGGATTTCTATGTCTTACGATGGAACACAGGGTTCTCTATCATCACAACTCTAGTTATCACATAGAATCATTATAGTATCCATATTTAGGTCAAAGAGACCTGATATCAGCTTTCGAAGCCATATGACTTCACAACTTAGCAGATACATTTTCTATGTATTCTGCTTCAGTCGTTTTAAGAGAAACACTGGACTGTTTCCTGCTAAACCATGAACTCGTAGCAGACCCAAAAGCATCTACCTGATGTTCTTTTTCTATCTGAGATACTTCCAGCCCAATCTGCATCTGTGTAGCCATACAATCTATACTCATGGATACCATCATAGTATAAACCAAATTCTATAGTCCCTTTCAGATATCTCATCACATGTTTTGCAGCTACTAGGTGAACCTGTCTTAGTTGAACAAAATATTGAATTAAGGTGTTCACAACAAAACAAATGTTTGGTATGGAATTTTTTAAGTACATCAATGACCCAATGATCTATCTGTAATGAGTCACATCCACTAACTCTGATGAGTCATCAGCTAACAGCTTCAAGTTGGAGTCCATGGGTGTGGCCATGACTTTGCATTCCAACATATTGATTCTCTTTAATATCTCTACCGCATACTTTCCCTGGTTGAGAAATATTCCTTCTAAAATTTTCCATACTTCCAGACCTAGGAATAATGCATTAACACAAGCTCTTTCATCTCAAATTCTTCTGCTAGTTTCTTCTTGCTTTCCATAATCTGTTTCTCATTCCCTATCAAGAATAAGTCATCCACATATAATAACAAGATGACACGTTCATCTTCTACAACCTTGTAGTAAAGGTTGGGATCAACTTTACTCTTGGCAAAGCCCATGCTCATCAGGAAACTATCTATTCTTCCATACCAAGCTCTGGGAGCTTGCTTCAGGCCATAGAGGGCCTTCTTCAACTTGCATACTTGATTCCATCTATCTTCAACTTCAAATCCTCGTAACTATTCGATGTAAAACTCTTTCTCAATCATACCATTAAAGAAGGCTTGTCTTTACTTCATCATGGAAGAAACTACCATGATAGCTCTGAAGGAAGTGTACCTTGCTTTCTGGAGTAACTATCTCTTCAGAATTAATTCCCTCTTTCTGATAGAAACCTCTAGCCACAATTCTTTCCTTACTTCTATCAACAACATAATTTATCTTGCAAATCCATTTGGAAGATACCACATTCTTATTTTCTAGTTTGAGTACTATATCCCAAACATCATTCTAGTATTCTTTCATCTTAACATCTTCCAGGAGTTCATCTTGTCAGGTCATCAACATATCCTAGTCTTATGCATTCAACCTTGAAGGTTGGAACCCACTTTACTCTTGGTAAAGTCTTGATCCATCAGGAAGTTTTCCATCATGTCGTACCATGTCAAACTCAGATATCTTCTGTAATCACTCCCCCTGAAGTGGAGTATCATCTTCCGTCTTCATTCTGTACAGGTGTTTCTATGCTTGATGTATACTGGTCAATAGAGTATGTCATGTCATAGTCTATTCTTTCTGAGGAAAATCACAAACCTTGCTTTGTACACTTGTTCTTGTAGATCCATATGGAAGATACTATGTACTTCTTGTCTTGAAATCATATCGTATACATCATTCGCCATAATCAATTGTTATTCTTTGATCATAGCTTCTTTCATAGCATTATTTTCTTCATCTTGAGTTATCTCTCATACCCATGGTGGTCTTCATCCTCCGAGGTGGATCTACGGCTCTCTGAAGCTCTTTCTTCCATCATGGTGTCTTTGACCCTGGGAGCTTCAGACTCATGTTTATTGGAGTGAATCTTGAATTGTCATCACTTGTTCTTTAGAACAAGTCTCATCCTTGTTTTCTTGTAGGAGGTTGTACAGGACCTTTCCTACAATTCAAATGCACCAGTTGCATGGTTAGAACTATTTCATAAAACATATGCATAATGACAAATTCTTATGCATCATGCAATTGTTTAGTCAATACAGCATTCATCCATATCTACCATGACATCATTGAGATTGTGCACTAATCCAGTATGTCAACAAAGAGGTTTCATTCTAGATAAGTAGCAATGGAGAGTTGTATAGTACCATGAGATACTTACCCATCACATGCAAACAATCTATCGTGCATAATACATCAACTGAATATAAACAAATACATAACAAAACAATATCATGAAATGACAATTGAATACTTATCTTTATTTGTTTTGTGGGTAGACTCCTTCTTGATATTTCTACTTCATCATCTTCTTCATTCATGACATCATCATTTCTTATCCAAATGATAAGATGGATAAGAGGTTCTTTAAGAATTTATTTCTTCATAACCCTCATCGCTTGAGGGATCTTCTTTGAATGGTGAGAGCTTGATCGTCAATTGCTCCCATCTTTCTTCTTCTCTTCCTATGAGATGAGCGTTTTCTTCTTCTTCCTAGAGTCTGTTGAAAGTAATTACTTCCTTTTGGCATACATTCCTTGAATGAATGAATTCTATGATCCTGGGAAACCATTCAAGGTGGCTATCACCACTTCTGCATTCTCTGCTTCTTCTTCTACTACTTCAAGATGTTCTGCATTCTAGATCTTCACATTCTTCAGTTGTTTTGTCAAAGCCATATTTTGATTTAAGTTCTTATCTTCAAATAGCTTGATCAAGGAATAAAACATATTAGGTGTCTTTAGGGAAGACACTTGTGGTACAAGTTGATCCGTGATTGAATCAACAATGATCTTCTTGGCCTTGATCAAGTTCTTCTGGTGTAAGGCTTTGAGGCTCATCTTCCTCTAGAACTGGAACCTCTCTACTCATGTAGGTGTCCAATTCATTTTCTTCAGAGAGATCAAATACTTCCATGCTTGGAATTTATCAACTTCACCAAGCTTATCATCAAGATGATGTGATAGATCACTTTGAAATGAGAACCTCAAATGCAAATAGAAAAAGATTAGATCTTACTGATTTCAGGTGTCCGTCCTGCTTCCGGAGCTGGCTGATCTAGGGTTTGTCAGAGAAACCCTAATTTTAAAAACTTGGAATATTTTAGATATTATTGGATAGAAAGATATATCTCTTCAAATGGAGCTGTCCAATGTACTCCTTTTCTGAAAACAGTGGAGGGAGTCTCCCGGAATAGGAAGCCCTAGTTTTCCAATTTCTTCTGCAAAAAATTTTGTTACTATTTCTATGATATCTCCGAAATTAATGCTCCCCTATGTATAAAATTTATCACTATGGTAACCACACATGTCCCTTATCCAAAACCATAAGTTTCATCAGAATTTGTTTCACCAATTGGGATTTATGATCATTTTCCCAAGGTGACCTGTTACAGGACTGTTCAAAACAATGAAGTTGTACGGCATGCCATGTGTCACTGGTTCATCTTCAGGTTCTAAAATTCAGACCATAGAACTTAAAGTCCGTGCATTTTCTGGAACATCTTCAGGAATTCCATTTGGACCTCTGTAGCCCACGCTACAGTAATTATCCCCAGTTGTCCTGTTTAGGGATGAATTCTGGAAGAGGCTAGAACCCTAACTTGGAGGGATCATATCTCCCAGAATATAGAGAATCGGAGGCGAAATTTTGGACACAATGTAAATCAGGATTTTATATTCAGCCTCTACAATTTTCAACTCTTGATCCTTCGCCAATCTCAGGATATAGCGAATTTACCAAAACGTAGCAGTTTTAGTATTTAGGGTTTTTCCAGATCGGGGTCAAACTAGGGTTTGACTTTTTCAGAGTTTCATCCAACCAAATTTCTTGATCCAGGTCTCTAAACTTCGATTTTGATGAGGAGAACAATCCTATGCTAGGATCACTCAAAAATTTCCCTTCTGTATAAAGCCCTAATTTCCTGCACTGAAAACTGAAAATGCACAGAATCGAATTCCGCTTCGACAAAAAGATGCGCCCTTCAATGTAGAGTCATCCTAGGCTTCTTTTGCTGATCGATTGTGGAGAGAGAACCAAAAAGTAAGAAGCCCTAGATTCTGTAGCTGCATAATGTCTTCTTTTTAGGGTGGCTCTGATACCATGTTAAATTTTCATATGCTTAACTAAGACATCAGTATCTCATTTCATTTTCATAACAAAAGCATATAAACAGGATCACTGAAAGATAGACAAGCACAACCATACAAAAGTAACACAAAGATTTATCATGGGAAAACACTAAAGGAAAAAACCTAGAAAAATCTTCCTCAATATAGATGTCCCAAAAAGATAAAAGATAATACCAGCAAGGAGATCAAAGCCTGATCCTCCTCCTTCTCCAGCTACTTCTCTTCTCCACTAATGCGCTACATAAGTGAGAGTGTGTGCTCTAAATGAGGAGAGATACACCTCTATTTATATTCATCCGTTCACTTCAATTAACTCATCCGACATGTAGGCTCGAGTTAATCATGTAGGCTCGAGTTACACATGTAGGCTCAAGTAACCACACTAGGGTGCTAATGACCCACCTTTACAATTAGAGGGGATAACCTCATGACTCTTATTAGTTCTTCCAATTAGAAGCATCGGGGTACAAGATAATACAAGTGGTTCTCCCGATAGGACCATCGGGGACCACAAAATACACATATAGAATATTCTTCGAAGTTACAATATTTCAACAGGAAAGACTCTGAAAATCGTTGCAAGTTTGTGTTCAAAAAAGACAGAAAATAACTGTTGTTGATTAAATGAAGTCGTCAAGCAATTGAAAAGAGCATGAAAGAGGAATGATGCCAATCCTGTTCATTAAGAAGAAGTCGACCATTGTGAAATCTGTAAGAAATTTTGTTTCCATTGTTGAACAAGGAAGAACGATGCCTTAAAGAAATAAGTGTGTGACAGTGTGATGGTTGTTGAGTTTTGAAAATCACTGCAGACAGGGAACCTTAAAAGCTTGCAAATAGTTATATGGAATTTCGAGTGAAGCAATATAAGACATACTTTAGAATTCAACTGCCTGCAGAATGCCCAAAAATATTATTATAAAAACGATTATTTAACCTTAAGAAGAAATATAGAATTATTTTGTTTTGATATGTTGATTTTAATTTAAACAGGATATTTTTTACATCACTTTAATTTGTATGGGTTCACAGATTAATTTGTGTGTCTTATAAACATTGTTTAGAAAATGAAATTTAATGTTTCTGTGGGCCAAATATCGTTTTGAAAATGAAATCTAATATATGTATAACAGGGTATTCAAAAAAAAAGTCTATCATTTAATCTTTTATTTTCCAAACATCGTAAATATCTCAAACTATAAGTGAAATGATGTAGGTAATATCATCAAAACAAAAACTGAAAAACTATGCATGCAACTTCCAAAGGGATAGAAAAACATGATCAGAATGAATCTACGCTATTTAGGCAGAGTCATACTCTCAAACAAAGACTGGAGTGATTGCCACCCTGTATATGGTGGCAAACATGAATCACAAGAAATAAAAAGATTAATAATAACAAATAACACCAAATACAATCTAAATTTTGGTACATCTAAAGATATGGAAACTTTAAAAGCTCACAGAAGACTACAATAAATGTTAGACTGATCTCCATATTGAGCGTCGAGGAGTTCCAGTTAATCAAGTTTCAGATCCCAGTAAAGCAACTGTAAAAGAAGGAAACCTTTGAGCACCACGAGATGACAATCACTAGAAATTTGATTCCGCTGTAAAGAACATCCATGGAAGAGTAGGTGGAAAGGAACTATACAGAGTGTAAATGGTGAAATTATTTTTTATTTATGCTTTGTCACTAGGAGAATGTGTAACAACAAGGATGAATTGAGAACACTCATGGGTAGACTTTATATCTATTTCCAAAATGGTTTGGATCACCTAGAAGTCGAAGGAGATTCCAGACTGGTCATTGACATTTTAAAGTTAAACTAGTTACTGGCCAATGGCTAGAACATTTCAGCAACCTTGATCACTAGTTGAAATGAAGAAAGAATGAAGGAACAACAACTGAATCTAACTAATTTGAACTATTATCTTATTTTGAAATACAGAACTCGGTCCTCAATTGTTAATTTATTTTTCTGAATGTTTTGTAATAATGTTGGTTTTAATCCAGATCAATCTCTAGGGTAGCCATAGCCCCATGTTTTTTCTTTTCATTTTGTCCAACTTCTTTAAAAAATGCATGGAAACTTTATTTTAGATGAGCAAAATAGTGAGGTTCAATGGCTTTTAAGATCTATGGAAAAGACTATCTCAATTGATTTCAGGATATGCGACTCCACATACTATTTCTTGGTAAAATTATCTGATTTATAAAGTTATTTTTTTGTTACACCTGTTGTATTTTGGGTTCTTCCCTGCACTTAGTGGTATCAGATCATGACCTAATTTTTACCAAGCAGCAATAGATTGAACACAAAATTCAAGTTTTACAGGGATTTGTTTTTTAATAAAAGCAAGAGCTGACAAAGAGGATGGATGAGTCTACTCAAGAAATCAGAGCGTTTACAAACAGGATTGAATCTATGAAACAAACTCTAGATAATTTACAGAATATGATTACGACTAGTTTGAAAAATTAAGGTACTTCAAACCAATCAATAGCTGGAGAGGATGCTTCAAATCATAGGGGAGGATATGCAATCCATAGCAAGCTTGGCAATGAAGGCTTCAAAGAATTATAAAAGTGGGAGATGAGGTACACAAATATATAGTTCATATTAAGCGTGAAACCCTTCTCATAGAATTTTCGCTATAGAACAATTGTACTATATTCCATTACATATCTGAAGAGTGCAATTTTGTTTTTTATAAATTTGATAGCAAAGCAAAGGTGAGATTTTTAATTTACACCACTAGGCTAGCAAAGCAAAGAACGAAAAATCTCACAACATGGAATAATTTTACTAAGGCAATGAAATTAAAGTAGTGGCCACAAAAATATTCACAAGGTTTATTCATAGGATTATCAAAGTATAAAATGGAAGCCAGGTGGTTCGATTATTTATTTTTCATGAATATTTGACACATTAAGTACCTGGATGAATTTATCCAAAAAAAAATCCACGAGACAGAAGCATAGGGAAAAAAAATACACAAACCTCGTCCCTCTCCAGTAACTGATCCTCTGACAAGAAATCGAGCACTTCTGATCCAACAAAGCACCTGGTGAACATCCTCATTTTATAAAACCTATCCTTGGTAACCACTGCTTCCCGTAGTTTTCTGATAACATTAGCAAACTCATCGACCATCCCATTGTTCCCGAAATAATCTTCCCCCACAGATGGTGGCAAAGGGGCCGAAGAAGGAGGCTTGGTTTCAATCAATCCCTTGATCTTCTCATCGAGTTCGCCAGACTCTTCCATGGCCCTGATATAGTCATGTATGAATTGAGGGGAAAGAGAAAGTATTAACTTAACTTAGTTGTTATACCAATCTTCATAAAAATGTCCCCCTCCTAAGGTTTCTGCATCTTTCTCATACAAATTGTGAATCTGTAAATTGTAAGTTCTAACATTAGAGAAAAAATTTCCCAAAGATGTTCACAAGTTATTTAACTTCCTTATTTCTATCATTTATAGGGTTCCCAAAAATATATCATGTAATTACTCATATGGGAGAATTCCTTTCCTTCTTTTGTTTTTGATTGTAGAAATTCATAACAATATCAAATTCACCTTGATATCAAACTTTATCGATAACAATGACATCTAGATCATCATTTTTTATATTTCACAACCTATCATGCTATCAAGAAGTTTATGGGACAACAACATATTGTTTGTACTTATCTCGGCCTTCCATAAAGTGTTTTGTTTATGTTACATGATTTATACATTTCTTATTTATTATCTTTTATGTTCCTTTATATGGAAATTCTTTGCTATATTCCTGTCCTCTAGAGAGTTGGTTACTTTATCTTGTGGCAATAGTTAGAAATTTATTTAATTAAAAAATTCAACTACCGATATATCAACCAGCTTCATGATTCTTAGGGATTGGTTGTCATATGGTCTTTTACCTTGTCCACTTTTAAAAGCATAAATTGTATACTTGGCTCTGAGTCCATGCAATAAAGGGGTGCACTGGTGATTACCATGTTATGTAGTGGCAAGGCTCAAATATTTAGCACAATGTTAATATATGCAGTACCATGCATTTTATATAGTACAAGGTCATGATCGTGAGTGTTTATTGAGCATAAAATGTGTAGGTTCACTTTGGATTATAAGTACATAACTTATATTTATATTCAAATGGCATATTTCTGAATGAGTTATAACTTATATGTTTACCCAATGAAACTCGCAATCCATACAAATGATAATTGGTAGGTTAGGTTGTTATTTGAGAAGAGTACTCAAAGCTGAATTGTAATGCCTTTCTTACCTTGATTTGATACATAATAAACATAAAGATATTAATTTATTTCACTTGAACCTGCAAATAACTTAGGTTTGAGTTTGTTAAGTTGTTCTATTTCTGGTCAACACAAGCCAATTATAAAGTTTGTTTTTCCTAATTTAAAAGAGATATCATAGGTAAGCAATGACTGTGAAGCCCCTCTTTTTTTTTACTACTAGCCCCTGCATTTACGCACCTTCATAAAGCCATTCGGTAAATACCCACTTTCAACACTTTTCAATTCCATTTATACAACATTTAAGTTTTCCTTAAATCCTTATTTCTTCATGGTGTGGGCTACCCAATGTCTCTTATCGTTTCCCAATAAACTACCAATTGCTTTCAATTAATCCATGTGTAAGATATAATGCTTTGTGTGTATGGGAATTGCTCTTATCTTCTCTTCATAAATTGAAGTAATGGTTGTATTGATACCTAGATTTTCCAACTTTTATTACATCTTGTTGTGTTTTACCTATATTTCTATTAAGGGATAGTAAATTATGTCATATCACCACCCATACCTGTCATGATGTACATCAATTCTCTGAATTTCAACTTTCTCTTTAACTCCAACAATTTATTGTGATCGTTGATATAGAGGAAAGATGAAAATTTGAGAATTGTTCCACATAAATCCATGCAGAGGGATGTGTGTATCTATTTTCCATGTTAATGAGTTGTTCCACTTTTAATTGTTGGAGAAAAATCTATTGGCAACAACAATTATGAACATGTTGCACAATTAAACTCATATAACAATTCAAACCAACAATAAACCCACTGTCAAATATCTCCTAGATAAAAAAAAATTAAGATCATTAAATGGATTGTATAAATTAACTGACCAAAAATTTATGACTAAATTTAAGAATTCCAAAGATTAAAAATAATCCATTTGGTTATTTTGTTGTGCTTATTCAAGACAGGTATCAGATGAGATGGAAATTATGATAGGGGTTAGAGAAGTTTGGTGAGGGGAGACAATAGCATGATGTTTCAAAACTTAGAAAATGAAGCCAGAGCTAAAAGAATTTAAATACTTTCCCTAGAGGTAGCCTCAACATGTGGCTTACTTCTTCCAACCTACCTTTATTGCATTGTCAAAATCCTTTAATAAGGTTGTTGTGATTAAAGAGATTGGAAGGGTTTCTCTCATTTCCATATCATGGAATAATTGAAAAGTTGCCTCAATGTTGCATATTTTTTTGTGCCCTTTTATCACTAAGTGGAATCTAAAACCATCGGTTGGAATGCTTCATTTATCCAATTCAAAGAGAAGAGTGGACATCTTCTCAATTTTACATTGCTTGAAGTATCCAACATATAATAAGTTATAAATAATAATGTTTCAAACAAAGCCATTAGCTGACAATTTTTGTGGAAATCCTCTGCATCCTCCAAATAGCCTTCCTTACAGAGAATGTGTATGCATGTAGAGTATGTGTGAGAGTTGGAATAATACCTTTTATCTCAATAACATTCAAAAAGATGAAAGTTTCTATCTAGGGGACTTCATTGCAAACTACTTTCATTATTGAATTATATGTCACATTACTAGGCATAATGCATTTTAATTTCATTTCCTTCCGCAACTCTGAATCTTCATCCAACTAATCTTCTCTACATCATATCAATTACTATTGTGTAAAAAACATCATTCACCACAATTCCTTTCTTCATATATTCCCTTAAAATCTCATATGATTCTTTCACCCTCCCTTTTTATGTTTCCCCTTTCAAATTTTGAAATTATGATTCTACATAAAGTATTGGGATCAGTGTCTAAGCCTTTCTCTAGAGTTATTTGAAAAATATTATTGGCCTCTTCCAAACTACCTTTGCTTGCGAGCTAACAGAAAGGGTTCTATCAAGTTAAAACATGGAATGTTCAAAGATGTACTCTATGTGCCCTCTTTAGCTGCAAATTTGTTATTTCTGTAATAGATGACACATACTGGCCCACCAAAGCGAGTGGCATTTGGTCCTAAATCAGTAAAGATATCAGATATCTCAACTAGGAAGATTATAACGAAGGGTGTTCCAAACCATGCCTCTAAGGAATATAAATTCTCACAATTTCTGCCATACTCATATCCATTACAGTCTCAGCTGCCATTTGAAAGGGGAATTAAAACCATTCTATATACTCCTTTTACATATCATAATGTTTCCATTAGTGTTTTAGATTCAGAATCCGAAGCAGAGGACCCAGTTGAATTAGTTTATGAAATTCAAGATCAAGTTCACACCGATCCAAATCCAAATCCAGTCCCTACTCCCAATCCTAGTCCTAAATGGGCACAAAAGGTTATTAAGGAAGCTGGGAACATGACGGGAGATCCATTTGAAATGAGGAGAACAAGATCTCAGTTTTAGAAAGAGAACCTTGCTCTATTTCAAGCAAATTCACTTCCTTCAGAGAGGTGCAACAAGCTCCCAGTGAGATGCTACATGATGGTAAGGATAGATCAACAACCCTTCTCACAAAAGAACACAATGGATCATATCACTCTTCCTCCAGAGAGAAGAGACAAATGCAACATTCCTTCTCATATCTATCATCGGATTGGAAGAAAAAGGAAAAGTTCACATGCACATTCCTAGGATACTAGTGCACACAAGAACCATCATTTTTCACTGCTGCTCCAGAGAGATGAAAATTGGAGCAAAATTTTCACATGGTTTTTCTCAAGAAGAATTTTCTCTCTCTTAAGCATGGAAGCTTGATCATTATTCTACCTTCTTATTTTAAGGGGGGGGGATTCCCATGAGGTTTTCCCCATTTTCCTCGGTTGTATTAAGCAATTATTATTATTTTTTGCATTTAGATTGTATCGATGACCTTTGGTTTTAGTTTCCATGGCCCATGTTATCCAAAGTCAACATTAAGGGGGTGGTGTTAGGATTATTATTACTCCTCTCTTTTACCACACAGTCTAATTATCTATTTTCGTAGCTTAGGAGGTCTTCATCACACCACCAGTGCATGGGGGACACACCTAGGGGGCATCTGCCACTTACTACACCTGATAGAATGATTTTAGGAGCCTCAATGACCAATCCCTATAATTTAGGAACCCACTCTGAGTGCCACCAGTAGTCTCCTTTAGTGGACCTTGGTAGGGAAGCAATTATGTTTAGTTATGCTCTGATAACCACTAGTTAGTTCACTGCCAGTCATCCTAGCACCAATTTGCATGATTTAAGGGAGTGTGGCGCCTTTTTTCCACATACCTCATCAATTAACTGATTGTGAACTGAATTAGTTAACCAAAGTTGTGTTAGTAAGATCCAGTGGTGATTTTTCCACACTAAGTTAGGTTCAGAGTCCGTCTGAATCGGTAGATTCGAATCCTATCTTAGGCATTCGAATTATTCTATATGTACAACCAATGCATTCCATATTATTTATTGATTCATGAATATAATCATATTATTCCAGTTTTGTCCCATGTGTGTGCAATTTTGTCATGATTAACTGAATAGTCTATACAAAATGCTTCTCTCTCTTTTACATCATTCTCTTCCATTTGAATTCATGCAGGCTGGTCATCCTATGCTTCACAGAATTTAACAAATTTACATGTGAAGGATGTATTGATTATGTACACTAAGTTGATCAATAATACATGGAAAGATATGAGATCATTCTTCACTTCTCTTGTATCCAGACTTACTATTCATCTCTCTATTTTCCTTGTGCATGCTTGTGAGAATTATATTGTAGCTAGATCTACTTCCTGTGTTTGTATTCTTAGCATCATAGTTGTTATTTATACATGGTATGAGAGCTCTCCTACAAACATAGGCCAATAATTACCTAGGACCTAAAAATGTACATGGTATTATATCTTGGTTCTATGATTAATATTCTCAATGATTTATAGTGGTAAATCAACTTACAAAAAGCACCAACAATTATAGGGTTTCATTATTTCTTTTAAGGACTAATTTTTAGCTTTTGAAGTGTGTGCATTAGATCGAAGATGGCATTATCTAACCTCAAGTACAAGGACAAATTGGTGCTTCCTTGAATTTACTATCATAGAAAGTCATTTTAACTCTTTTATTATAAAAGAATGACCTCTAGGAATATATCATCAAGGATTTGGTAGCTTCATTGAAAAATCCACAGCTATTGGTAGCTCATAAGAAGAAAGAAGTGAAATCCAAGCGAATGATCATGGAAGTTATAAAGAATCATATATATCAAAGAAAAATACAACAAGGGAGATGCTTGATGCTTTTGTTAGGATTTACCAAATCGAGAACAATCTCAAATCTATCGAGATGACCATATTGTTTGGGTCAGTGAAACCAACCAACAAAGGAGCCCCCCTGTACTATAATGAATACCAAACTGAATTGTACACTTTATATATAAAAGTATTTTTTTTTCTTTCAAGTGACTTTCATGGGGTGTTTGCATATAGTGGTAAATGAGACCAATGACAAAAGAAAGTTGAGGACGAGAATGAGTCAAGTATAAGAGACTGGCAACAAGTTGACGATACAAGGTGGCATCTACTTCAGGTGAAGTGCAAGTGGAAAAAAGGTTTGACTCCAAAATGGAAGGGAGATGGGGATGGTTTACAATCTTCCATGTAGCGACGAAGAAGGCCACAAGAATACTTAGACCAAGAAAGAAATATTCCCTCTTTGGTTTGCAAGACATGGAGACCAAGAAAATAATGCAAATGTAAGTGTGTCATTTCAAAATTTTACTTAAGACTGGATTTCACATGGGTTAAAAGCTTAGGGTCATTACTAGTAAGAATAAGATCATCAACGTATAGAACAAGGATGATGAGATGGTTTTCTACTTTCTTGGTATATACATTTTGTTAAGAATGGCATCTAGAAAAACCAGTGTCAAGTAGAAAACTATCCATTTTGGCTTACTCAAGGATCTTTCTTAAGTCCATATAAGGATTTCTTAAGGAGACATACAAGGATAGAGTTATTATGAACATATCCAGGAGGTTGTTCCATGTAAATTTCGTCCTTTAAATCACCATGTAAGAATGCAGACTTATAACTACCCTCCAAGGGGTCCGACAAATAAAACTAAGGTCATGTATATTTTCTAGTAAACAGATCAAATCTAAGTAAAGTTAAACATATATTGACAGTTCTTTTAATTCGATCTTCTAATATCCCATAAAACATTAATTTAAATTTTATCATTGCACATGCATAAAACCTTAATAAATGTCTCGATGGTACAACTAGTTTAAGTAATTATTATTTATCAAATAAATATTTAATTTAACAATAATAGAATACTTGTTGATATCACTAGTCATTTTCGTTTGAGGGCGAGGATGAAGGTTGTTTTGTCGTCACTCCACTGCACTTGTTGTCACTGGATTGTCAATCATGCTTGATCAATCGGTTTCCTCCCTACCATACCTTGACAAGTACTCTCCTTCCCTTGGGACCCTCGAGCTCAACAAGGATGACAATACCTTACTAGAAATGGAAGTACGATGTTAGGCTGCTGCTAGGAGGCTCCCAACCTCACTCACGTCTAGCTGAAACACACTCTTCCATAGTCGCTTTAGAGCCACCAAATTGGTTCTGACTCAAAAATATGGCAACCGAAGAAGAAGAAAATGAAGATCCCCCCATTCTTCCTTTTCTTTATATTTATTAACCTTTTTGTTAATTCCCATGCATCCCATGCACCACTTTAAGTTAACTCTTCAGTTTACTTACTTACTTACTTAATTTTATTTACCCGCCCACTTTTTAGTTATCATTAGTTCTCTTATTCTTTTCCGATTAGTTAGGATTTTACTTTAGTTCAAGTTCCTTAATTTACTTTGTTAACTGATTTCTTAATTTAGCTTTATTTCAATTTGTATATTTGTTTATCTTTATTTATATCATTAGAGGAAATCTGGATGAAAAATGATAAAATATGCCATGTAGACAATTTTTTTTACATTATTTCAATTTTATCGAAACTAACCAAGTTATTTCACTTTGATCAAAGCTACCTTAAATATTGATTTTATATTCAAATCAATTTATGAGGACAGAGTTTGATGTAGTGTTTTCACCCAAAATAAGGAAATAAAATTAAATACAAAATTCCATCTTAAAAGTTATTTGACCCAACTTTTCATGGTGTATAGTACTATTATTATAATATAATAGTATTATATATTAATATTAGTTAAAAGTTATAAGACTCAACTTGTGACGGTTATTATAAAATATTAATTATAATATAATATCATTATATATTAGTTAAAATATTAATTAGTATTACTCTTATATATTGGTCATATATCATCTAAAGGATGGATGGGTATATTAGTTATGATGATAGTTAAAAGTGTTTAAACCCAACTTTTGACGGTTATTATGAAATATTAGATAATATTAATTACTATTAGTGTTGTATATTATATATTGGTTACATATTACCTAAACGATGAATGGGTATATTAGTTACTATTATAGATTAAATACATATTATAGATTTACGTCAATAGACGTTTTTATTTGAGATTTGGGGTGGACTACGGCCTGTGTTTTTTCATCTATAAAAGAGGATGAGACAGGTGTACTGTCAAGATTGATTCTATGGCAGTCGTTCAAAATTCGATATATATATACACAATAGGTAGTTGATGAATAGAAAACTGGTAGCGATGCATGGATACTCATAGGTGATTAATGGATAACCAACATTTCATGGCACATAACTAGAAGAATGTAGGATAAGAAAAAAATGAATATAAAAAATAACTGAGAGTTGATAAATGGATAACAAGAAGAATGTTAGTGATAACATGTAGCTAGGCATGGGTAACTTAGAGTTGAACTCATTTAACTAGAAGAATATGAGTAACAAAAAAAATTCCAAACCATCTTCCACTCCATTGCTATCTCTCAACCATTTGATCCATATTTGCGTGATCCAACCACAAAATTATATGTGGGTGCGCTAGTTTTACTCTCTTAGGCATAATTAACCTTATATATATATATATGCTCCATACTAATATATAATATGTATTTAATCTATAATAGTAACTAATATCATAACTAATATACCCATTCTTATATAATACATGACCAATATATAAGAGTAATATTAATTAATATTATAACTAATATATTATAATATTATATTCTAATTAATATTTTATAATAACCGTAAAAAGTTGAGTCCAATAACTTTTAACTAATATTAATATATAATACTATTATATTATAATAATAATAATATACACCATGAAAAGTTGGGTCAAATAACTTTTAAGATGGAATTGCGTATTTAATTTTATTTCTTTAGTTTGGGTGAAAACACTACATCAAACTTCGTTCTCAAAAATTGATTTTAATATAAAATATATATTTAAGGTAGCTTTGATAAAATTGAAATAACCTTGCGCAACTTCAATAAAAGTGAAATAGTATACAAAATTTCCTACATGACATTTTTTTATCATTTTCCTTAGGAGGCACATTTTTCATCCAAATTTCCTCTAATGTGACCATTGTTTCTTGGAAAACATAAGTATCAGCTGGATTTGTTTCAAAAAAACTCTTGAGGGATCTTTTTTAGGCCTCCCCCTATCCCTCTCAAATTTACGGAAATGTAGATCATTATGTACCCTTCCTTAGAAGATTCACTGCTCTAAGTGCCTCGATATCACCCTTTACATTCAAAACTTCTTCTTCGTTTAATCTTTCATACAAAGGAACGCACTCACTATCCCCATTAGGATCATTCACAATAACATTCTCATCACCTTTCTTTATTGATTTCTTGGAATTTTTCCTCCTAATTGTAACATTCCATTGACTAAAAGCATTCATAGGGGTTTTCAAAGGGGACTCTACTGGTTTATTAACATATGTCGTCAATGGCATTACCAGAAAATCCCTCAAATCATCCACTTTATCAATCCTCTTTTTTCTGAGTTTTCTAAACCCCCGGACAAAAAAAAACTGGAGTGTTTTCTAGAAATCAAAGAAACAAAGGCATCTTTGTTTTCACAAAACTCCTCCCTTTCCAAAATATCTTTTGAAAAATTTAAACACTTCCCTAAAGGGGTTTCCAACCCCTCCTCTATTTCATCATGAGAAGCACTTTCAACAGACAAAACCTTTGACCCTTCCAACTGATTTGAAATGGGCAAATTTTTACCTTGCTTCACAACAAAATCCTTTTCTATGGACTTAATGGGCAAATTTTATATTTAAGTATCACCGAACCTCTACCCTCTTTCCATTTAAAAACTCTTTTTCTAATTTTTAATAATCATTATTATCAATTTACTATCTATTTGTATCTCTATTATAGATATTTAATTACACCTATAGGTGTTTAATATCTCATAGTTTGGACTTCCTTGAACAAATCAACAAAATTAACTTGAGTGTAACAAGTGTTGGAGATTCATTTCATGGTTGTCTTATCTTGTTATGCTTAAATGCATATTAATTAAGATTTAAATAAGATTCAGTTAAGAATTGACTATTTAATTACGTCGATAGACGTTTTTATTTGAGATTTTGAGGTGGACTAAGACCTACGTTTTTTCATCTATGGACAAGAATGAGACAAGTGTACTGTCGAGATTGATTCTATGGCAATTGTTCAAAATTTAAAATAAACAATATAAAAAATAATCGGTAGCTAGCTGATGACTGGATAACTCGTAGCAATGCAAGGATAACTCATATATGATGAATGGATAACCAACGGTTCATCGCAGATAACTAGAAGAATGTGAGATAAAAAGAAAAAGAATATAAAAAATAGCCGATAGTTGATAAATGGATTCTTAGTAAGAATGCCAGTGATAACATGTAGCTAGGCACGGATAACTCACAATTGAACCCGATAAACTAAAAGACTATGAGGGATAAAAAAAAATTCCAAACTATTTTCCATTCCATAACTATCTCTTAACCATTTGATCCCTATTGACGTGATACAACCACAAACTATGTGGGTGTGCTAGTTATTTATAAATCTATAATTCACTAAATTTTTATACTTCGTATCAGTTTTTGTTTATTTTTTTGCTTATTAAATAGTGTTTAGCTACACTTATAGGTGTTCATGGACCACTTGACTTGTGGATGTGCTAGTTGATTGTTTCTCTTATTTCTCTCTCCCTTTATCATATCAAAATTGGTCCAAATCTTAATCATATCATTAATTTAATAGAATAAATTAATCTAATTTATTCCATTCTTTCTTATTTTAGATTCAAATTGAATTTTAATACTAAACCAAAGGCATTGATAGTAATTGCTACATTCCTTACCTTATATTATAAATATCTTTCTTTCCTTTGCATCTTAAGGCAGGTTTCAAATTTTCAAAAAAAAATTAAAAAAATCATAGGATATACAAATAACCTTGCTTATAACAAATTCCATATAAATTGGAATTAATTCATCTCAAATGTTGGAATTCTATTCTTTCTTATTTTAATTTCAAAATGAATTTTAACACTAACCCAAAGTCCTTGATATTAATTGCTATATTCCTTACCTTATATTATATACAAATAACCTTGCTTATAACAGATTCCATATAAGTCGGAATTAGTTTTAAATACTTTAATTTAATTCTTTCTTATTTTAAATTCAAAATGAATTTTAACACTAATCCAAAGGCCTTGATTTTAACTACTACATTCCTTTTCTTATATTATATACCAATAACCTCGTTTATAACATATTCCATATAAGTTGGAATTCGTTTATCTTAGATGTTGGAACTCCAATCTTTTTTATTTTAAATTCAAATTGAACTGTAAAACTAACCCAAAGGCATTATATCAACTGCTACATTCCTTACTTTATATTATAAATATATTTCTTTCCTTTGCATTTTAACGTTGGTTTCAATTTTTCAACATTAAAAAAAACTAAAAAATCATAAAATATACCAATAACCTTATTCCATATAAGTTGGAAGTCGTTCATCCTAGATACAAATTATTTGGACCTCGTTAATCTTTCGTCCCTTACTTTCCAAATCTTGTCATTAACATCGCGTGTAGACTTGCAACAAAAGACTTGAATTATAGTGAGATAGAATGACGATGAATTGCAGCTTTGTCAAATGGGCGGAGAAAAGTGAAAGAAAGAAAGTCGGCACCAAACAGGCATAGTGACCCATAATGACCCAGAACTATGTCTGGAAATTTCATATATAATATTAAATAATGAGGAAAAAAATCACATCGAATTGACGTTACCATGGCATAGGAACCCAGAAATAAATATGTCTAGAAATTTGATATATGAGATTAAATTAATAAATAAGAACCTTTAATTCCCCCGAAACTGTTCGGGGTATTGACTTAATCCCATGGAAGCCCAATTGCCAATCTCCAACATTTCAAAGCCGCGTTGTGAGTTGTACATATTATATTGACTTGACTTGACTTGAGTTGTATGTATTGACTTGACTGTGGATAGTAAACACAGAAGAACTCGAAAATTGTATACAATACACACAGTAAATAATCTCGGAAATAGAATAAAAACAAGGAATGAATGAAGGAATGAATGTAATAGAATAAAAACAATTTGGATCCCTCTCCTCAAGCGTTTGAATTGAAGGGAGAGAATTATCTCCATTGTATCACTAAATTCCCCTCATAATATCTCCATTCCCTCCAAGAAAATCGATGCAATTTCATGTACAATACCATCCAATTTCTCCTTTGGCATTCACATTCTTGTCAGAGCCACCCTCCACAATGACCAACAAACTCAACCATGAAAGAATGAATGACCTCGTAATAAATTCAAATCCCTCTAGGATAATTCATATTTCCTCCAAGAGATTTACTAGATACCACTAAGAAACAACGCTTAATCACGCAGTGCTACTCCAGACCATTGATTCACACATTCAAGTTATCAACAAAGTAACTTGAATCCAATGATAATGACCCTAAACCACTAACAAATACACTCCCAGTCATTGACTAACTTGAATTTTTCAACAATGAATCCAAACCACCATAACTTTCTTGAATTACCCCTAAATTACCCCCCTTGCATTAAGGTAACTCGAATTCTTCCTATTGACTCGAATTTTCCCAAATTCACTTCCATGCACTCAGTGTAATTTGAATTTACCCAAACATGCTCAAATTAACTAAGGATGACTTGAATTCATCTTATTAACTGGAGACTATTGTCTTTAGACACCATTTAACTGAGGACAGCTCCCAACTAACCAGATTGACTCTAATTGACTGACAACTACTCCAGTTAATTGGAGTACTAGGGTGTATGGTGCATGTTGCATGGATGCATGAGTGCATGTGCATGGTATATGGTTGCATGGGTACATGCAAAAAAATAATTAGACAAACGAGTACCACCATGGTCCAATAACATCTAAATTAGGAAGACTATAGTACCATTAGGGGGATCCACAATTCCTAACCCCAACCCCTTCACATGTGGAACCCAAGACCACCTAGCAACATTGTTGTCTATGTTGAGCCATTATTTAGTTATAATAATAATAATAAAATAATAATATCTATAATCCATAATACAGGAACCTAGTGCCACTAATAATCAAATAACAACATTACACATGCTCGGGGCTTACCGTCGAGGCATTCCAATGGAATATTAACAAAATAGGTGATATATTTTTTAGCTATACTATAACAATAATTTAACATAGTTTAACATAGAAAAACATATAAATTTCGCAAAGCAGAACAATATTTAATTTGAATAAGCTATGAACTTATATAAAAAATTGGTATAAATATTGGTGACCCTTCTTTAACTAACCAGTACAAATTTTCTCTCAAGTTTAACAACTTACTTTAATTGAGTTAATAAACACTTTTTAAAAAAATCAATACTTGCTAATGATACAATATTGGAATTTATTTAATATTAAGTTCTATTAGACAAACGTTTGAAGAATTGATATTTATGAATCACTCATTTAAGAAAATGCTAACAAGATACTCTTTGTACGAAACTATGTGATGCAAATATGTATTATTAAATTAAATCTGAATCTTTGGTTATTTAATTTGTAACAAGGTGGTTAAAACGGAGTGAAACAACTGCCAATTATTGATAAGGACGAGTTATAGTAGGCTAATCACATCCTTGATTCATTTGAAAAGGCTAGTCTCAATCATGTTCAAGGAATTTAAACAAAGTTGTGTATTCCCTAGACAAGTAGATAATTGAAAATGTGCCAAATTAAATTATGACTAGACTATTTGATGAAGGAGAAGATGACAACCTTGTGGTGAATGCAATGAAAATAAGTCTTTAGCTTTGGCAGTTTGTTATATACAATAAATATAATAAAAAAATAAGTAAACATATAAAAATGTAGATAAGGAATAAATATAAAAATATTATTATATAAATAACCAAAAAATTATTATTATTAAGGAACAAGGTGACTTTACGAACAATCACGTTAAAATGTGTATATAAGCCAAACAAAAAAATTATTGTAAATCATAAAACTATTTTATCAAATATATTTTTCAATTCGAGTTTTCTTTTGTGGTTAAACGTTTCAGTGGTATTAGTGCTTGCCGCTTCTCGACAACTCTCCACAGTCTCCTCTGTCTCTCAATGCGTTCCTCAATCTCCCAACTTCCTTAGTCGCAACCTCTCCCTCTTCATCCAGTTTTCCCTCCACCGGTCGCTGCCACCTTCTCCCACGCGACCCACACATTGTCCTCCCTTTAGTCATCGTTTCTCCTTGCCACCCCTCCCTCTCACCATTTCGCAAGTTGCCACCATCCATCTGTCCTTATCCATTCCATTCCATGTACCGCTATAGCTTTCCAGCTTCTTCTCCCGCTCCCGTGTCCACTTCCCATATTCTACAGCTCTCGCATCGATTTTCCACTCGTAGCCACAACCTCCTATGCAACTCCCTCCTCTCCTTCACTTCTACCTCACTTCGCTTGTTCCACACCCCCACTTCTATCTCCCATCACACGATGGTCATATCAACCATCTCTTTCGTAGGTCTCTCACTACCCAAGCCTCCCTCAATTACCGTCCTCGACTGTTCGACTGTTCCCACCGGATCGACGCCCAAATATTTGTGCTTGCCTCGCCTACTCTTTTACGGCCCAAAACAAATTTTAAAAAAATTAATTATATATTTAAAAAATATATAAGTTTTAATAATATATTATTATTACTAAAAAAAAAAAATTATATAATAATAATAATAATATGATTATTTAAAAAAAAACATAGCGGGTTGGCTTCAACGGGAAATAAAAATAAATTGAGGTTCAAGACGAAGAAATCCCCATTAGTCGTTAGAATGGGAGATATCAATTTTATATTGGACCAATTAGATGAAAAAGTCAACAATAGATATGCAAAACTCAAGGCGAACATCGAAAAAAACAATAATGAACTAACAGGACTCAAGGGAGGAATAGAGAAAGGCATTAGTTCATTGTAGGAAGAGAAAAAGAAGATGCAAGAATCTCTCAACACTATCTTGGACAAACTACCGTCACACACTTCATTTCCCCTCCTAGGCATAATCCACACCTAGACCCTTTCAATACACCTCCTCCAAATACTCCTAAATCACCAAGCCAACATGACACGATGACACCCCATGAAGTTCCCTTCTTTAACATTCCGTCAATATCCATTCCCCAAGGAAACAGATACCAGATAAGGGTAAATCTAGAGTTACCCAAATTTGATGGTGACAACAATCAATGCATCGCATGGATCAACAAAGTTGAGGAATACCTTGATATCCATAACATACCATACGATAGCAAGAATATTAAGTATGACACCATGCAGTTAGAGGGGAATGCGTACAATTGGTATATGTGGTGGAAGACGATAACTTGAGTATGATCCTTTAGTTGGAATAACTTTAATAACAATCTTCTTAAAAGGTTTCAAGGTGTAACTGAGAAAGACTTATTTGCCAAGATCACCAGGTTGCAACAAAAAGGCAGTGCAGATGAGTACACATGTGAATGGGAAGTTTGGAAACTCAAGTCCCAGAACTAACTGATGACCAATGTCTGCAAACATGCATACCTGGACTAAAACCACACATTTGAGAAGATTTGGAGTTACATAACACTTCTACGACGGAGAAGGCCCAGCGTAAGGCCAAGATCATCGAGAACAAGTTTAAACGATCCACCGAAAGTAGCTTCGACAAAAATTACTCCAAAACAAATCCTCCCCAATCAGGGAAAACAGGAACTTCAAGGTATACATCTCCACTCTTAAGGGAAGGAGAAAAAACAAGTTTAGAATCCTAGAGGACGAGGGAAGGAAAGTGCAAATATTGTGGAGAAAAATGGGATCCTAAGCATAGATGTTCGCAAAGGAGCGACCCCCAAAACCTGTATGCTTGTGAAGTTGAAGAAGAAAAAGTCTCAGAATGTGAAGAGTCAAGTAAGGATGATACAGGAACCCGACATGACTTCCACCCAGAACTAGAATATGATAGATGACACATTGAAGATCTCATTAGATGCCATTACAGGGATAGCCCAACCACAAACATTGAAGCTAAAAGGAAAAATAAAAAACAACAATGTTTCAATTCTCATAGATATCAATAGTACACATAACTTTATTAATGTTAATCTTGCCAAAATATTCAACTTATTTGTTTTTCCAATTCCTAACTTGAAGGTTATGGTAGCAGATGACAAGAAGATTGAAAATGTGGGAAAATGTCACAAGGTTAAATTACAAATGCAAGAGTATAACCTAGAATCCGACTTCTTTGTAGTACCTCTTGGAGGAGTAGACGTTGTATTGGGAATCCAATGGTTGCAAACATTGGGTACTTACTCCGATAACCATCAAGAGCACTTCATCTAGATCAATTGGCCGAGGAAAAAGTACAAATTATATGGTTTCCAACCACCCCAAACTCAATTGGTTACATCACATTAGATGGAAAGGCTAATTCGAAAAGGAACACATGTGTACATAATTTTGTGTCAAGAGATGGAGTTGCTAACATGTAAAGGAGATGACTGTAAACCACTAGAGATGAAAGAGCTAATCCAAAAACACCAGGGGGTGTTCCAAGAGCTTCCAATGGAGCTCCCACCAAACATAAATACTAAGCACTTGATTGAGCTAGAACCAGGGGCGAAGCCTGTCAATATCAAACCATACTGAAATCCCCATCACCATAAAACAAAGATCAAGAGGTTAAACCAATATTTGTTCAAGTGTGGAGTCATTTCAAAGAGAAGAAGCCCTTATGCAGCCCCAATAGTGCTAGTTCGAAAGAAGGATAGATCTTTCAGGCTGTGCATAGATTACAGAGGACTCAACAAGGTAACAATTAAGAAGACTTCACGGAGCTAAGTAATTTTAGAAATTAGACTCGAGATTGAGATATTACCAAATCAGGGTCAGATTAGAAGACATAGCCAAAACTGCTTTTTGTATTCATGAGGGCCATTATGAGTTCAAAGTAATTCATTTCGGGCTAACTAACGCTCCAGCCACCTTCCAAGCCATAATGAACGAATTGTTCCAACCATATTTACAAAAGTTCTTATTAGTATTTTTTTATGACATCCTCGTATATAGAAAAACGTGGAGAGAGCATGCCCGCCAGTTAGATCAAGTACTAAACATCTTGGAAGAAGATCAATTTTTGCAAAAAAATTCAAAATTCACTTTGGAAAAGAAGAAGTGGAATATCTTGGCCACATAATATCCAAAGAAGGAGTCAAATTCGATCCTAGTAAGATCAAGGTAGTCACTAAGGGGCCCAATCCAGATAACATCTCAAAATTATGAGGGTTTCTAGGCTTAACAGGGTACTAGTGAAGATATGTGAAAAATTACACCCATAAGACGCCCCCCCCCAACAAACTTACTGAAGAAAAATTCATTTCGATGGAATGACAAGGAAAAAAAATGTTTTGAAGCATTAAAAAACATTATGTCATCAACACCAATATTAACAACTCTGGATTTAACAAAATACTTTGTAGTTAAGTGTGATGCTTTAGGATTCGGGATAGGAGCAGTCTTTATGCAAGAAGGTTATACAATAGCATTTGACAGTAGAAAGCTCAATAAGAGAGAGAGTTTCAAATCCATGTATGATAAGGAAATGTTTGCCATATTAGGATTATTATTAATCCTCCCTTTGACCACATAAGTCTTTTTGTTTATTTCCCTAGCTTAGGAGTTCTTCATCACTTCACTAATGCATGGGGGACACATCTACTAGACATCTACCACTTTTTTTTGTAAGTTGGATGCTATTCTATTAAAAAAGGAAAATAATGGTACGTAGAAAATTACAGAGCATAGTAGTAGACCTGCTCATACGAAGCAGGCATAGAAGATCATATGTGACTGGGCCCTCCATCTAGGAGGGAAAACAAGTCCACTAAACCGGAACCCTCCCTCCAGGAGGGAAAACAAGTCAGAAAGAGAGACATATACAAAAAATTCATTAGTTCCTGGAGGAACCAAACTAGCAGAATCCATGTTTGCATAATGATAAACGGGAAAACCTAGGTATATCTAGCATAGCCATAAATAGCCGAAGAGAGACCAAATTCATGACAAAACTTTATTAAGGTTTGAAAAAAGGTTCCTCCTCAATTGGGAAGTCGTAGCCTGTGAAGGCTAGCTGCATTCTCTTGCTTGACTTGGCTTCTGGGTCGTCGCTGGAGGAAGTTGTCTCCTCGTTGCTGGTGGGAGCGTCCTCTTCAATTGTACCTACAAGGGGCTGTTTGGTGGGGAGAGGGGTGGTATTTTTTGCCACCACTAGTTTGGACGATAATTTCCTTGCCAAGAGAGTGGAGGTGCAGGGTTGTGGATGAGGAATGGAAGTGGGTGGAGGTACAAGGGGGGGTGGCAGTGGCAACGATAGAGCTTGGTGGAGCAGGCGATGAAGGTGAAACAACTAGTGGAATTCAAGCTGGAGGAATAGAGGGAGCATGAGCCAGAGTGTGAAAGCGAAGGACAAGGCTAATGAGCAAATTCTTGAATGTCTAATAATTTCGTCTCCTCTCTAGTGTTCTTCTAGTTGCACTAAAATCCCTAGACAATTCATCCTCCCAGTCGTTAACAATGCTCCGAACTTCTTCAGGGACTTTTAATTCGAAGTCATCTCCACTAGCTTGAGCAAAGAGGGGGATATGGATTTCCCCACAGGATCTTCTATCCCGACTACTTCTATGCGAGACACCATGAGGTCTCCTTGGCATTCGTCTACGAGTGAACCAGAGTTGAGGGCGTTGTTACAGAGTGGGGCAGAAGAAAGAATTGTTGGAGCTAGTGTTGGAGCGATTGCGAGCTAATGAGAGTCTGAGAACAATGTTCGCAGCGGAGAGAGGCAAGAGCATGAACCGCTGGATTAAATGCACCAGCCCGAAGAACGATGAAGGAGTTAATGGAGGTGCTTTGGCCCAAGTGTCCTGCTGGAAAATTGATGTGGACTGGAGTCAAATTGGCGGCCAAGTCCCATCCAAATACTCTAAACCATCCACGTCCCTTGTTGAATTTAAGACCCCCATTAAATGCGTGAGGCTTGGTGAGGGCCAGCTGTGTGGGGGATGGCCTTGTCAACCTCCCCCATGTCCATGTTGACGGGATAATCACCCACGTCTGGGGACTAGACATCTACCACTTCCTGCACTTGTCTGCATGCATTTTGGTGCTTCAGGTATCAATCCCTATAATTTAGGAATGCACTCAAAGCGTCACCAACGTTATCCATCAGTTGACTCTAGTGGGTATTCAGTCATGTCGAGTTGTGCTCTGATCCCCATCAATTAGATCACTTCTTGTGTCTCTAGCTTTAGTTTGCATGATTCAAGGGAATATAGGTGCATTTATTCACTTCTTGTGTCTCTAGCATCAGTTTCACAGTTACTATTCAATTGCTAAGTATTAAGATCTCTTTGCACGTCTATCCATTCAACAATTATAACAAGGTCAAGAATTCTCAATATATTTCAATAATTCTCAATACCAATTAGTAGTTTTTTTTCAAATTAGTACAAATCAATGTTGGAGAGTTAAATGCCTACATATAGAACCTTTAATGTTGGTCCCAAGCATCCCATTTTCTATGAGAGAAAATAAATAAATAAAAGAAATAAAATGTCTCTAAAATGGGTAAAAACAAGCATACCACCTTAGATTCAATGATCTCGCATTCATTAGAAATTTTTAAATCTACCCCTAGAGACACAGAGCTTAATACTACACCGAATGAGTTAAACCTTAAGCTTGTTTAATTTCATTTTCAAGTTATGTTGAGAAAAAATATTTTTACTAAGCCTCAATTTTTCTAGATAAATTGATGCACTACCTAGATATAAATTAAAAAAGAATAAGGTGAATAAATGACATAATGTTTTTTTGTAAGTATCACATGATATTACTAGAGAAACTTTACATAACAGTACATTCCCCACCAAAACCATGGGGGCTTCACTTGTTGACCAATATACTATCACGTTAGTTCATATTGTGGGTTTTACAATTATAAAAAATCGAACTAATATATTGTAGGTATTGGGGGGATGAGGGGTTTAAGGTGGGGTTGGGTAGGGTGCTTTATAAGGATTGAGCTATAAGAAGGGGTGGGAAGGAGGTTTTAAGTATTGGGAGGGGGTTTCAACAAAAACATTTTGGGTCAATATCTCTCGAAATTAAGGGTATTCTTTAATATCCCATGATCGCACGTGCTATGTTAGAGGTTCACTAAGTGAAGTCCCCATGAGCAAAACATAGCTCTAAGAATAGCTTCACTAACATCTATGTACACTAGAACTTCCAATTATCAAGATATCAAAAAACACCCCTCCCCCAAGACAGAAAAGATGGTTTATCATTTGTATTTGAGTTTAAGAGATAAAAACAAAACTAAACTCCATGTAAAGTAGATAACCATATCTAAACCTGCTAACTATCATTCATTGCTTACACCTTTATCTTATCAATCTGACCATTCAACTAACCACTATGCACCAGACAAAAAACCATTAAACCAACAAAAAACACCAATGTTCAACATACCACTTATGAAACCTGGGAGTCGTCGGGAGGGACATCCTTCCTAGCTTGCACTAGCGTTGAAGGGTCATCATTGCCAGCTTGCTTCCCTGCTACTGTCATGCTTCCTTCCACCTGAGTTTTGGGGATAAACTAAATCCCTAGCTTCCTTTCTATAATGTTGATATTTTTATGCATGAGTTTGGAATCCTCATTATGCTTCTTCCAGTATATCACTGGTTTTTCATCCCCTTTCGCTTTATCATCTCATTCCATTAAGACGCGAGTCAACAAGCCTTTCACAACTCAATAATTCACCACCAACCCTTCATACAATACCATGTGGGATCTCATAGTCCCAAGATTGTAAATCCAATCTACTAGGGTATCCACCTCCTCTCCTTCCAGAGTAAAATATAACTCCTTCCTCAACTCTTTCTTGACCCCTTCAATCTCTTGTTGAATTGCCAAAGGACTCTTGAAATTGAGAGCATCTTTGGCTTCTTTCTCTTGCTTTGGGTGGCCCTTGACAGACCCACAACTATTTCCCCTTGTTCTCTCAAATAGATTTTCTTCCTCAAGTTTCCGTTGGCCCACCATCCCAAATTTGACTCCTCTTTAGCTTTTTTATCCTCCTTCCACTAATATTTCCATCGGAGGTAGACCACACAAGCAAGAAACCATCACACCAACAACTCCTTTCCTCATTTGGATTTAAACTAGATGCCCCATAAATGATAATGAATACACAGGACGATATCCTTGGGCTAAGCCCGAAGCCCGTACCCATATATACTCCTTCGTCCGGACCAGAAATCATTCCGTGCACCTGAAACTTAAGTTTCACTCTGTGCCCATATTAACAACCACTAAGTCCATCTGGTGCATTATTCTACCTTCTAAGTTCATATTTTCTCATTAATCCTTTACGTATTTGCGCGTTCTCCCTCCTTAACCCTGTATCACAATGTGACAACCACTTCCCCAACTCATGACACCACATACAAAAGTATTATTAATACAATAAATATTTAATAAAAATGATATTTGAAGTATTGCCTATATCGATGGCTAGTGTGTACAAAAGTGTGTATAGTTTTGTATGGTTTTATTCTATATAATAGTTATCTATGGCTGGACAACATGTGTCAATGCATAGTTTAATTCAGTATAATTCATATACTATAGCCTTTTTTAACCATGGAAAAAAATAATAGTTAAACTTATTTTATTCTCATATTTTTTATGAATGGTTTATTAACTAATTTTTGAAAACAAATTATATATATAATTTGAAATAAGCATACATATATGTCTAGGCTTTTAAAGTTGTGAAGAAATAAAAAAATTAAGAATGATAATTTAAACAAAAACATCTTTATGGGAGAGAGTCGGCATCGAATTGACATTACAATCGCATAATGACCCAGAAATATGTCTGGAAATTTCATATATCATATTTATAATAAATAATGCTGAGAAAAGTGGCATCGAATTGACGTTACCATGACATATTTATAAATCTCAGGAAACTATTTGTATAGACTTAATCTCATGGTATTGAGCCCAATTGCCAATCTCTAACGTTTCAAAGCCGCGGTGCGAGTTGTACACACAATGCATAGAATACAGAGAGATAGTATACATAGAATACACAGAGAAAAAGAAATGCCGTGTTCATCCAAACTTGCACTTATTGACTTGACTTGACTGTGGCAGAGGATACACAGAAGAAGACTTGACTGAACTGGGGGGCACGACTTGATATGCAAAATGCGAAGTGTTGTGATTGTATATATAGATAGCCAAGGGGAGACATTATTAACTCACATTATATGCTTTGGAAGGCGGTTACTTCCGATCTGAGTAAATGGATCGCTGCAACGCTCTTCTTGATCTTCTTGTTCTCATAGTTGTACTGCTAATTGCCTCTCTGCCTGCACTAACGACGTCTGCTTTATTATATGATTCTCTGTATGATCATTCTCAATCTCTGGATGATCATTCTCATTCTGATTCTCAATCTCTGTATGAAAGTGAAGACGTCGTATATTTATCATCAATGGACTCCAACGAGAAAAGGGACCTCGATGCTCTCTTGGCGTTCAGGAAGGCCGTCACATGGGATCCATCTCGTTCGCTGTCCAACTGGACGGCTAACAACGCCAAAAACATGTGCGACTCATGGTATGGTGTTAGCTGCAGGCAACACACCAGGAGAGTGGTCGCCATAGACCTTTCTGCAGGATTTAATTTAGAACATGGATTGGGAGGTACCCTTTCTCCCTCTGTCGGCAACCTCTCGTTACTGAGGACTTTCAATATTTCTAATAATTTCTTCGTTGGAACAATTCCACCCGAGTTTGGCCACCTGAAAGCGTTGCGAGTACTTGACCTGAGCTACAATATTATCAATGGTTCTATTCCACGAGAATTGGGCTCGCTCAAGAAACTGCACACCTTGAATATTTCTCTTAATGAATTCAGTGGAAGAATTCCACCCATGTTTGACCAGCTTAAAGCGCTGAGAATACTAGACCTCAGCGGGAATATGCTCGGCGGTCCTATTCCAGTCGAGTTGTGTCTGATGCAGAAGCTAGAGTACTTAGATCTCGGCAGCCACCAGG
>LPNX010462777.1:224436-236813 GCA_001517045.1 Pseudotsuga menziesii
GATACCGCTCCAACATTTTGTCAGGCGCTATACCACGTCAGCTGGGTAATTTGACACAACTTATACATCTGGACCTCAGCGGGAATATGCTCGGCGGTCCTATTCCAGTCGAGTTGTGTCTGATGCAGAAGCTAGAGTACTTAGATCTCGGCAACTGCGACGGGCTATACAAATCCAACAATTTGTCAGGCGCTATACCACGTCAGCTGGGTAATTTGACACAACTTATACATCTGGACCTCAGCGGGAATATGCTCGGCGGTCCTATTCCAGTCGAGTTGTGTCTGATGCAGAAGCTAGAGTACTTGAATCTCGGCAGCTACCAGGGTAATTTGTCAGGCGCTATACCACGTCAGCTGGGTAATTGGACACAACTTATACATCTGGACCTCAACGGGAATATGCTCGGCGGTCCTATTACAGTAGAGTTGGGCCTGATGCAGAGGGTACAGTATTTGGATCTCAGCGACAACTATTTCTCAGGCAGTATACCACGTGAACTGGGTAAGTTGACTAAGTTGACTTACTTAGATCTCTCTCAAAATAGAGTGGCTAGCATCCCTAAAGAGATTGGCAGCTTGACTAAGTTGACCTACTTAGATCTCTCTCAAAATAGAGTCGCTAACATTCCTAAAGAGATTGGCAGTTTGACTAAATTGACCGACTTATATCTCTCTCAAAACATAATCACTAACATTCCTAAAGAGATTGCCAATTTGAGTCAATTAGTTACACTAAATCTAGATGATAATAGGCTTAATGATAGCATCCCTAAAACCATTAGCAATTTAAAAAAACTTGAAGTTTTTTATCTTTCTAACAACAATGTAATGGGTACAATTCCCAGAACCATAGGAAAAGCTTCAATCATTGCAAATTTTACTCTTGGACTCAAACAATTTAAGTGGACCTATCCCATCTAGCATAGGTCAGCTAAAGGCTCTCTCTTCTCTGAACATATCCAACAACAATCTTTGTGGGAGTATTCCTGAAGCTATAACCAATTTAAAGAAGCTTAAATCCCTTCATCTTTCAAATAATGGTTTGATAGGCACAATTCCAAGCACCATAGGAAAGCTTCATTCATTGGAAGTATTGGGATTAGACTCAAACAAATTAATGGGACCTATTCCACATGGCATAGGTCAACTACAGTATCTCTTTTATCTAGACATACATAATAACAACATCTCTGGTAGTATTCCTTATAGTATTAGCGGTTTGGTTTCACTTGAAATATTAGATCTATCAAAAAACAACTTTGAGGGACCAATCCCTAATGAGATTTGCAATTGCCCTTTTATGCAAATTTTCTCTGCTCATTCTAATAACCTTTCTGGGACACTTTCTACATCTTTGATCAATTGTACCCAACTTCGGCTACTGGATTTAAGGAAAAATCAATTATCAGGCGAGCTTCCCCAATACTTCACATTTTTTCAGGGCTTAGGAGTTTTAAGCCTTGGTTATAATAATCTGCATGGTTATATTCCTCAGCATATCACTAATCTCACTAGCTTGCATGTGTTGGATTTATCCAACAACAAATTCAGTGGAGAAATACCAGTGCATCTTGAGAGACTCTTGGGATTTGCAAACCTATATCTTGATGACGGATTTGATGAGGAAATGGAAATTGTCATAAAAGGGAATGAGTATTCTGTGTCATATATGTTGCCTGCAAATACTATAATTGATTTGTCTTGCAATAATCTTATAGGAAAAATCCCTTCAAGCATGGGCAGTATGAGTCAATTGAGATTATTAAATTTATCATGGAATCACTTGGAAGGCCGGATACCTACATCTCTTGGTGGGATATCTACTTTGGAACAGTTGGACTTGGCAAAAAACAAATTGACTGGACAAATTCCTGAAGAGCTCTCTAAATTACATGAGTTAGCTGTTTTTGATGTTTCATCAAACTTTCTTTGTGGGAGAATCCCAACAGGGACACAATTTTCCACTTTCAATGTATCTTCATTTCAAAATAATAGTTGTTTATGGGGTTGTCCTTTAGATTCTTGCAATGAAAATGAAAGACAAGCAAGAAAATGTGACATTGATAGTAAGGGTAATAATACTGAAGTGGGATGGTTTAGTCGTGTAGAAGAAAACATGTCATTGATAGCATTAGGGATGGGAATGGGTATTGGATTTGGGGGGGTGGTTGTTCTCTTTATGTCATGGAAGAGAGCTAAACATTGGGTGGTTCCTCCAAACATGCCACAACCCTTTTTTGGGGTGTATCGATTTCCTACATAGACATGGCCTCCTAGACTTCATGATTTAAAAAAATAAAGACTATATGTATTTTGTATAATTAAGTATTAGTGCTCATACATCTTAAAAATGAAATTATGCTTGTATTATTAATGTTATTTAGTATGTCTTAAAACTGAAATTATGCTTCTATTATTAATGTTAAAAATCAAATAAATAATACTTCCAAATTATAATCCAACCAAATACATTAAATTCTTAACAAACTCATGTGCCAAAATAAATCAAACTAAAAAACACTACTCGGTCTTACCTTCTTATATTCAGTCTTACCTTCTTATATTCTAGATAAGATATGATGATTGCAAAAAAGTTTATATTAAACTTAATTCTATAAAAAAATTAATATTTCAAACTATTTCTTAACAAAAATAAATATCAAAGTGTATAAAAAAATTATGAACTTAATTATATAAAAAGAATTAATGTTTAAACTAATATTTAATGAAAGTAAGTAAATATCAAAGTATATGCATCAAGGGAATGTAATGAATAACCTTTACCACATAGCAAGGTTTCTTATGTCATTTGTACATAATTCAATAAAATAATAAAAATAATTTTTAAATGAATTTTATAATTTTATTTTATGTTGTATTTTAAAAATTGTTTTATTTTTATTTTTATAAGTAAAGACAAATAATTTAACTTAAAGAATTAATAATTATTATAAAATGATATTAAAAATTATTTATAATTTCTTTTAATTTCATTATTAATAATAAAAATTATTATATCCATATTTTAAAACTATCAAAATTAAATAATAATAAATATGTCAAATATAACTTTAAAAAAATTAGTAACTATTTTTTAAATGTTATAAAATTATATTAAAAATTATTTACAATTTTGTTTATTTCATTATTAAAAATAAAAAATATCATATCTATATTTTAAAATAATCAAAATCAAATAATAATAAAAATGTCAAATATAACTTTTTCTCCACATTTAATAAAACTATATCTATTATTTCTTTTCTCTGCATTTAATAAAACTATACTTTTAAATAATTTCTTTAATATTAAAAAAATATGCTACCACAAAGACGAGACTAGCAACAATTTCAAAACAAATCCAAATACAATTAAAGAACCTTGTAACACATTTTTTGAATAAGAGAGCAAGATTAAGTGCGAGTAAGCTTCCTAAGTCAACGAGAAACGAAACCTAATAGTATATAAAAGGATCATTTCTCACCATAGGTTATTTTTTTCTATTGGTGTATCTGGAAACTCAGAAACCGATGCATTTTTGACAATAAATTGCCCAATGTCCGTGCTCTTCTTATTCAGATTGATAACCCCATTCATTTGTATCCGGTTCCACAAAAAAAGAAAAGAATCAGAAATATTGGACCGAGTCCCTTGATCAGCTACCCATGTGGCTTTTTTGATGGGGCTGCTGCAGGAAATATTGGTGGCACTAGATTTGTGATTCATCTGAATGTTGCATACTTCATAAGCTTCTCCTTGGGCTGTGGCAGTAGCACAAACACTAGATCTAAGTCACTGGCATTATGGTCTATTCTGAGAGTCAGCAAGTTGATGGGTATACCCATGCACTCGATATTTGGTGACTCACTTGTCATTATCTCTTGGCTCAACATACTCGCATCTCTAAATGTCCCATCTCTAAGTCATTGGTGTGATGACATTCTTTCTATGCTGCAAATTGCCCCATCTGTGACCTTCAAACATATATTTCGTGAGCATAACCAGTAGGCTGATGGTCTCTCCAAGCAGGCTTTGGAGTTGAATATGGGTTTCGGCAACTTTTTTGAATCTCTGGATGGCATGATCATTGATCATGGGAAGTTTAAGCTTTTCTAGCTTGTGCAGGGCTATGTGCTCTAGTTTTCTTTTGGCACTTTTGTGTTTTGATTGAAATAGTTCATAGCTAGCATTGAAGTGACTTTCAGCCTGCATGTTTTGCTCAGGATTTGTCTGTTTTGAGGTCATCCTCGAACTTATTATCAGCATATTCTGACCTGTATATCAGGAATGATGAGAAAGTCTGCATTAGTCAGACTTTGTGCTACTAGTTCCTTTATTGGTTGTTTGTATGTTTCTTAGATCGTAGTTGTTATATACTGATGGGGTTACCATATGAGCATTTATATGCAATGACTGAGAAGCCCTCTGTTGGATGTATATATAATATGTCTTTTGATTCAAGATTGAATAACAAAGGCTTGTATTTTTTCCTCTGAAAAAAAAGGTTATTGTTTTTGTAACAATATTGATTAATCATAATTATTTTTGATTAATTATGTATGAATATTTTATGCACTCATTTAACTTATAGGAATTAATATTTTTTAAATTTATATAAATATAAATTATAATAAATTTTAGAATTTAATATTGTTTCGTTATTCTTATCAGCTTTAACTTTTCATTAATGATATATATTTTAATTATGTTTGTAGGTTTTTTTTTAAGGGTGGCCAATTACAATGGTGTCCATTTTTTTTGAAATTGTAAGTTATGGTCTTCTTATTGACAATATATGTGTGTTTATGTTATTATATATTAAATATCGATTATCAATTAAAATGTAAAAATAGGGAGGCGGGTGTGGAAGGGGCTATTTTCGACTTAGGAGGAAATGAAATGCTTAGTTTTACTAGAAAGGTTTGGGGATGAGAACCAATAATCAATTATCAAGCTGAGTGGGAAACCTTGATGCAAGGAATAGTTATTAAATGGATTGCATGTGTTCGTTGACATTAGAGAGCCCATCCTTTTTAAGTATAAAGGAAAACTATAGTCTAAAGAGAATTTTTGAATTCATTAGTATTAAAGTCTTCTTTTGACACACCCTTGACAGCCTAGCTCCCACTTTCGTTATAGAGGTGTCATCTCAAGGCTTGAATAGAGGAGGTGGTAATTAGAGGTCCTTACAAGGACACATGATTTAAAGAGCAATAAAAGCTCAAGGCTGACAAAGTCATTTCATTTCTACCTTTCGTCCCTCAGCACGATTGCGCAGGCAGGGGTGATGAATATGGAGTTTATTTCACACGATTCAAGTAAAGTCCTTTTGATTAAGTTCAAGAATTAGTTCAGTTCTCTAAGCTGTAATACACCAAGAATTAATCATTTATTATTAATTTATGCTAAGATATTTTATTTTATTATTTTAAATATTTTTGACAGAAAGTAAAAAATAAAACAAATGTAATGAATTATTCTTTTATTAAAAAAAGATACTGAATGGGGCATAAATGAAATAGTCGTTGAAGAGTGTTTGCTGACCCACAAGAGGAAAAGACAAGTGGTTGTAGCTGCTCAGTGAGAACTCAAGGTGCAGGAGGCATCTTCCCCAAAATCAGGTCACAACTCTTTGTTGAGTGCTAAAGAATAGGAGGCTCATAAATGACCAAGTTCTAGGCAAAATATTATATAATAGTATGCCCATTAGCAATCAGGAGATTAGCACTGAATGAGGATTGAATATGATAATGCAAGAGATGGTGCATTAAGTGGAATTTTCTCTTGTGGTTCAACGAACATGATCGAGGGTTCTGAAGCAAGTGATTTGAATACTCTAGAAATTGGTTGGCAAGAGAAACTACTCCATTTTTGTTTTCCCGACAGTGGTGCCAGATTCTTTTCCAATTGCTTATTTGTGATAACTAGTTACAATAGGATTTCCATTCTTAACCTGGAATCACAATTAATTCTTTTAGCATAAATTTATTATGCATCTGAATTAAATAATGATCCATTATGTATTTGATTTAATTACTGATCCATTATGCACCTAAATAGAATATGGTTATGTTACGCATCAGTTCATTAATCATTCTTCTTATGTTTTCGAACTAGATCTTATTTTCTGTTATTACATTTAAACCTGTAAAATACATATTTAATTATTTATGTATCTCAGATCGGGCATCTAGACCCGAGTCAAATACTTCTACTAATTTGTATTATTATAACATATTAAAAATAAATACCATTTCATAAATCCCATTACAGATCAGGATCAACTGGGATCAAAGGATTTATCAATAGGCAATATGTATAGAATTATAAAATATATAATTATGCAGTTCACTGTAATAATAAAGTATTTACCCATTCACATAGTGATTCGTAAGTTATCAGTTCACTAATTAATTTACCATCCTCAACTAAATTGAAGGCATCTTTCTAGAGCTAAGATTGTTTAAACATCTAGTTCCTCTGCCAGTTACAACATGGAGTTATTTTCCCTACTTTTTAGAAAACAAATCGAATCTACATGATACACATACCCTTAAGAAAACTACAATCAAATTCACAGGTATTTATCACTAAATCTTCTAAGATCTGATTCCAAGATAGTGTTTGGCTAGTATAAACATACAGGTATTAAAACTAAGGCAAACATTATAATCAATGCTACAATTTTATAATTAAAATGCCCTGATATCCTCTTAAACAACGAATCTTTCCAAAACCAACGCACGTCAATAAGTCCATCCCAAATGGAAACCGAGTGTCTCTTAACATAAGCATTCAGATCTAAAAAGGATTCTCACTAGAAACACATCCAATTACTTCATAACCATGATTTCAATTGATGAACAGAGGATTACATATTTCTTCGTAGAGATCTCAAAGATCCTATGGGTCGTAGGAAGAATCACAACTTTGAACCATATCAAATATCAAAAATACAATTCATAGCAATGTGGCTGTAAGACCATTCGAAGGCATCCACGATCGATTAAAAACGAACTACAAGATCTTAACCAGCAAACATCTAAGTGCGGAAAGAAGGTTTACGGAAGCCTGGTTTGAAAAAGTTGAAAGGAATCCCTGCAAGATCCTCAACCCACAATTGCGGAAGGAAGGAGTTCCGATAGATTGTGGAAAGGGCGATTGCAAAAAGATTGTTGCGGAAAGGGTAAATGTGGAAGCTTGGTTCTAATTTGACTTGATTATTTTTCTCTCTATCATCCATTATGTGAACTGCAAATAACTTGCAACCTTTATGAACATACATTTTCATTTGTAAAGCTGAAATTTCTCTTATAGTGGTTTTCCTTGTAATTCATTTTACGACAATACTAGTACTTTCTTCATCTAAACATGAAAATGTTTTATAATAATAGTTTAAAATAAATCTATGTTTCTCTAAGCAATACATCCATGTCAACAAATCATACGATCCCAAGGGTAGAATATTTAAATCAACTTGTGTCTTAAAACCATTCATATTAGAGTCACATTTTTTACAAAACTTAGTTACTTTTCGCTTCATTCCTGTAACAAGTTGAACTAACCAAAATTTTTCAAATTTATTTTGTTGTAGTTTGCATAACTCTACAATTCTTGGTGAGATATAACTTAAACTTGCACCTGCATCAATCAATATAGAGGTTGGTTTATCCATTAACATACCTTCAATTTCAACCATAGATGTTTGATGATCTACTTGCCTACTCTCCAATGTTGCACTGATTCCGCGCATGCTCCTTTTAGTAGTATCTTCTTGAACTATATGCACATTGTTAATATTTTTCCTTCTTATAGGACACTATTTAAAATAATGTGGTTCACTGCTTTCCCAACATTTTAATGGTCCCCTTTGTGTAGTATTTTTATTATAAGCAGTGGGTACTTCTCTTTCTTTTATTGCAGTAGGATTCGGTTGTTTATTATTTTTAAAATTATTTCCTTGATAACCTCGATAATTATTTCCAGAATTTTTATAAAATTTTGTACCTTTGTTTTTATGTTCAAAACTTTCACATCTTATATTTTTCCAATTAGGTATACTTTCTTGTTTGTTTTTATTATGGTCATAACAGAAATTTTCTTTTCTCATAGCCTCTTCCATAGTTTTTGGACTATCATATTCAATTCTCTCTTTAAACATAACAGGTAAACAGCTAAGGCAATGTTGAATTTTCGGTTTTTCATCAATAATGTATGGTACATAACGTATTAAACTTAGAAACTTAGTACATACTTATTTTATCATCATTGCACCTAATCTCAATTCATAGAATTCTTTAGCTTTTTCCTTATAATATTGTTCTGATAAATATTTTCTTTTAAAATATTCCTTAAAAGTTTTCCATGTTAAATAGCGTTCTTTAATGTTCTTTACCTTTTTTACGTATTGCCACCAAATGTTTGCTTTTCCAGTTAAGTTATAAATTTCCATTTTTTCCTTTAACTCATCTGAATAGTTATAGATCTAAAAGTGCTTTTTCATTCCAGAAATCCAAGCTTCTTCTTCTCCTTTTTCAATTTCTCCATTGAACATAGGAGGCTTAATCTTTTTTAAATTCAAAGGTAATTTCTTCATATGGCTTACATTTCTTTTTTTGTTGGTTACTATCACCGCTTTCACTCAAATCTTTGTATTTTTCCTTACGTTGTTTAGTTGATTATTTACTTGAAGACTCAGTCTCTTTAATAGAAAATTTTTATTTTCTTACCTTACGTTTATAAGGTGAAGTCCTCGCCATTTCTAACTCAGGTTCTTTATTTGTTTCTTCTTTATTATGATGTATTTTAGTTAATAGAACACTATTTAGTTCTTCTTGTTCTTTTAAGATACGTTCATTATCTTCTTTAACACTTTACAATTATGCTTTTAAATAATTTAATGTTTGTAGGATTTCAGACTAATTATCATTCCTACTTTAATTTAGATTTACCTAAGTATCACCATCTCTAATATTCAATTCTTCTATTTTTTTGGTTATTTAGGATGGGATTCTTCTTTAGTAGACATTTCCACTTCTGGCATTTTTTTGTAAAATCAAGGTTATTTTTCTCTTCATGTTTACAAAGAGAATCAAACTGTAACATAAGTTAGTTTCTGGTTTATATCTAAATAAGCATTGGGCCTTTTCAGGTCGAGTGTTGCAATTATGCTCTGATACCATTACGTCACAACCCCAAAAATACTAAATAATTTTATATATATCTATATGTCTATATTACTCTTAGTCATAATTTCTTTTAAAGAATTACTTACTTGGTTAAAAATCTGAATTACCTTGTTGCATGTTGGTAGTACTTGTCGTCAATCTTGGGGATCAATGATCGACTACGATCAACCATCTTGAATATGCTCGTGGCTTCTTAGCAATGTGATTAACGATGCCATCTATGTTCTTTTTACATGATAAGGTTAATACCTTAAGGTTTTGACCTTAGGCCTAGTCCTTGGATTTTTTTTTAAACAAGTACTATGTTTCTAGTTTATATGTACAAGGTTATACTAAGGTTTAAGCTATATGTTTTAACAACCTTTGAGCAAGTTTATGCGACTTCTTGTTTTGATATTGTTTATGGTTTGCAACAAGTGTAACCATCCATACGGCAATAATACCAAGGATTGACCTATACGACGATGGTTGTGAATTTGCAAGGGTGTTAACAAGGTTTTAACAGTTATAAGGCAAGGGTTTAAGATTGACAGATCACGAGGTTTAATGGAGGTTTTATGGCAGCATTAGCTGTGTAAACTTGTGGCTTGCAAGTTGACAACTAATCTAGGGTAACTTTAATGTTATGGCAGTTCCTTAACTTCTCTCATGGGATTCATGAATGTAAACACGATCTAGACCCTCCATCTGTAACCTACCTTGGCTCCACAGCGTTGAATGTGATTTTATGGGGCTTGCAAAAAAATTGGAAAGTGCAACTCATTTATGTTGTCGTGAAATCGATTATGTGGTCGTTGTGTTGGTTATTCGTTGGTTAGTGTTTTTTAGACCTTCTCGTCGAGGTTTATTCTTTGTTGAGGTTAAATAGCTCTCCCTGGTGTGGATACCAGTTTGCTTCTCTGGTTATGAAGCATGCGATGCTCCTTCCAGCTCCACAATGTGCAATTTGTGGGAAGCATGCACTGCACATTCAAGCTCTACAATGTGCACTTTGTGGGAAGTATCTGCTGCTCATTCGAGCTCTACAATGTGCAATTTGTGGTTTCATTTGAAGAGTATAAGTGAGGATTGAATTTGAGCTGATCTTTGTAACTTCACTTCTGCATATTCTTAAAGTTGTCTATGTTTCTCTATGTGCAAGGTTTTATAGTTTGTTCCTCCATTTGGTTGTTCATGAAGAAGCCTTCTACAACAAAGAGGAAGCCCACAAATTTCCTAAGGTAATTTACATTACTCACTGCGGTTTTCTTCCTTTTCTTTGAAACAAGGTTTATGTAGATTAAATATAATGTCAATATTTTACAAAAGGTAAAATATTAATGGCGGAAACCTTGAGGAGGAGGAACCCCCGGTACTCTCGAACAGTTAGAAAGGTAATGATTCCTTGTTTTATCATTTACACTATAATTTTTCATAGCTTAACGATTTCTAAAGTATGCCATGTATGTGATAAGTGAAGAGGAGGAAAAGGCCAAGTAAAGTCACTCATTTTTAATAGACATGCCACTACTACATTTCGACCAAAAATCCGACGGCCGTCATGTCAGATTTTCGACACTTTCCTGTCGCATGTACGACACTTTGATTTTTTTTTAAGCGTCGGAAACTTGTCGTCGATTAGCCGACACTTAAATAACCGTCGGTTAAGCGACACCTATGTAACCATCGCTTAAATTTAAAGCGTCGGTTAAGCGACAGGATATCTTCGACGGTAGTGAAAGTTTTTTGAGAAAATAACCTTCATGCCGTTGGTTAAGCGACAGAAGATCCGTCGGATAAGCGACGGTTAGTCAATTTTAAAAAAAAAAATATTGCAAAAAAGATGGAGGATCCGTCGCTTAAGCGACGGTTATAGAGAGCAACCGTCGGATAAGCAACATCAAGAACTGTCGCTTAAGCGACGGCAGGGAATTTTTTTTTTTTTAAAAATATTTCTAAATTGGTACAGGACGCACACCAGGTGGAAAATTGGACATCCAGCTAAGCCATGCTAAAATCTCAATTTAGTTCAGACAGTTTATTGTGGACCAGCGGCCAGGATTTGTTGAGCAAGAGTGGAGTCATCTCCTATTTTGTAATCCACGAATTTCTCGAAGTTATTCTTGAACAGACGTGCAAGCTTCTGCAGAGTATCCGCGTATTCAAGACTGTTTGCCCACTGTACAAGTTAACAATTTGGTCAGAAAGTGAACTTTCCCACAATCATAATAAATACATGAAGCGGTTCTTAACTAATTAAAGTTTACCATTTTCTCGGGACGAAGGATTTCAGCAGGTACACCCTCCACCTTGTCTAGAACATTGAGGCCAAATATGGAGGTCTGGCTGTAATTAGCCTGAAGCAGAGATCCATTGTGAATTGCATCAATGATGCTTCATGTATATGCCAAATTTATTCTCCTACCAACCCCATAGCTCCCTCCAGACCACCCAGTATTAACCAAACAGGCAGTAGTGCCATGCTGCTTCATTTTTTCTGCAAGCATTGAAGCGTACTTTGTTGGGTGGAGCATAATGAATGCTGCTCCAAAACAAGTTGAGAATGTAGCTCGGGGTTCCTTAATACCATCCTCTGTTACTGCAACCTACACAGGGAAAATAATTATAACAACTTGGTTGGTTGATTTCTATGGCATTGTAAAGTATAGCTTGTAATTCAGACAGGTTTACAATGTAGCTTGTAATTCAGCCAGGTTTGACAAGCATATGACTTTACAATAGTGTTTTGAACTTCAAAATTGGTACAGGACGCACACCGGGTGGAAAATTGAATGTGGATCTCAATTGGTACAGGACGCACACCAGGTGGAAAATTGAATGTGGATCTCAATTGGTACAAGACGCACACCAGGTGGAAAATTGAAAAGCCCATGTGCAGTAGCACCAATCCACTCTCCAAGATCTTTAGCATTTGCAAGTGAAGTGGAAAGCGCAATAATACGGATACGATTTTCAATTTGGCTTGAAATATACCTCATTCTAGATACAATTACCTCCAGGATTGGACCACCCTCTCCTCCAATTAAATGAAGTTCATCCACAATGAAAAGGATGACTTGCTAAACCAGTTTGCGCTGTTTCCATCTCCGAGAAAAAGCATCCCATTTCTCTGGTGTGCTTATTATTATCTGGCCCTTTTCAAGGAGCTTCAAATCAGTTGCAGATTCACCTGTCAGCTCAACTACTT
>LPNX010462778.1:4958-65143 GCA_001517045.1 Pseudotsuga menziesii
GTCAAACAAGCAAACTTAAATGACAGGAGGAGTTTAGATAGTTAGGTCTCTCACCGGTATTGTCAAGAAGGTTCCACTCACAATATACCTCAAGCATACGTGTGTAGTAATCTCCCTGAATGTTGTTTTTAGTGTATGGATCCAAGCAAGAAAGCCAAAGGGATTTTCTTAGATGGATAAGGTATCCTAGTGGGGTCCCCTGATATAAGCAAGGTACGTGGGAACTCAAATCAGTAGTAGTGCTGTCTAATGCATAACCGTACACAAGGGGCCTTCTGATATACAATCGAGTATGTGAAGTACCTTTCTATATACCTCAAGGATATGTGAAAGGACGTTCAATATACCGATGGTACATGGAAGAACTGCGCGAGTCCCTAGATGTAATGCAGACTAGTAACGACAGCTCCTATGCTTAACGACGCCCGAACACATCTCTAACCTATCACTCAAATTGTGATGTAAATTTTAACCTATAAATACCATTAATTTTAAAGTGGATGGTTAGGTGAATGCATGGAGTTTTGACTGAAAAATTAAAACCATGCAATATGCATATGCAAATATTTCACTTTACCGTTCATGGTATGCCTACCTACGGGAGGGAAAGAGAGTATTTTCTTTTGCTTCACAACCAAAATTTCCAAACAACAATCTTGAACACAAAATCAAAGACAAGCAGCACTTTCCAAACTCATTTCTCTTTTTTGAAAGCAATCAAAAGGGGAGTCGTCTCTTTTCCTAAAAGAAAAACAAGAAGCACACTATATGCATATGCACTCTATTTTTCGATTTTTCTTAAAGCATAGATAGATCTAACTTAAAACTACAATATTTTTTATTTTGATGATATAGTACTAATGCAAAAGAGACAAAAGAACATAGAGAACCCGAAATCTTGTGAGGTCAAATAGAGATCCAATGTCTTATGCTCACTAATGATAATGACTTAATCTCAGTCAAAATTTTTCTTTTTAAACAAGCAAAAAGAATTCCTCTATGGAAACAAAAAAATGAAATCAAGATTCTAGTTAAGCGTTTTTCTTTCAGTCCATATAACAGAAATGAAAAGAGAGCTCGCTAACACCTAAGCTTTCAAAAAAGAAATCCTTTCACAAACACAACCAACAAGCACGGAAGAAAATGGAAAATCAACAATCCTAATATAGCTTTTTAATTTCTTCAATCAAACAAATCTTTTACAACAAAATTTCAAACCATAAGCATTAGATTCTAACACACAAGCCTGACAGTGCAGGGATGAAAGAAAATCAATTCAATTTTTTTGCAAAAAATGAGAAAAAGGTAGTCTTGGAATAAGGCCTACCTAGAACCACGCTGGAGGGGTCTTGACAAAGCGGTTCTGGATGAGCACCAATTCTAGATAACATGACTCGGGCGGTGGCACCGCATACTACTAGCAGGTTTTAGGCGGTGGCATCGCTTCTCGCCAACATCATAAGAGCAGTTCCCTGTATAGATCCAAAACACAAAGGAGAAAAACAGATCAAGTTAGAAAAAGATCAAATCAAAGGGAAAAATTGATGGATTAACAGTAAAAAAGAACATAAAAAGTTGAAATACTTCAGATCTGAATAGATATGAAAGTTTCAAACCAAATTTCACTGAGTCAGATAGCAGATCTGACTAAAGAGAGTTGGATATGATCCTAGATTTGGACAAGAGTTCAAGAACTGAGGAAGATCAGATCAACTGATATATGTATCAATACTCAGCGGAGTCGCCATATTTGTAACCCAGAATATTTCACCTTTTGTGGACAGAAGTTGTTCCTCTGGTCTAAATGGTTCAGATCCAGAACAAATGAGTGAACGAAAAAGGATGAAGACCATCCCTAGATATCATAGACACCTAGAATGCTACTTCAATAGTGAACCTGTGTACCCGCAAATAGATCAAACATGCAAACACATCAAAGCTACCAGAAAATCATCTACTTATCCATGTTAGTGACTAAGGAATCTAACAACATGTACATGTGAAATCAAAACAACAGTAATGTGGGACAGAAATCAACTTTGCATTAAAGATGTATGGAGAAGCTTACAACCATTTCCTTAGTTTCGACAAGCATCTCCACGAGACAAACACTTCATCCCCATAAGCTCCAACTTTTCTCTCTATGCTCTCCAATGGCTTGGACTAAGTGGTCAATCCAATAGCATAACAATACCTCTATATTTCTCCCCCTCAAATATGGCTTTGAGCTTTTATTTATAAGGATCAATGGATAGGAATAGTTGAGAAATTTTTGGATGAGGTGGCCTCTAATATCCTATGATGGGGGATCTCGAGCTCAATTGACCCACAATGATAGGGATAAGGGAGGACATGAGGCTCATGATCTAGAAGCCTCGGGAAACTTCTCTTTTTCCCATTTTACCCGAGGTACCACTTTTCTTCCCTTATGACAGAGTGGTTTAGATGAGAAACGCTTATGGACCAAAGGGTGTAGGTGGTGGAATTGCTTATGGGAAACGGGATACAAGCAGTGCGAGCAAGGTACCGCTCATGGGTCACAGGGAAAATGCGGTGCTGAGTTTTTTCATGTGGAATTGACAAACAACATAGGTTTCCACTCTAAGTGTTGGGATTAAGGGAAAACATGTAAGTCAAAGGTCTTATCACATGGTGGTGATAGGATTTGGGTATAACACTACTCCCCATTTTCAGGCTGCACATCGATTCCCACCTCAGCAACAGTTTCAGATGGCACCAAAGTTTCAAAATACAACCTCGTATAACTTATACCAACAACAGTACAAGCAACCACAATACCTGTTACAACCACCTCAAGGGGGGGTTGGAAATTATAGGGGTTGGGGAGGAGGAGGATTTGGCTGAGGGAGAGGGCCAGTTGTATGTTACAATTGTGGAGTACCAGGTCATTATGCTAGGGACTACCGAGAACCCACGAGGACTTGCTCGTATTGCAGGAAGGATCACAATGTGGAGCAATGCCCACAACGCATCGCTCGATGGAAATCCTGAACGCTTGGAGCAGCCAACCCGGTACCAAACCCTGCACCAAATCCTTTACTGAATGCTCCCAACCTAAACGCTAATATCAACATACAGATGATAGTCGCCAAACCATGAGAAACAAACATGGAAGTGGTCACAAGGGGAGGTGCTACAATAGGTGCGGACCAAGCTACACAGATAGAACCTGTGACACATGCACAACCCCGAGTGCAACCTACCGCAAAGAAGAAAGCACTACTTGACGTTCAAGAATAGAAGTGCATATTCATGGATGTGTGCCCATATTTCGTCAGTGTAGAGAAGCCATCTACCTCGGGCCAAGTGAAAGAAATGCCTGAGATATTCCAAAAGATATTTGAACAGCGGACTGCAGAAAAGAATGCAGATAAGCTTAGTAAACTTAAACCTTTCTTGTCAAGTTTTTTAGCGCTAATCAAGGATAAGGAAGTGCTTGTAGAATTGGAAGCACTCATTGAAACACTTTCGGAGGGAGACCCTCCACCAAAGAAGGTTAACAGTATCAAGACCAAGCTCAAGACAGGACATGGACTCAGGATGACCATGCAAATTGGTGATTATGATATGGACTATATCATCCTCAGCCTGGGATCTGATGTCAACATTTTAACGTGCCAAATGTGGGAAATAATGGGAAAGGCACCCTTAGAATGGTCCCTAATTCAATTAAGGATTGAAAATCAAGCAAATCTCCTCCCTGTTGGTAGAATGAGTCAAGTTCAAGTGGATATCAAAGGATTGCGCACTCTTGCAAACTTTGAAGTCATAGATATAGTAGAAAATAGCACCCCATATCCCGCACTGCTTGGGATTCATTGGGAAGTGGAAAACAAAACTATCATAAATTTCAAAAGAAAGATCCTATAATTTGAAGATGATGAGATGTAGGTCGTTACACCCCTTGACCCACTGGAAGAACCAAGGTACGTTGAACCAATGTTCAACTAAGGGCATGGTGATCAGCTTGACACCATCTACAATATAACCGCCCTTCGGGAAGACTATATTAAGCCTACTACAGACGGTAGCCTAATTTGGAAACGTGAGAGTTCATCTACATCAGACTTAGGAGAGGCATTGGAGAATTGGCATAACCGATGGCGTGAAGTCTCTTCACAAAAATGTGCTAGGATAACTAAGTCTTTAAGACGAGTAGGAACTTGGTCGCGATCGCTGCCCACATATGAAGGACTGCCTAACTTGGCAACATTCTTGAATGAATTTGAAGAACTGGCAACAGAGCCACAATGACTATCTGCACTAGACTTTGCATTAAAAGCTACACCCGCGCGATGGTGGGGTACTCATAAGAACACCATAACTAAATGGGCGCAGTGCAGAAGGCTACTGGAAGTAAGGTTTGGGGAGGAAATTACAACTATAACACAAAGATATATGGGGTTATCAGACCCTGTTGAACACTTAGAAAAGTGTTTCGCAACATTCTTGAGCTACCCTTGCCAAGAATGGGTTTACCATTTCATCCATAGTCTTGAGATGGCACCACAAGGATGGTATGCATCTATGGAGCTATGCCAGGAAACAAGGGAATGGAAAAAAGTTTCTCATAAATCCACTTACACATTCTAGTTCTCAAACAAGCAACCGACAGTTGATATTGCGCTGAAGACTATTAAGGAGAAAATATTCGCTAAGATCCCACTGGAGATTGTATATTCTAAAACTTATGTTCCGCATTCCCACCAATGCTGTGAGACAGTTCAACATTGGATGACATGCTATAATCTCTCTGGAGACCCAGACGATGATCCGACCAAAATAAATATTCCAGAATCGGAAGGATCGTGCGAGGTAGAAGGAAGCGGCATTTCGAGTGAGCAGTTCATTAAGACACTAAATATTAAAAAGGTTAATATTGGATCGGAGGACAATTCGATATTTTCCAACATTGGAGACTACCGGGATGAAGAAACAGTAGCCAAAGTCACCGATCTATTACATGAATTTCAGGACCTATTCCAAACAAACTTCGAGGAAATGAAGGGGATAGTAGGGGATTTGGGTGAAATGAAAATTCCACTCAAACCCAATGCAATACTAGTGAAACATCAGCCACACAGATTAAATCCACGTTATAAGGAGAAAGTAAAAGCAAAACCGGATCGCATGTTGGAGGCAGGAATTATTGAACCACTTGAAGAGTTGGAATGGATAAGCCCCATATTCATTCAGGACAAGAAGGCGACAGTGAAGTCAGAATCTGTGTCAACCTGAGGAAACTAAATGATTCCTGCTTGCATGATCCATTCCCTACACCATTCATGGAAGAATTTTTGGAAAGCGTTGGCAGACAAGAAATGTACTCATTCACAGACGGGTTTTTGGGATACCATCGGGTCCAAATTACGCAAGAAGATCGACATAATACAACCTTTGTAATAGAATGGGGATGCTACCAATACACGGTAATTCCCTTTGGCCTTAAAAACACCCCTGCTATTTTTTCTAGAATAGTAATCCCTGCTTTCAAATATTTCATTCATAAGTTTCTTGAAGTATACTTTGATGATTGGACGGTCTTTGGTCTGGTAAGAGACCATATTGAAAATTTTCCCATGATGTTGGAAAGGTGTCGCCAGTATCAAATTGTGGTGAAATTGAGAAAATGTATATTCTTGACACCATTTGGTGTACTGCTAGGCCATGTAGTATGCCACGATGGGATCCTGGTCGACCCTGTGAAGGTAGCAATTATCTTGGACTTGCCTCCGCCCACATCGGTCACATAACTTATGTCCACATTGGGACATACTAGGTATTATCGAAAATTCATAAGAGGGTGCGGCAGAGATAACTGCCCCAATGGAGAAGCTGCTAAAAAACGATGCCAAATTCGGGTGGAATGAAAACTGCCAGGAGAGCCTAGATAAGCTGAAGGGTGAAATGGCTACTGCACCAATATTAATATTTCTAGATTGGAAAAAAGAATTCCATGTAAATGTTGATGCATCATCGATTGCACTTGGTATAGTTCTAACCCAACCAGGAGATGGCACAATTGACCACCCGATCGCATTTGCAAGTAGGAAACTATCAACGACAGAGAAAAATTATACCACAACTGAAAGAGAAGGGCTTGCAATGGAATATGCGCTACAAAAATTCAGACATTATCTATTGGGTGGACACTTCAAAATTTTCACTAACTATTCTGCGCTAAAGTACTTGGTCAATAATCTAGTGTTGGGGGGGGGGGGGGGGGGGGAATCTATCGGTGGCTCCTCCTATTTCAAGAATTTGACTTTGAATTCATTGTGAAGCCAGGCCAACTAAATTTTGGGCCTAACCACTTATTGTGAATTGAAAGTGGGCAGGAACCACCAGCTTAGAGGACAATTAACCAGATGCACAACTATTTGCTATAGATGTTGTTGATAAAGAATTCGATGCTATTATACACTTACTAAACATAGGCTATGCACCTGAAGACTATTCGACATGAAAAAAGAAACAACTAGTTGTCAAGGCTTTAGACAACATGCTAATTGTGGGACAACTCTATAAATTGGGACCGGATGAAATGCTGCAAAGATGCGTCTTCGATCATGAAAGACAATGGGTAATGGATAAAGCACATGCGGGTGTGTCAGGAGGACACTATGCCGGGAAAGCAATAGTGCACAAGATTTTGCAAGCCGAAATCTGGTGGCCAATGGTACATATGGATATAAGGAAATACTGTTGCAATTGCGATAGGTTTCAAAGAACAGGGAAACCATCGTGATGTGATGAAATGCCACTTGTGCCACAAATTACACTACAAGCCTTTGATAAATGGGTAGTGGATTTTGTTGGCCCTATCAATCCACTGGGGAAACGGATTGGTGTACACTATATCATCACTGCTACATATTACTTGACAAGATGGGCAAAGGAAACATCTGTAAAAGATTGTACTGATGCAACTGTGGCCAAATTCTTGTTTGAGAATGTCGTCACAATATTTGGTTGTCCCAAGATCCTAATTAGCAACCAAAGGATGCATTTTGTAAATAAGATAATTGTTGAACTGACTACATAATTCCAAATCTAGCACAAGAAGACAATGCCCTACCATCCTCAAGCAAATGGAACTGTTGAGGCATTCAACAAGGTACTCGAGAATGCGTTGACCAAAGTATGCAATGTGTGTAGAGATGACTGGGACCAGAAAGTCTCAGTGGTATTATGGGCCTATAGAACAGCATGCCAGCGACTAACTAGATACACCCCTTTCCGTTTAGTCTATGGCTAAGAAGAATTCGTGCCCATGGAATACATTATCCTGAGCCTACGAATTGCTACGATAATAGAGATGACAGATACCGAAATAGTAGAAGAAAGGTTGGCGCAGCTGGTTCAAATGGAAGAAGAACGTTTTATTGCAGGTTTCCATCAAAATGTGGAAAAGTGGCGGAAAAAATCCCGGCATGACCACCACATCATAACAAAGCACTTCAAGGTTGGTGGAATTGTTCTAATGTATGATAGTAAGTTTCTCAAGCATCTAGGTAATCTCAAAATGCACTGGTTAGGTCCATATGTAGTTGCACACATTATTGAAGCAGGTGTAGTAAAACTACATAAGTTGGATGGAACACCAGTGGTGGGCATGACTAATGACAGTTGATTAAAACCCTATCGCGATGATTGCGGCGTGGTCCCATAAGCCTATGATGTGCAAAAAAAAATAAAAATGGAAAAGGCAGCTGGCCGAAAGTGACAGACAACTACCAGGCACTGATAGCCGGTAAGGGCATGGAAAACTTGAAAAACATCCAGTGCCACTAAATGTTCAGTAGCATTAAAGAGACAAGTCCGAGGAGAAGGGAGGAAGGATTTTTGGTCCCATTTGGTATATTACCCATAAATTCCCTTACAAGTGCATAATGGAGCTTAAGCGTGCAAAGGATGAACCCATGTGCTCTGCCAGAGGTTCCTTCACTCTATCCAATCAGCTTAAAGACTCGTCGCCTATAGACAGTCCTTACCTTCTGTCGTATAACCTTTGCATTACTTTAATGATCCAACAAACCAAAGAGATGAGCCCACTGAACAAACTGATCCGTCCTTAAGAGCCGAAGCCCTTACTCATTAAAATATTTCAGCAATAGTGAGGAATCCAGTGAGGACATCTCGAACCGGTTCAGCCGCCCAAGAAGATGAAGAAGACACATGAAAAGCTGAAATTAGTACTGAAAAAGAAGACTGTGAAAACACCACTGCCCATCACAAGCAACGAGTCAACTCATGCAGCTAACTTCCTCCCGACCACTAGTGCAACCAGCCAGAGCCCAACTTTTTGTTATCGTGCACCCTTTGAGTGCAGACCTTCCTAGTTCATCCGACCCCATATAAAAAATGCCCAAAGCCAGTAGAGCCAACCCGGTTCAACCACCATCACCTGAAGCAGAGCTCACTAAAGAAGACAAGAACTTACTGCTGCCCTATGTATCACCTAGGAGGCCACATGGCATAGTAGTAACGGTGAACATTCTGGAACTATTAGAAGAAACCACTATTCTAGAGGGCGTCACAAAGTTGTAGGATTCCATCATGACCAAAATTTAGGTATTAAAGTTTGAAGAATACGGCACTCAGAAGCAAGAAATATCTAGATATCAATTCATGGCCGTAAAATTCAGTCAACCGCTGAATGCAGACATTGTCTCTACAATAGAGTATGTGCATGGATTGGAGCAATCCTGTATATTAAACATGCTCCTTATGCCCCATTTCAACTGCTCTAGGCCAGTCAGAATGTATGTCAAGAAGCTTCTTGTGTGCTTCCACGGTGGCTACCTTTGGATGAACAAACCATATGAGGTGACGATGGACCTGATTTCGGCCATTACAGGTTTACCGCGGCATGAACTTGACCCGGCCCCATACTTACATAATTAGGGGCGGAAGCTAGACAAAAAACGATCTAAAGACTAAGTATTAGATCCTCCATGGTGGAAATGGTTTCCTCATTAACTCCATTGAGGATAGTGTTGTATAGGCAGCAACAAAAATCTTGTGTAGTAAGGTCCTACGCAAGATGAGGCTGGTTGAGTGCACGACCACAACAGTAGAACTTACAGAAAAGTGTGCACATTAATTGGTCCCAGTTCCTTTTGAACAGACTGAAAGAAAATGCACGAGAAGCACAAGAACATCCCACAACTAAGTTTCACTTCTCTTGGCTCTTGATTTTAATCTCATTTGTGGTATGGGCTCCACCACCAGATTATCAACCTATGGATATCCTCGTAGAGATCCTCGATAGGCCTTACCAAAAAAATTGGGACCACAAGGACAAAAAGCGCAAGACTGATGCCAGAATTACATTTTTCCTACAGGGACAAAGGCTTCGGCAAATTGTGTGCGCACAGTACCAACTGAATACTACAACTATTGTGAAGTATCCGTTCATTCAATTCCATGCAGTGCTGCACAACATCATCCTGTACCCACATGGGGACCCCAAGAAGCAAGTGCTTCCGACATTCTTCATCCTCAGGGATGTGGATATCGACCAAGAAATCAAAGATTGGCCTGAAGAATGGCTCACCCATCATGAGGAGGTGCCTGCAAGACAACAAGTGCTCCAGGAGGATCCATAAGAGAACCCAAACCAATATGGCACCAATACCAGTATGTAGGAACACCAGGATGGATCCCAAGAATGCTAAGTGGGATACAAGTGAGAACCACCCAATGTCGACGTCGATGACCCTGCTGCGATTAAGGAGTTGAGCGTCGAGCGAGAAAGAAAAAAGAGGGGCAAGAAACCCATGGAAGAGGAGGAAGATGAAGACACATTGAGATTCCCACATAGCAAGAAGAAAAAGGTTAATCAGACCCATGTCAGGGATATACCAAACGAGGACCTGACCCTTCTTCGCGATGCAGTTGCCGAGGTAACCGAGAAAACTTTGGGAAAGCTTGTGGCTAGGAAAACCAATTGGACAGTAACCATCACCACAAAGGTTAACTAACTCGCACAGACTATCATAGAAGTACGAGACACCATGCAGGCTGAAACCTACTATGGTGTAAGCTAGGTAGATTCCTTAGTGACGCCAATAATGCTCCCGTTGCTAAGAATAGAATTTTTTACAGAGGCATTGTCTAAAAAAGGTGAAGAAAACAAGGCAAGTCCTCATAACCTGGACACATTAGTTTTAAAATTTTCAAAGTTAACCTTGCCACAAATATACTCTATTCAGTAGGCCACTACTGCAGAAATAAGAATCCAATAAAATGCAGTTTCATATCAAGAAGGTAAGGTAGCTAGAAAATACAGGGAGTGAAAGCAAGTTATCAACCGCCAGCAAGCAGACCTGGTAGCCCAAGCACAGAGGCAAGCTTCGATTGAACCCAGAGATTGAGGTAGAACCCATGCATCAATTGAGACATCTATCCAAGATGGCCGCAGAACTCTAGAAGTAGATCCAGGAGATGAAAACCAACCCGCAGCCATGCATGCCCCCTGAAGTGCTACAACAAAGGAAACATTTTGCAACTCAAGCTGTTTCTCGGCTTAGGAAATCTGAGAACATCTATGCAGAAGCAATGGAAGTAGTTGCTAAAACATTGGAATAGCTCATCGATGATGATACTACAGAACAACTTGCCAAGCAAGCACGACAAGAAGAATTACAAATCTTGGCACTAAAGGCTGAGATTAAGAAGCTGCAAATGAAAGAGAAAATCACCAGGGGAACTGAGCTTAGGGAGCTCCTCGATAAGGAAATAACCCTGCATGACCAGGAAAGAATGCACAATAAGGAAATGACTGAGCAACATGCTGAAGCTAAAAGGATGACAGAGTTAATTCATCTAGTCCAGCAGCGAATCCATGAGTTCACTCATGCACTGGCTAGTACCTCATTAGAACACCCTAGCAGCGGTAGAGTGTAGGAACTCAAGCAGCTGGCAGATGAAGCTTGCTGGGAGATAGAATGACTTACTCCTATTCTGGCCTAGTTCCAGCAAAACATCAGTAATGCAGAACAGCTTGCGAAGAAAGATATAACCGCAATGGTGAGAGCAGAAGAACCAAGAGAATAAGCAAGAGAAGAAGAGAAAAACGCAAATAAAGGCATGTAGGAAGATAAAGAATAAAATGAGGAGCGCCATCAAGAAGGCCCGAACTAGACATAGGACAAACCTGTGGGCATAGACTTATCAGAACAAGCTGAAGAGGAAGTTGTGTAAGCCCAAGTCTAAGCTAAAAAAAAAAGCACACAAGGAACAAGATGCGCAAGCGAGGAAACAGAAGAAACTGCATAAGAAAAAAAAAGATATATATATAGTAAGATAGTTTCAAAAAAGATGCACCGTAGGTGGCACCCATTGTATGTCCCTTTCTTAGTGGTTCGGGACAAGCCAAAGGTGAGTGTTGGGGGCCTGTTAGCCCAGGAAAGGAGTGTAGGGAAGAAACTCGCGCGCGCAACCAAAGAAGATGTGGTGTGTGTGCGATGGAGACAAGGGAATATTGTGAAGGAACCAAAGGACCCGCGCAAGAAGAGAAGAGAGGTATGCAATGTAGGAAAGGAAAGCTCAGAAAGCGCGCAAATGATAAACAACTAGAAAGCGACAGGGAGGTCATGGGTGCGGAAGTCGGATTTAGTCAACAGATGGAAGCACGCTATAAGTAAGGCCATTAGTGCTTCCTATCAAGCCATGTTGACCACAGCTGTAGCCTTGGGGGCAGCTGATGGTGATAGTTAATAGACTTGCTGTAAGCAGTTGACCCTGTGTGGTCATGTAAAATAATATAAATAGGAGAGATTTAATAGTTATAAGGTTTCTTTTTGTTAGTTGTAATTACGGAATAGGTTTGATAGATGAGATTTGTATATAGTTGCAAAGAACAAATCTAAGAGGAGGGTAGTAAGGAATCAGCAAGAGGCAGTCAGAGTTAGTGCAATGGGAGAGCACTGCTAGAGCGGAATAGATGCTAGGGAAGTCGATCTAGGTTGTGTGCGGATCTATAGGTAGTAGCAGTATATTAGGATAAATAAGATAGAGAGCATGAGAACCATAAGTATGAAATTAAAGACAGATCTCTAGATCAGTCTGCATCCCACAAACTACAAGGTGTTATATCCTTTCTCATGCCAGATGAAGAGCACATTGGTGGTTTTCCCAGATGGGTTTCCACTTTATCTCGTGTGTTTAAAATGAATGATTAATATGGTGAATGTTTATGTGATTGATTACTATTTGTTTTCCATACAATGTTGAAGGTTTCTTGAATCTCTATTATTATCTTGCAATTGGTAGATGAATAATCGAAATGCATTGTTGAAATGAATATATATATATATATATATATATATATATATCAGTATGTATGATTACTATTTTGAATCCTGACTTAAGTCATAGAGCTGATTGATGTGAATCAGCTGCGCCACACAAGTTGTGCTAGCTGCGAGGTTGAAAGGAAGTTCAAGTCACGCGTGATGACATATGTTTGTGCTCGGTCGCACAAAACTTACTCCTCTATCTAACCATCCTCCTTCCTTCGTTGAGCTCCTTGGCTGTGAGCCAAGAGACTATACTCCCTCGAAAATCATGGAAACATGGTTCCAGTGGTTACCCATGTATGAGATACCTCGAGTGAGACTGAAGCTACTTTGCAGGTGTTGCCGATGGGTCTTTCTCTATCGGGCTGATATCTCGGGTAGTTGCTGGATCGACGGGCTGCGCAGAACCTTGGTCGCGCGAGTGGGGAAAAGTGGCCAACAAATAGATACCCTTTTCCAAGGATAGATGAACTAATCGACTTTCTGAAAGGTGCTAAATTATTTACTAAGCTCGACCTCAAATCGGGATATCATCAAATTTCGATCGATCCCACCGATGTGTCCAAAACTACTTTCAAAACCAAAGAAGGATTGTTTGAATGGTTAGTAATGACTTTTGGCTTGACCAATGCACCCACAACCTTCATGTGATATATGGATGACATTAATCAACCTTTCATAAGCAAGTGTGTCATTGTCTACCTAGACAATATCTTGATTTTCAGTTGATCATGGGAAGGCCATGTCTCACAATTTCAACAAGACCTCAACACACTTCGACACCATCGATTCTATTTGAACATGGAAAAATGTATTTGTGATGAACAACATCAAATATTTGGGGTATGCAATCGACTATGCAGGCATTCATGTCCATCCAAACAAAGTACAAATCCTTAATGAGTGGCCCATTCCTCAAAAAAATTCATGACATGAGAAGTTTTATTGGTTTGGTAAATTTTTATCGACGATTCATACTCAGCTTCAGTCACATGGCCTCGCCTTTGAATCAGTCGACTAAGGGAAATGTGAAAACTACCTTCAACTGGACACCAAAACAATAACAATATTTTGAGTAGTTCAAACACAAGCTCTGTACTGCACTAGTACTCATGTTACCTTATTTGTATTAGCCTTTTGAGATTGAGACAGATGCATCGAGCTATGCCTTAGGCACAGTGATTAATCAGTATGGTCACCCAATCGCTTTTTATTCCAAAACTTTTAACGGTGACCGTTAGAAGGTATTCGATGTATAAAAAGGAAGTTTATTCCATTGTGCAATCCCTTAAGAAATGTAGAAATTACATTCTTAGAAAGGAGATGGTCATTCTTACTGACCACAATCCTTTAGAGTTCACCCTGTCCTAGTCGAAGTTACAAAAAACTTGACTACTCAAGTGGATTAATTACTTGCAACAATTCTATTTGATAATTAAGTATCTAAAAGGTAAATCCAATTCCACAACCGATTGTCTAAGTTGACCACGCATTACTCTTCTTTTTATAGTGATGAGTATGCATGGCTACAATACCACTACTTGACCTCAATTGTATTTAGTAGACTGTGACTTTTTTGTAATTTATCAACATCTTCAAATTGATTCTCCATCCACTACTGACTATTTCTTAAAAGACACCTTGCTATACAAGCTTGGACAACTTTGTGTACTGAAATTGAGAACCGACAGGTGAGAAATGACAGAAGCTGATTTGGGACGCGCACTTCAACAAGAATGCATGACACTTTGGATTAGTGGAGACCCTTTCAATCCTCCAAATTATTTTTACTAGCCTTCACTTAATTCTAATGTCAATAGGTACATTCGATCATGCGTGGTTTGTTCCATTTCTAAACCATCAAATTGCCAAAAAGGAATTTACATGCCTTTGTTGGTTCCTACTCGACCATTGGAATCTATTTCTATGGACTAATTGATGAGATATACCACTACCAAAAATAAACATGATGTGATCTTGGTAGTAGTTAATAAATTTTACAAGATGGAATTCTCATTCCATGCAAGGAGACTAAGACAACGCAACATACTTCTCATTTCTATTTCGAACATTTCTGGAAACATTATGGCTTACAAACGACCATCATTTTCAGAAGACATGCGAGAATTTTCAACATATTTTGGAAGACTCTCTGGGAACAAATCGATACAAGACTCTCCTTATCAACAAATTCCCATCCTCAGATAGACGGATAGATGGAAGTTGTGAATCACTTGGTAGTACAACTGCTACACATGTACAACCACAAGTATCATCGGACATGGGATGAGAGTCTCCCATATATACAACACATTCACAATTGTTCTCAGCAAAGATCTATGAGAAAGAGTTGATTTGATATCTTTTATGGATTTCAACCCTCGTCGCCCATTGAATTGATTAGTTCATTGCCACAATTGAACGACACCAACTTTGACCAACGAGAAGTTGAAAAAAGATTGAATTTTTTAGATTACATATGCAACATATAGAAACAACCATAGGAAATGTTGCAAAAAGATAATGAAAAATATAAGGACTAACATGATAAGCATCATGTCCCTAATTCATTTCAAATAGAGGATTAGGTCTGGTTGCATCTCAAGAAGGAACGCTTCACTGGTCCATACATGAATCTCAATCCTTTGCGATATGGTCCATAAATTATTCTTGAGCAAATTGGAGAAAACTATTTCAAGATCAACATTCCTTCATGCCTGTATATACATTGAGTATTTACTGTGTATCTACTTCGACTATCCACGTAACACTATTGGAATAGAATGAATTGCAGACAACAAAAACCGAAGATATCCATCTAGATGTTCATGAGCCTCTTCCTTGTGACACCATTGTGGGACGACAATATTCCATACATGGATGAACACAAATCCCTTGTTTCAGGTGGCTAAAGCCAGAAAACTCCCAACACATGGAAAATGGTACTCTGCTACTGAACTAACCAACAAGTTTCCTCATCTGTAAGAGCAAACAATGGGAGCCATTGTTTCTTAAGAAAGGAGGTATGATCCACCCAACAATTGGCATTTTATTTGGAGACTATGGATGCCAACATCATCTTTAACAGGTTCAATATCGAATTCGACAAGTTCCACACCTCGACATGTTCAATATTGACTTCGAAATATTTAACACCTTGACATGCATCACCAACACCCTCAACCGATGAACAACAAGAATTTGTCTTTCTATCTTCTAGTCGTCTGTAATGGTTGAACTTCTATAACCGTTCCAACTTCTCTTGTAACAGAACATAGCAGGAAGACAACCAAAGAATTCTCAACACTCTATTCATGAATGTACATTATTGTAATATACAATAGTAATGAAGTGTATAACAAAGTAACAGTGATAAAAATAAATAAGATATTGGTTCAAATTCTTGCATATTATTTGTGTGTGTAGGATTTTGTGTGTAGTGTATTTCCTGCTTAGCTAATTATTAATATGCTTCCTCCATAACAGTAATTGATTCATACAATTGAATTGTTGTCCCCATCATGCACATGGGCATGGTCGAATCATTTCGTAACGCCTTGTCTTATTTCATTCATCACCTTTCAAGAGAATCCAAATGCCACCGCAACTTATCTAAGATACTATTTTCATGAACATATATGCTCAATTTTCATGAGTATGGATCACTCCACCTTCATTAATAACATGTCTTACTAATGATCCCCTATTCCATTTTGATAAGTTGAACTGTTTGTAAAATGCATAAATTTTTTATTGTTACATTATTTTTTACACATCGAACCTTACCCAATATACCCTTCCATTCATATGAGACAAAACCTGAGGTAGATCTCCTCTTGTCAAAATCTCTTGCAAGATATTACCCAACATAATCATAGTCAAAATCAATGCAAATACCGTAGGTGATACCCATGCCTCTAAAATAACAAGGCACCCATTTCACTACTTTTATCTTGATGTGTCATGTGACTACTGAAAACAAAAACTACATGTGAAATATATGGCCACCTCATCACATACTTTACACTTACCAATATCATACAATACACGAGACATAACCTTTTCTTTCTTACTACTAGGACATAAACATGAAGAAATCATATAATAGAAACCCAAAGAGATATAATTGGTTTCACAATATTCATACCAAATTTCCTAAGTATAATTTCCATGTAATCCTACTGTGATAACAAAAAAAATTACCATGTTTCTTTTCTCTATGTATTTCCATGCCCAAGATTTGTTTTTGCCAGTCCTTCATCCTTCATTTCATACCATCCTAGCCAACTGATCCAACCAGTTTATTTTAACCATGATTTTTATTTCAAAGAACATAGTGTCAATATATATTAACGCCAAGATAATGAATATACCATAAACTTGATGGTGATAATAAAATTTTCTAATACTTGTCTCACCATGAAGGAATCATGCACTTTGTACCAATTTTTTGGGTGCACACTTTAGGCCATATAAAAAAACTCTTGACCTCGCAGACAAATATTTTGTTTTGATATCGATATAACCTTTCCTTGTTGTGACATATACATATATCCTCATCCAAATATCCATGTAAATAATTTTTTTAGAATCTAGCTACTACCACTAATGTTAACACTACATGAATAAAAAACAAGCTTAACAACTTATAAGAAATTCCATGGAAATCAATACCTTTCAAATACCCTCCTGCAATCACTCATGCTTTGTACCTTTAATCTTTGACTATCCCATTTTGTGAGAGGAGAATCATCAAACAATGCATTTACGTTAATAATCATATTGTGGGAAGTATTATCCCACAATTTATATCCTTTAACACCATCACCATAACCAACAAAGATATAATGAAGATTTTCATCACCACACTAGTGAAGTCTACAAAGTGAGCCTTCACTGCTCACTTTCAGGAACCTCCACCTTGAACTTTCCATTCGAGACCTTATCCAAATTTGGAAATTGACCATGTGATCGAAACACCCTCTCACATCCATGTCGTTATACAATGGAGTTTACCAAGCCTTTAAATAGGCTTCATTACATGAAATCGATGAAAATTACACCATGATAAACCAAGACCATGGGTGTGATAAACAAAAACTACTGACCTAAGAAAAAGTTTAATTGATGAAAAACTTACTGATTCAAGGTTAACCCACACATCCATGGCCCTCGTCCATATTTATCCTACCTAAATCTATATATAGGATTTTCTAGGTGACCTAATAAACTAGGGGTTTACATGCCTAATTAGGTCTTGCAGTTGTATGCCTATTTAAACGTAATAATTTCTATTCAAAAATTAATTACATACCCATATAATAATACCATGAAACCTTAACCATTTTCATTTCCCACATCTCTCATGCTCCAATTACACAAGCATTTGTTAATCAAATTCTTCTTTTTCTCTTCCAAATCTAGTTGCCACTATTGGATCATTATGCCATTGCTTAACTTCCAACTTTTTGCGTCAATCACCTCCAGTGGCTAGCACCCTTTTATCATTTCCACCATAAATGTTTGCACTATGCACCTTTTCCATTAGAACAAAAACATGAATAAAAAATTCTAAAACCAATTTTTTTAAAATGGTGTAACAAATATATGAAGGCTTAGTTCCAAAAAGAAATAAAATAAATTAATAAAATGTTTAAAAGAAAAAAGGTCCACCTTATACCTCCAACATAATCTTTCACCTTTGAAACATAATAAATACACCATAGATTGTTAGATTTTTATCATTTAAGCAATATGATCTTAGGATCCTATTTGAGAGAATAACATCCATAGCAATAAACACAAGAGACAAGAGACACAAAGAATTTTCCTCGAGGAAACCATAAAGGAGAAAACCCCGCAACTTCCTCAAAGATAGAATGATCACCAATGGCAGCAGTAAAACCCGAAAACATAAAAGATGATCTGCACAACTTTTTCTCTCTCTCACACTTGAGAGAGCTTCTCCTGTCTCACTCATGCACCCCAGTGAGTGAGTGTGTGTGTTATAAATAGAGAGGCTCAATCTATATTTATATTCTTTCATTCACTTGATGTCCACTTCAGCATGTCCGCCCCACTTAACAATTACTTACTAGGGCCAAAATCTCTAGGAGAGTCTAATAACCCTAGTTCCCCACAACTTGTGGAGACTTTTCCCCTCCGATCAACAAGGGTTAACCTTAACACAATGGTGCAGAATATTGTCCCGACTTACAATATCTCACCTATGGTTGACTTCTCTAGGATAGTCCAATAACCCTATGGCCCCACAATTGTGGGGACTTTAGCCCTTGATCGATAAGAGGGTTACCCACAATGACTTTACATGACTTTTTTACATTATTGAATCTACCGATAGGAAAATTGGGATATGGCATGACTGAATTACATTACAAATGATTATTGAAATAAACATCGAGGTACATTACATAAAATATACAAGTGAATACATTCCGAAGTTACAATTACATCAACACTCCCTCTTAACTAGGAAGGTATTCTCTCGACAAAATTATCAGCACAAGTCTTCTTCTCTGTATCATCTGGATCATCATCAAGTCATCTTCATCGTCAAGTCATCTTCATCAAGTCTGGATCATCACTTGATATGGAGCATCACTGATCATCATCAATTCTAGATCATCATTGGATCATCATCAAAACTAGATCATCACTAGATAATCATCATCATCACTTCTTCCACTATCTCAATCAAATGGTGCTATCTCTTCATTCCTCTCATCACAGGAATTTCTACAGAGCCAACCCTTTTTAATGCTGGTTTTAGGCCTAGCCTCCATGTAGGTCTTCTTCGACACTTATATTTGACCGTAAGTCATAATGGACCATACAGCACTTATATCTAACCATGGGAAGGACTAGACTACCCCCATGTCAGAATGGCATGTCCAACACTCACATCTGACCATGAGAGGAACACATCCACCATCATATCAGAATGGACCAACCCTTACATCTAACCATGGGAGGGCCTATCCTGCCCCCATGTCAGAATGGCCCAACCCTTACATCTAACCATGTGAGGTCCCATCCTACCCCCATGTCATAATGACCGAGCCGTTACATCTAACCATGGGAAGGCCCAGCCTGCCCCCATGTCAGAATGGCTCTTAGTCCCAGACTGAGGGTTCCTAGTAATTGACCAGGTGCCTCCATTCTCCCAGAGAATGGAATCATCCCTTACATCTGACAATGCGAGGGCCCAACCCGTCCCCATGTCAGAATGGCCTAGCCCTTACATCTGACCATGGGAGGGTCCAGCCTGCCCCCATGTTAGAATGGATCTCAGTCCTAGACTGAGGGTTCCTTGTAACTGAACAGGTGCCTCCATTCGCCCAGAGAATGGCATCAGCCCTTATATATGATCAAGTGGGAACACATCCCTCAATCACATCAGAATGGCCCTGCACTTATATCTGATCATGTGATACTACATCCCAAAGTCATATTAGAATGGCCTTCAGTCCCAAACTGAGTATTCCTGGTAACTGACCAGGTACCTCCATTCAGAGAATGGAAATCAATGCTTATGTCTGATCATGTAGGAACCAATCCTACAGTCACATCAGAATGGCTCAACATTTATATGAGACATGGAAGGAACCAATCCTCTGACCATGTCAGAATGAATCTCAACTCTAGGTTGAGTATTCCTGGTAACTGACCATGTGCCTCCATTCAGAGAATGGAATTCAGCACTTATATCTGATCATGTAGGAACCAATCCTACAGTCACCTCAGAATGGATCAACACTTATATCTGTATGTGAGGAACCAATCCTCTCATCATGACAGAATAACTTAGCCCTTACATTTGACCATGGAAGGAACCAATCCTATCACCATGTCAGAATGGCTCACAGAATCAACACTTGCCCTTGGAGGGAACCTCGATCTAGAGAACACCAATCTTTTCCCTGAAGTACTCAAACTTCACTCTGGCCAATGGCTTAGTCAACACATCAGCTATATGTTCGTCTGTCACAATGTGCTGCAGCTTCACTATTCCTCTCTGCACCATATCCCTGATATAGTGATATTTGATCTCGATATGCTTTGACTTGTCATGGAACACCGGGTTCTCCAACAACTTCACACAACTCTGGTTGTCACAATATATACAAGTAGCATCTAACCGGAGATCAAATAAATCAGACAGTAGCTTCCTTAGCCATACTGCCTCACAACTAGCTGAACAATCTGCGACATACTATGATTAAGCTGTACTCAGTTCCATGCAAGACTATTTCATGCTAAACTAGGAGATCACACCTGATTCCATACTGAAGCAAAACCCTGAAGTGATCTTCCTATCAATGGCACTGCCTGCCCAATTTGAATCAACAAAACCTTCCAGGTTAATATTTTTATTTGCCTCATACTTGAGCCCATAATCAACTGTACCCTTCAGATACCTTAGAATATGCTTTGCAACAATCAATTGAACATGTCTCGTATCTGTCAAGAACATTAGGGACCCAATCATCTAATGATACATCGTGGCATCAATCGACTATGATGAAGAAACACTCAATAGCTTCAGGTTCGATGCCATAGGTGTGGTCATGGGCTTGCAGTCCATCATCCTGAACCTCTTCAGGATATCTACTGCATACTTCCCTTGTCCCAGGGATATTCTACCACACCTCCATGCCTATAAAGTAGTGCATCATATCCAAGTCCTTCATCTCAAACTTGGCAGCAAGTTTCCTTCTTGCAACTTCTACCACGAACAAGTCATCGACATATAACAGGAGCATCACTGGTATTCCACCTTCAACCTTGAGGAAAAGGTTGGAATCCTCTTTACTCTCATTAAATCCTAGAGTCACTAGTAAGATATCCATCCTATCATACCATGTCGAACCTCAGGATATTTTGTAGTCACTCCCTCTGAAGTGAAGCATCATACTCCCTCTATCTTTCATACTCTATGCACTCTTTTCGTGAGAAGCCTCATGCTATGAATCTTTCCTTGTATTCCATGATGTTTCCATCTACTACATGATGGAACTACGAACTTCCCTTCATGTATTGATACTACATCCTAGACATCATTCTTCTTGAACTGGTCTTCCCTTTATTCTTGGTTACTTCTTCATAGCTGGAAGGTTCTGCATCAATCATGTCGCAGCATTCGTCATATGATTCTTTATCTGTTGTCACTTATTTTTTAGAACAAGTCTCATCCTTCTTTTCTTATAGGTGATTATGTACATGATCTTTCCTACCAGTCAAATGCATTAGTTGTATGGTTAGAAACATTTCATATGGCATATTCATAATGGCAAATTATTATGCATAAATATATGATCATGCAACTATTTTAGCCAATACAACATTCATCCATATCTCACGGAAATGTTTCTAGATGCCTTCCATCTCCACTGGGAGAGCATTGAGATTGTGCACTAATCCTATATGTCAGCAAAGAGGTTTCATTCTAGATAAGTAGCAATGGATATTTGTATAGCACCATGAGCTACTTACCCATCACATGCATATTAGTAGTATATTGTCACTAATTAAAACATTCTATCATGTATAATACATCAACTGAATATAAACAAATGCATAACAAAACATTATAATGAAATGACAATTGAATACTTATCTTTATTTGTTTCATGGGTAGAATCCTTCTTGAGCCTTCATCTTTATCATCTTCTTCATTCATAATAGCATCGGTTCTTATCCAAATTCTAAGATGGATAAGAGGTTCTTCAATATTTGAATCCTTTGTATTCCTCATCGCTTGAGGAATCTTCTTTGGATGGTGAGAGCTTGATCTTCAATTGCTCCCATCTTCTCTTCTCTTATTATGAGTCGATATTCTTCATCTTCCGAGAGTCTGCCGAAAGTAATCACTTCCTTCTAGCACACATTACTCACATGAATGAATCCCATGATCTTGGGATGTCCTTCAAGGTGGCTATCACTACTTCTGCATTCTCCACTTCTTCTTCTACTACTACAAGTTGTTCTTTCATTTGAGAGACCCATGTAAAGTATGACTGTATGGTTTCTGCATTTTGGATCTTCACATTCTTCAACTGGTTTCTTAAGGTCATCTTCCAATTTACGTTCTTCCCTTCAAATATCTTGGTCACGGAATCAAACATCTCTTTCGATTCCTTTAGGGAAGACACTTGTGGTACAAGGTGATCCATTATTTAATAAACAATGATCTTCTTGGCCTTGACCAAGTTCTTCTTGTGTAAGGCTTTTAGCCTCATCTCCCTCTGGAACTAGAACCTCTCTACTAATGTGGGTGTCCAATTCATTTCTTTCAAGGAACAGTGAGATCTTATACTTCCATGCTTGGAAGTTGTCATGCTCACCAAGCCTATCATCAAGATGATGTGATAGATCACTTTGAAATGAGAAACTCAAATAAAAATGGAAAAAGATTAGATCTTACCGATTTGAGGTGTCCATTCTAGTTCCAGAGCTGTTTAATCTAGGGTTTGTCAGAGAAACCCTAATTTTCAAAACTTAGAAGTTTTCATATCGGATTATCTAGAAAGATAGAAATCTTCAAGGTGAGTTTTCCAATGTGTTGAAATATTGTAACTTCGAAGAATATTCTATATGTATCTTTTGTGGTCCCCGATGGTCCTACCGGGAGAACCACTTGTATTATCTTGTACCCCGATGCTTCTAATCAGAAGAACTAATAAGAGTCATGAGGTTGTCCCCTCTAATTGTAAAGGTGGGTCATTAGCACCCCAGTGTGGTTACTTGAGCCTACATGTGTAACTCGAGCCTACATGATTAACTCGAGCCTACATGTCGGATGAGTTAATTCAAGTGAACGGATGAATATAAATAGAGGTGTGGTGCTCCTTGTTTGAGACACACACACTCTCACTTGTGTAGCGCATTAGTGGAGAAGAGAAGTAGTTGGAGAAGGAGGAGGATCAAGCTTTGATCTCCTTGTTGGTTTTATCTTTTATCTTTTGGGGCATCTATATTGAGGAATCTTTTGCTGGTTTTTTCCCTTTAGGGTTTTTCCAGGATAAATCATTGTGTTATCCTTTTGTATGGTTGTGCTTGTCTATCTTTCTGTGATCCTGTTTATATGCTTTTTTTATGAAATCGAAATGAAATACTAATGATCTAGCTTAGCATATGAAAATTTAACATGGTATCAGAGCCACCCTGAAAGAATACATTGTGCAACTAAAGAATCTAGGGCTTCTTATTTTTTGGGTCTCTATCCATGATCGATCAGCAAAATAAGGCTAGACTGAATCTCCATTGAAGGGCGCATCTTTCTGTCGAAGCGGAATTTGATTCCGAGCATTTTTAGTTTTGGTGCGGAAAATTAGGGCTTTCTACAGAAGAATAATTTTTGAGTGAACCCAGCAGAGGATTGTTCTCCTCATCAAAATCTAAGTTTAGAGACCTGGATCAAGAAATTTGGTTGGGTGAAACTTCAGGAAAGTCAAACCCTAGTTTGACCCCGATCTGGAAAATCCCTAAATACTAAAACTACTAAGTTTTGGTAATTTCTCTATATCCTGAGATTAGTAAAGGATCAGGAGTTGAAAATTGCAGAGGACGAAGATAAAATCCTGATTTACACTATTTCCAAAATTCAGCCTCATATTCGCTATATTCTGGGAGATATGATCCCTCCAAGTTAGGGTTCCAGCCTCTTCCAGAATTCATCCCTAAACAAGACAGCTGGGGAGAATTGTTGTAGTATGGGCTACAGAGGTCCAAATTTAATTCCTAAATATTTTCCAAAAATATCACGGACTTTACTTTCTATGGTCCAAATTTTCGAACCTGAAGATGAACCAGTGACATGTGGCATGCTGTACAACTTCACTATTTTGAACAGTCCTGTAATAGGTCACCTTGGTCAAATGATAATAAATCCCAATTGGTGAAACCAATTCTGATGAAACCTATGTTGTTGGATTAGGGACATGCAAGGTTACCTCAGTGCGAAATTTCAGACATAGAGGAGCAGTAATTTCGGAGATATCATATAAACAGTAATAGGCATTTCTACAGAAGAAATTGGAAAACTAGGGCTTCTTGTTCCAGGAGCTTCCCTCCACTGTTTTTAGAAAAGGAGTACATTGGACAGCTCCATTTGAATACATCTATATTTCTATCCAATCAAATCTGAAAGATTTGAAGTTTTGAAAATTAGGGTTTCTCTGACAAACCCTAGATCATCCAGCTCCGGAAGCATGACGAACACCTCAAATCGGTAAGATATAATCTTTTGCTATTTGCATTTGAGGTTCTCATTTCAAAGTGATCTATCACATCAGCTTGATGATAAGCTTGGTGAATTTGAAAAATTCCAAGAATGGAAGTATTTGATCTCTCTAAAGAAAATGAATTGGACACCTAAATGAGTAGAGAGGTTCCAGTTTTAGAGGGAGATGAGCCTCAAAGCCTTACACAAGAAGAACTTGATCAAGGCCAAGAAGATCATTGTTTATTCAATCACGGATCAACTTATACCACAAGTGTCTTCCCTAAAGACATCGAATATTTTTGATTCCTTGATCAAGCTATTTGAATATAAGAACATAATTCAAAAGATGGATTTGAGAAAACAGTTGAAGAATGTGAAGATCCAGAATGCATAACATCTTGAAGCGGTAGAAGAAGAAGCAGAGAATGGCCTCCCATGATCATGGGATTCATTAATGTGAGGAATGTGTGCCAAAAGGAAGTGATACTTTCAGTTGACTATGAGAAGAAGAAGAAGCTCGTCTCATAAGAAGAGAAGAAGAAATATGGGAGAAAATTTAAGATCAAGCTCTCACCATTCAAAGAAGATCCCTCAAGCGATGAGGAATATGAAGAACTCAATTCTTGAGGAACCTCTTATCCATATTATCATTTGGATAAGAAATGATGATTTCATGGATGAAGAAGATGATGAAGCAGAATGATCAAGAAGGAGTCTACCCACGAAACAAACAAAAGATAAGTATTCAATTTTCATTTAATGATATTGTTTTGTTATGCATTTGATTATATTCAGTTGATGTGTTGTTTGCATGCATGTGATGGGAAAGGTCCTGTACAACCTCCTAAAAGAAGAGAAGGATGAGACTTGTTCCAAAGAACAAGTGATGAAAATTCAATAAACATGAATCTAAAGCTCCCAGGGTCAGAGACACCATGACGAAAGAAAGAGCTTCAAAGAGCGGTAGATCCACCTCTAAGGATGAATACCACCATGAGTATGAGAGATAACTCAAGATGAAGAAAAAAAATGCTATGAAAGAAGCTATGTTCAAAGAATAACAGTTGATTATGGGGAATGATGCATATGATATGATTTCGAGACATAAATGGAAGTACGTAGTATCTTCCATATGGATCTGCAAGAACAAGCGTACAAAGCAAGAATCATGATTTGCCTCAGAAAGAATAGACTATGACATGACATACTCTATTGACCAGTATAGATCAAGCATAGAATCACCTATACAGAATGAAGAAGGAAGATAATACTCCAATTCAGGGGGAGTGACTACAAAATATATATGAGTTCGACATGGTACGACATGATGGACAACTTCCTGATGGATCGAGACTTTACCAAGAGTAAAGTGGTTTCCAACCTTCAAAGTTGAATGCAGAAGACTAGGATATGTTGATGATCTGACAAGATGAACTCATGGAAGATGTTATGATGATGTTTGGGATATAGTACTCAAACCAGAAAGCAAGCATGTGGTATCTTACAAATGGATTTGCAAGATAAAATATGTCACTGATAGAAGTAAGGAAAGACTTGTGGCTAGAGGTTTCTGTAAGAAAGAGGGAATTAATTTTGAAGAGACACTTACTCCAGGAAGCAAGGTACACTTCCTTCAGAACTATGATGGTAGTTGCTTCCATGATGAAGTAAAGACAATCCTTCCTTAATGGTATGATTGGGGGAGAGTTTTACATTGAAAGGATTTGAAGTTGAAGATAGATCGATTCATATATGTAAGTTGAAAAAGGGCCTCTATGGCATGAAGCAAGCTCCCAGAGCTTGGTATGGCAGTTTCCTGTCAATTATGGGTTTTACCAAGAGTAAAGCTGATCCTAACCTTTATCTAAAGGTTGCAGAAGATGAACCTGTCATATTTTTATTATATGTGGATGACTTATTCTTGTCAGGGAAGGAGAAACAGATCATGGAAAGTAAGAAGAAACTAGCAGAATAATTTGAGATGAAATACCTTGGGTTAATGAACTATTTCCTAGGTCTAGAAATATGACAAAGTTCAGAAAAAATATTTATCAACCAGAGAAAGTATGCGGTAGAGATATTGAAGAGATTAAATATGTTGGAATGCAAATCCATGGCCACACCCACGGACTCCAACCTGAAGCTGTTAGATGATGACTCATCAGATTTAGTAGACGCAACTCATTACAGATAGATCATTGGGTCATTGATGTACTTAACAAATAATAGACCAAACATTTGTTTTTCTATGAACACCTTAAGTCAATATCTTGTTCAACCAAGATGGGTTCACCTAGTAGCTGCAAAACATGTGATGAGATATCTAAAATGGACTATAGACCTTGGTCTATACTATGATGGTAGCCATGAATACAGATTGTATGGCTATATAGATGCAGATTGGGTTGGAAGTATCTCAGATAGGAAAAGCACATCAGGTAGATGCTTTTGTTTGGGGTCTGCTATGAGTTCATGGTTTAGCAGGAAACAATCCAGTGTTTCTCTGAGAACAACAAAAGCAGAATACATAGCGGATTGCTCTGCTACGTTGTGAAGCCATATGGCTTCAAAAGTTGATATCAAGTCTCCTTGACCTGAAGATGGATACTACATTGATTCAATGTGATAACGAGAGTTGTGATAACAGAGATCACTGTGTTCCATCATAACACATAGAAATCCAATATTTCTACATACAAGATAAAGATGCAGTTGATGATGTTTCAGTATTCCCATACTGAAGATATAGATGATACTTTCAGTATTCACATACTGGAGATACAAATGGTGATAGTTTAGTATTCACATACTGAATATGTAGATGATGATGGTTTAGATGGTGGTGTGCTGATGAAGCCTCTGTCTTAGGTAAAGTTTGAACACTTTCAAGAAAATCTTGGGGTTGTTTGAAAAGACCTTCCTCAAAAGGGGGAGTAGTGATGTTGCAGTGGGATTGTATCATCCTTGGGAACTTGCCATAAAGTGATCCGGAGACCTCGGTCCTTGAGAATGAAGTGGGATTGTATCATCTCTAGGCATCTGCCCTAAAGTGATCCGGTGGCATCGATCCTCGAGAATGAAGAGGGATTGTATCATCCGAGGACATCTGCCCAAAAGTGATCCAGTGACCTAGGTCCTCGAGAATGAAGAGGGATTGTATCATCCTGGGACATCTGTCCAAAATAGATCCGGTGACTTCGGTCTTCGTGAATGTGGTGGGATTGCATCATCCCTGAACTTTGGCTCAAAATGTATCCGTAGTTATCGGCCCCCGTGAATGTGGTGGGATTGCATCATCCCTGAACTTCAATTCAAAATGTATCCAGAGGTCTCGGCCCCCGTGAATGTGGTAGGATTGCATCATCCTTGAACTTCGGTTCAAAATGTATCTGGAGGTCTTAGCCCCCAAGAAAGTGGTGGATTGCATCATCCCCAAACCTTAGTTTAAAATGTATCTGGAGGTCTCAACCCCCGTGAAAGTGGTGGATTACATCATCCCTGAACCTCAGTTCAAAATGTATCTGGAGATTTTGGTCCTCGTGAATGTGGTTGGATTGCATCATCCCTGAACCTCGCTTCAAAATGTATCTGTAGATTTTGGTCCCTGTGAATGTGGTAGGATTGTATCATCCTTGATCTTCGGTTCGGAACGGATCCAGTGAATTTGGTACTCGAGAACATGTGTTGATCCCGTAATTCCAATAGGAAGGATTGTCTGAGTTCCACAACTGTGTTGATCCCGTAATTCTGAAAGGAAGGATCGTTAGTAACTCCGTAAAGACCTAAATCCCGTAATTCCGAAAGGAAGGATCATTGAATTGATCCCATAATTCCAATAGGAAGGATTGTGTGAGTTCCGTAGATGTGTTGATCCCGTAATTCCGAAAGGAAGGATCGTTAGTAACTCCATAAATACCTAAATCCCATAATTCCAAAAGGAAGGATCGTTGGTAGCTCTGTAAATACTTGATCCCGTAATTCCAATAGGAAGGATTGTCTGAGTTCCACAGATGTGTTGATCCCGTAATTCCAATAGGAAGGATTGTCTGAGTTCCACAAATCTGTTGATCCCATAATTCTGAAAGGAAGGATCATTAGCAACTCCGTAAAGACCTAAATTCCGTAATTCCGAAAGGAAGGATCGTTAGTAGCTCCGTAAAGACTTGATCCCGTAATTCTGAAAGGAAGGATCGTCTGAGCTCCAAAAATGTGTTGATCTCATAATTCCGAAAGGAAGGATCGTTAGTAACTCCATAAAGACCTAAATCCCGTAATTCCGACAGGAAGGATTGTCTGAGTACCACAGACATGTTGATCCCGTAATTCCGAAAGGAAGGATCATGTTGATGTTTTGATGATGATGATGTTGATGTTTTGATGATAATGATGATGATGATGATGTATTGATCGAAAGATCAGAGTGTGATGATGATGATATTTTGATGTTTTGATGATGTTGAATGTTTTGATCATAATGATGTTTTGATGATGTTGATGTTTTGATGATGATGATGTTTTTATGATGATGATGATGTACTGATCAAAATATCAGAGTATGATGATGATGTACTGATCGAAATATCAGAGTGTGACGATGATGATGATCAATATGTGATGATGACAACATACTGATCAAAAGATCAGAATGTGATGATGTTGCTGATCGAAAGGTCAAAAATGCTGAAGATGTCTTTGTTGATCGAAAGATCAAAGTGCTGAAGATATTGCTAATCAAAATGCTGAAGATATTGGTGATGATCGAAAGGTCAAAGTGATGAAGATGTTGCTGCTGATCGAAAGGTCAAAGTGTTGAAGATGTTGCTGAAAATGTTGCTGATCGAAAGGTCAAAGTACCGAAGATGTTGCTGATTGAAAGGTTAAAGTGCTGAAGATGTTGCTGCTGATCGAAAGGTATAAGTGCTAAAGATGTTGCTGAATATGTTGCTGTTTGAAAGATCAAAGTGTTGAAGATGTTGCTGATCAAAAGGTCAAAAGATGTTGATGTTGATTAAAGAGTTGTTGTTGTCAAATATTGAAGATGAAGACTATATGATGTTGAAAATATTCCAATGATTTATAGATGTGTTACCCTGATGATGTTGATGATGTCCTCTCCTACTAATGTTGTTGTTGATGTTGTTGTAGAATACCCTTCTCGTTAAGGGGGAGTGTTGAAATATTGTAACTTCAAAGAATATTCTATATGTATCTTTTGTGGTCCCCGATGGTCCTACCGGGAGAACCACTTGTATTATCTTGTACCCCGATGCTTCTAATCGAAATAACTAATAAGAGTCATGAGGTTGTCCCCTCTAATTGTAAAGGTGGGTCATTAGCACCCCAGTGTGTTTACTTGAGCCTACATGTGTAACTCGAGCCTACATGATTAACTTGAGCCTACATGTCAGATGAGTTAATTCAAGTGAACGGATGAATATAAATAGAGGTGTGGTGCTCCTCATTTGCGACACACGCACTCTCACTTGTGTAGCACATTAGTGGAGAAGAGAAGTAGCTGGAGAAGGAGGAGGATCAAGATTTGATCTCCTTGTTGGTTTTATCTTTTATCTTTTGGGGCATCTATATTGAGGAGGCTTTTGCTGGGTTTTTCCCTTTAGGGTTTTTCCAAGATAAATCTTTGTGTTATCCTTTTGTATGGTTGTGCTTGTATATCTTTCAGTGATCCTATTTATATGATTTTGTTATGAAATCGAAATGAAATACTAATGATATAGATTAGCATATGAAAATTTAACACAATGTACTCCTTTTCTAAAAACAGTGGAGGGAAGGACCCGAAACAGGAAGCCCTAGTTTTCCAATTTCTTCTACAGAAATGCCTGATATTGTTTATGTAGTATCTCCACAATTACTAGAGTAGCCTCGCCTGTCTCTCTTCAACCACCATAGGTTTCATCAGAATTGGTTTCACCAATTAGGACTTATGATCATTTTCCCAAGGTGACATGTTTCAGGACTGTTCAACATAGCAAAGTTGTACAGACTTCCACGTGTCACTGTTTCATCTTCTGGGTTTGAAACTTCTACCACCAAAATTTGATTTTGTGCCCTTTCTAAAACATCTTCATAAATTTAATTTGGACCTTTGTATCCTGCAATATAGCAATTCTCCCGAGGTGTCCTGTTTGGGGATGAATCCTGGGAGAGGCTGGAACCCTAACTTGGAGGAATCATATCTTCCAAAATATAATGAAAATGATGCAGAAATTTTGGATATAGTGTAAATCAAGATTTCATCTTCGTCTTGTGAAAGTTTCAGCTCTTGAACCTTCTCCAATCCGGAGATATAGGGAATGTACTAAAACTTATCAGTTTTAGTATTTTAGGGTTTCTCCGGCCCAAGGTCAAACTAAGGTTTGACTTTCCCAGAGTTATACCCAGCCAAAAATCTCGACCCAGGTCTCTAAAATTCGATTTTGATGAGGAGAACCATCCTATGCTGGGATCACTCAAAAATTCCTCTTCTATAAGAAGCCCTAAATTCCCACACCAAAAACTGAAAATGCTCAGAATCAAATTTCGCTTCGATTGAAAGATGCACCCTTCAATGGAGAGTCAGCCTAGCATACCTTTTCTGATGGATTGTGGAGAGAGACCCGAAAATTAAGAAGCCCTAGATTCTGTAGTTGCACAATGTCTTCTTCTGAGTTTAGCTCTAATACCATGTTAGATTTTTATCATTTAAGCAATATGATCTTAGGATCTTATTTGAGAGAATAACATGCACAACAATAAACACAAGAGACAAGAGACAAAGAATTTTCCTTGGGGAAACCATAAAGGAGTGTTACCACCTAAGCTATACTTAGTGGTTTTTTATTAAGTAATCCTGGTGAACCAGACAAGGATAACTTGTTCGGATTTCAGAAGACCTTTGGGAGTACTTCTGGGAAGTGCTTGTTGTACTATATCACAAGTTCATACCCCATGGGGGAGTTGTAATAAATGTTATAGCATGGTAGTGTCTATAAAAGACTTGGTCTCTTATACTTTATTTTTCAATCCAATCAGCCTAGGGTGTTTTTTCCCTTGGTTATTATTGGTTGTTGAATAAACGACTGATAATTTCTGAGTTTTTCACTCCATACCTCCAAAGTTGGGGTGGTCGGCTTGGCATTTAGGCCTATTTAAGTTATTAGAGTCTATGTGTCAATGTATGAACATGCTAGACTTCATGGTCAAGTCATATGAACATGTCTAAGTCCCCCTAGGTTTTTTCATTTTTTTAAATTTTTTTAAAATTTTCAGTGTTTTTTATTAAAATTTAATTTTTCCAAAACTTAGGCTATTTTTTAATAATTTAATTGGAAAATTTGATTTTGTAATAAAAGTGGGGCAAATAATCAGTTTTAGTCATGTAGGTGCTCATTTTCAAGCTAAGAGCACCATCTAAACCCATGGACCCACTATTTCCTAGTTTTGAGTGATTTTCCATCACTCAGGTCAGAAAGCCCCAAAAAATCAATTATTGATTATTTTAATTAATAAATTGATGAATAATGGAGCAAGTCCAAAATCATAAATCAGTGGATTCCCAGCCGATTTGATTGAAATTAGTCAGATCTAAACCAGACTGACTGGATCTGACAAATCCTTGACTGAACGAGGTGATCAAATCAGATCCAGAGTTGATCTTCAACAGCCTTTAGAGGGAATTGCACCCTCTCTCTCTCCTCCACATGTGTGTGCCCTCCTGGGAGTTATGTGTACTGATGTGTCGGTTTATGGGTTGATGTGTCAGCTCAATCAAGCCCCTGATTGACAAGTAGGCTCGGTTCAGCTTCAGATCTGCATTGATTGAATCTCCATCAGTTGATTTGATCTCTCTCCTTGGGATTTGTGCTCCTCGTGGGATGGATCTCCTGGTTTTTGTATAAATCAAAGCACACGCAGCCTCTTCCAAGCTAGTTAGAACTGGGATTTAGGTGTTGTTGCTCTTGTATTGTATCGTTGATTATTTTGGAATAAAGAAGCTTTGGAGGCAATATCTATGGTGTAATTCTCTTCATGTGTGGATGGTGATTGTCAAATCCTTATGAGGTATAATCTGTGTTATTTATCACTTCTTTTGCTGGTTAATTGTTGGTTTTGAAGGAGAGAGCTCCCTCCTGTTAGGGTAAGAGTTTATTCTAGTTTGATTTATGCTCTTACTGCTGCTTGTTTCAGATCTATTGGATTTGTATGTATTTTAAGTTTAATTGCATGTTTTCCAATTATCTCTTCTAGCAACACCTATGTTTTAACCATCTGTTTGTGCAAGTATTTCTAAGTTGCAGGTGATATCGCTTGTAGAAGAGGTTGAGCTAGTTTGCATCTTCCTCATCATCAAGATCTTTTGAATGACATAGTCCCTCATTGTTCCACTAAAGCAAACTCAAATGCCCAACATTTCTAGGCTTCGAACACTCTTTCTCTCTCTTCCTCCTTCAAAATCTTAATTTCTATTCAAATTGGTTACTTTTAAAGAATCTTATTGCTTAGGTCTGTTTCACAAAGAAAATTACATATAGATCTAGTTAGTAATATCCTTTCTTAAGTTTAGATCTCAGTTCCATTTGGCATATAAAGTCATATTTTAAGAGATCTAGCTGAAATTATCCTCTTTTTTGCAAGCATTTTAAAGAAAAATTATAGCTTGCTTTTAAGGTAGTTTTTTGTGCTGTAATTTAAAGTTTCATATTATGCAATAAAAGTGCACATCTCATTGGCTTCCCAAACAACAAGCCAATATCCCAAGGAAAGCTTTCTTTCCTTGGTTCCTTTTTGGCAAAAGTATATTACCCCAACTTAACAAATTTTTACTTAGTTTTTTTTTCGGTAACTAGTGTGGTGACCCAAAACAATTTTAAATTGTGTTTGGGCACATTTGATTTTAATTTCTCTTTGTTTTTTAGCAGTTCTAACAAAAAAGAGAAGGAGACTGTGCCCAATTTCCGACTCTTGGACGAACCAGAGCTTTCCAGAAGCTTTCCCCACCACTGTGTTTTAATTATAGCTTGTTACAAGCTTGTTCTAAGCCTTTGGATCCCAGATAACAAGGACCAAAGTGCATCAATTTCAATTTGCTGATACTGTAAATTCCTGCTAATAAAAAGAAAAGGCCCTTTTGAATAGGCTCTTTCGAGCCTATTCACCATTCCCCCAGGGGGGATTTGCGTCCATGTTTTTTTTTTTGCTTTTCGTTTAGTAATTTAATACTTACCCCATGACTTCCCAATTGACCTAAAAGGGGAAAGAGATGCGTGGTAGGATTAATTAGAGAACCGACATTGTGTATCTTGGTTTTCTTTTTCATCAACTGTTTCTTCAATTTTAACAAAATTAACCCCTCCTTGATTCCCTGATTGAGATCCACTTGGATCAAAAGAGGTTCTTGGAGGGTTTTATTTTTTAACAAGAACACCCATCTCAAAATTTACTAAAATTTACAAGACTCTGGTGTGTATGCTCTGCACTTGGCTACGGTTCGTCCGATCAATTAAGCTGTATCAAAAGCATTTGAGTGACTAGAATAATTAGGATTCACTCTCCGAGATTGACAAAACATCAAGTGAAAATCCAAGACCTAGATCAAACCATTATTGTGGCAAATTACCCAAAGGAAGCGAGAACTCCTAAAAAGTGACTTCGAGGCGCCGATCTCTGTTACACCTACAGGTGCATTATGAACAATAGCCTCATAGACTCCATTTAGCCCACATATTCCTTGCGGGTAACCCTAACGGCTTAGTTTTGGACATACTCCACGTACTCTCGGGTATATCTAGAGTCCCCCCTCAATTTTGCCTAATTTTAATCAACTCAGATTTCACATTAACTTAAAATGTACCAAGAGGCAATCGCAAAACATTCACTCCAAGCACATTCAAGTACATTGATTTTCTTTTGACTCCATTTTAAGGCACTGGTTTCTTGCTATATATATATATTGTGTCTCAGCATTGTGCTTTCATGTGCTCTTTTCGTATCTTGTCATCTATGGTTGTTTATGGTTAAATTTAAAACTCCTAAGTAACTCATTCAGTTTAACATCACCATACTAAATAATTTTTCCTTAGTAACCTAATAGGGTCTACCCCCTTGGCTTCGTTTGGAGTTGAGCCTAAACGGAGGAGTCAAGAACAAGGTGACAACCTTGAATCAATACTTGCCCCCAAGGACACACCAAGTGGCTTGAATATTTATGCCATGTGACCTAGGTGTGTGAAAGGTAGCAACAAGGAGAAAACCTTGCAACTTCCTCAGAGATAGAATGAGCACCAATGGCAGCAGTAAAACCCAAAAACATAAAAGATGATCTCCACAGCTTGTTCTCTCTCTCTCTCACTTGAAAGAGCTTCTCTTGTCTCACTCATGTGCCCAAGTGAGTGAGTGTGTGTGTTATGAATATAGAGGCTCACTCTCTATTTATATTCTTTCATTCACTTGATGTCCACTTCAACATGTCAACCCCACTTAAAAATTACTTACTAGGGTTGACATCTCTAGGAGAGTCTAATAACCCTAGTGTCCCACAACTTGTGGGTACTTTTCCCCTTTGATAAACAAGGAGGGTTAAACTTAACACAATGGTGGGAACTATTTCCCTGACTTACAATAACTCACCTAGGGTCGACTTCTCTGGGATAGTCTAATAACCCTAGGGCCCCACAACTACGGGGACTTTAAACCTTGATCAATAAGAGGGTTACCCACAATGAGTTTACATGACTTGTTTACATTATTGAATCTCCCGATAGGAACATCGTGATATGACATGACTCAATTACATTACAGATGCTTCCCAGAATAAACATCGAGGTACAATACATAAAATATACAAATGAATACTTTCCAAAGTTACAATTACATCACCATACATATAACTTAGGAATCTTTTATTGAAATAGACATCCATTATACAAGCAATCCTTCAAGATTTCCCAAATTAAAAAAAATGTAGTATACCTTGCCCTCCCATGAAGCCTCCAAAGCTCATTAAAAAATAACTTTCATTGTCATCGCTACTCCCATAAGGATCTAGCCATGATTATCAAGATAAATTCAACATACTTTTTTTCCAAGGAAAAAAGGTCATAAATATAACAGCAAGAGTCCCAACCTTAAAGTTGGTAATAACAATCATGATAATACTCCATAAAGAGCTCATAAAAACCAGTATAGCCTGTAGCCAATTCAATAACTGATAACCAGATTGAACTGATCACCCTTATCTCAGTATCATCTTTCAAAAAGTTGAAAATATATCATTCAAAATAATGCTCAAACTGAGCACATAACCGAATGTCAAAGGATGTAAAGTTATCAAAATTTATGCTAATATAATAACCAGAACTAAGTCAAAAACTTAACAAACAGCTCATAAAGAACTATGCAATGTATCAAAACTGAATAGTGAATCTCCAAAAATTAAATACCATCAAAACATGTCATCAAAAAAGGTATCTTTCAAAGTATCATCAAAACAGAAACAAACAGATACAGATAATAGTATCACCATCCTTTAAGCACATATCTTAGGCACAAAACCATGTACCAATGAACCTGATATAAATATTCTCATGTTTAGAAAGCCTGATAGGTTTCCACAATTGCATCTGCTCAATGTTCTTTAATGAACCAGGAACCTTTCAAGATGATTCCTCCAGCTTTTGCCAAGGCATCTGCAGAAAAATTTCTTTCCCTATAGATATGTCTAAACATCACAGAATCAGAGCTATCAGTTAAACTGTTGACTTCCCAGAGAATCATGGCTAATTCTAAATTCAAAATTATGATACTTACCAGATGCCCAGTTAATAACTAACTGAGAATCTCCGAAAATCTGAATTTTATCTAAAGAATTCCCTCGAGCAAGAATAAGAAGAAGCTTGAGGGCACATAATTCTGCAAAATTATTAGAACCCACTCCTAAGCTAGCTTTAAAGGAAAAATAATGAACATCTGATAAGAATAGCATACCTCTAACACCACAAGCAATGGGGTCCCCAGCTGCAGATCCATCAAAAAAACCCCATGCATAGGATTTATCAATAACTTCCACTAGGATGTTACAGATCAAAACCATTGAGTGATTTTGAGGAATGTTCTTCATCATTCCCAAGCTAAAAATAGAAACCCGTGCAGGAGATAAGGATAAATCCTAAAAACAAGCCAAATTTCTGGCCTTCCAGATAAACCATAAAACAACGATAGCTAAAGGTTTAAAATTTGCCACTTCCATATTCAAGCACTAGTTTTTGAAACAAGCTGTCACAGAATCTCCATTCCATAGATTGTTGAGTTTGAAATGATCCTCAATAAGTAACGAGACAGACTGAGTGAAAGGACAATCAACTCCAATATGAAAATTGCTTTCACATTCCATTTTGCACATATAACATCTACTAGGACCTTCACGACCTTTAAGGAGAAGAACATCCCAAGTTAACGCTTTACCAGATAAAAGGAACCAGCAAAATGGTTTAGACTTGAGTGGACATTTCAACTTCCATAAGACTTTCCACCACCAAATAAGGTTCATATCCCTGAATATAAGCTGAGCATACCCTTCTTTAGGAGAATACTTGCCAGATTTAGATAAATTCCAAACAAGAATATCATCATCATTTGAAATTATAACATGACTATATTTAAGAATGGCCAAGTAACCATTCCACACATCAATCTCAAAAGGATCAGTAAAGCCAATGAAATATGCAATAAACCATTGTTGAGCCATCCGTGCAGACATTCCATGTATTCCAATATTAGATAAACAATAAAGACCAACCAAATGTAATCTTTCAAGCATGGGGAGAGGTAAATCATGTCTCCATTTACATCATATCCAAGGATCTAACCCAATATGAACCGCAGTACCATTTCCTATCTTCCAAAGCAAAAAATCTCCAATAATGTCAAAAGCCCACAGTATAGCTTTCCAGGAAATTGAAATATTCTTTTTCTTTTTGATAGGAGATCTGATCCACTCAATAATATTCTTTGGATAAATATATTTCTGATATGCAATCTTTACCCATAAGCCCATGCCATGAATAATATTCCATACATTTTTTGTTGCCAATGCTTTAGTGAAAACAACAAGAAATTTAAGTCCCCATCCACCCATAGAATTAGGTTTAGCCAAAAGCTTCGAGGATGTCCAAGGTATGCCATGAGAATTCTGCTTACCAGACCAAAGAAAATTGAAACAGATCTTTCTGATTTTTTCAATAATTCCCAAAGGAATCCAAAAGTGCATCGAGTAGACTGGAATGGCCTCCAAAACTGCTTTAATCAGTATCAACTTACCCCCCTTAGATAACCAATGAAAACTCCAATTGTTCATCCTTTTTTCTACCTTAATAATCAGCCAGTCCCAATCCTTTAAAATGTATCTGTAAGGGTTTAGATAAAAGCCAAGGTATTTCATACCATTTACAATTCTGTCAATAGGAAAGGTAAAAATATTCTGTAAAGTAACAACCTTAGCTTCTTCCATACAAGAATAAAATAAAGTAGATTTATCATTATTTATCTTCATCCCGGAATCCTTGCAAAAATTCAGTAAAATCCCATATAATGAAGAAAGAGATTGTTCAAAACCATCATTAACCATTACTATATCGTCCACAAAAAGAGCACGAGTTAAGACAATATCATTTCCAAAAGATATAGCATGATAATTCGCATTTGCTTTGGCATAAAGAATAGCCCTTCCTAAACCTTCAACCACCACCAGGAACAATAAAGGTGCCAAAGGGCATCCTTGTCTAAGTCCCCTACCAGCTTAAAAGAGGTGGTTGCAACACCATTAATAAGGAGAGAGAAATATACTGAGGAAAGCCTACTCATAATCCAAGAGATAAAATTCCCAGCAAAACCTAATTTGGAAAGGATAACCCGAAGGTAGGTCCATCTTACACGATCATAAGCTTTAGATAAATCAATTTTTATCGTTACACCTTTTAAGGATTTACAATGCATAGTATGCATACCTTCTTGAATGACCCCAACTGCATCATGAATCTGCCTTCCCGGCAAAAACCCAAACTATTCACCAAATACACACCTACCCAAAAAATTTCTGATCCTGATGGAGATAATCTTACGAATAATTTTGTAAACAAAATTACACAAGGATATTAGTCAAAAGTCCTCAAAAGATAATGGTTGATCAATCTTAGGGATGAGCATGAGAAAAGTAGAGTTGAAAACCGCAGGGATCTTTCCACTAATTTTGGAAAGCTCAATAACTCTTAGAAGATCCTCCCCCAACACATCAAAAAGACATCTGTAAACCTCTACAGGAATACCATCAGGTCCCGAGCTCTTATCATTTTTGCTAATGGAAAGGATATGCTTAAGATCTTGTAAAAGAACAGGCTTCATAAGCTCAACATTGTCATCCTCAGTAACAGATAAAGGAAAAAAACCAGCACTGTGCACTATCTCAGGAAGGTGAAGATCAGCTTCTTCCCTAAATAAGGTTTCAAAATGCTGAATCCCATCCTTAGCAATATTCTCAGCACCTTAAACAATCATGCCAGAATCATCATGAATTTTCCAAAAAAGTAGTAAGATTTTTCCTATGAGCCACAAACTTATGGAAAAAGGGGGTATTTTCATCACCACAAATCAACCATAAAGCCCTACTTTTTTGTCGAGCCTCCTTTTCTCTAAAGCATAAAATAGTTCTCTTACGAGATTCAAGCTCAACCAAAGTCAGTTTATCCTCCTCCAAAGTAAAGCCAATGATAACCCTATCATAATACCTCTTCATTTCATATTCAATATCCACTAAATATTTTATATCCTAATCTTTTTTCTTCAAGGAACATTTAATGGATAGATCCTTAATTCTTTTAAGGTTCGCAACAAACTGGGATGCAGGGGAAATCTCAAACAAAGCATCATACACCACCTAGGATCCTTTTAATACCTCAACCAGCTCAATGTTTTCTAACCAACTTGCATTAAACTTAAAAGGACAGTGAGCCTTAGAAATGCTAGAAGATATTTGTAAAAAAACAGGCTGATGATCTGAGTTTCCTCCACATCCTATCGATTGCTTGAGGATAAAATCTATATCTAGAAAATCAGCAGATAATAAAAGTCTATCCAACCTTTTACAAATACTCTCAGAACCAACTCTGCGATTAGACCAGGTTGGAATGGGAACCAAAGGGACAATGTTGATAAGCCCTAACCCATCCAAAATTTTAGTAAAGAAATCAGTTAATGCATCAAAACGAGCATTAACCCTCCAAACCTCAGAAAGTCCCAAAGAGAAATTTAAATCTCCCTAGAAAACCAGATAAGGACAATTGAAACAATCCATGCCCGCGAGATTATTCCAGAAAGATTCCGAGTCCAAATAAGGCCCATAAAGGTTTATAAAGGTTAAATCCAACTGCAATTCAATAGAATGTAGCACAGCACAAATACCAGAGGGCATGGCCCATGCATTCATCAAAACAAAATTACGAGTCCTCCACCCTAGAAGAAGCCCCCCAGATCTTCCCTTTGCATCAACAGATACAAACTACCAACCCTTTAATAATAATTCCATATCCTTTACCAGTACACCACCTTCACACACAGTTTCTTGCAAATAAATAATATATAAAGACTGTTGTTCAATCAATCTTTTAACCACTAGTTTTTTAGGTAAACTAGTCAAACCACGACTATTTAAGGTCATACGGATCATAAGGGAGACCTAGATGAGGCATACAAATCTCTAAGTGCCCCAGTACCATCATTCACTTTAGGATTATCCTTAACCAATACTCCAACCCACCCCTTATTAGAAAGAATCTCAAAAGGATCACGATCTGATCCAAATCCATCAATAATAGCTTTTGACATAGAACAAAGAAAATGACCCTTACGCATGACAGGAGAAACCTTAGGGGGAGATACAAACCCAAGGTTTCTTAATGCACCATTCTGTATAGAATCATAAGAAGAATCCAAAACAGGTTCATTAACAGTCATATTAAATCCTAAGCCCTCAGACAGAGTGTTAAAGAACAGAGGTTTAAGGTTTGTTAATGAAGATAATGAATCAATATCCAAACCCTCTAAGGACTGATGAGAAAGGTTCAAATCCTACGAAATCTCTTCAAGTACCTTGACTTCCTTGGCCTCCAAATTAGACTCACAATTCTTAGCCTTCCAATTTTTTTTACCAGATACAGAGAAGGATTTTTTATTGAAAGGAAGCGAGCATTCATTCACTAAATCACCATGAACATGACATCTGTAACACCTAAAAGGTAAGCCCAAATAGTCCAAAGGCTGACAAAGTTTAAAATTTCCTTTTTTAATGACCAAATCAGCCAGTAACCCACTTCGGAAATCTAACAAAACTAAAACCCTACCCAGACAACAGACTCCAGATTGAAGATAGGAGAAATCAGTTTCTAAGTGAGTACCCAGGGTATTTCCCACCAACTTAAAGAAATCAATAGACCAATATTCAAAAGGTAAACTCAGGAGTTTAACCCAGATTGGGATTTGATCATACCTTTCAATTCGAGGATCAAAAAGAGGTGTCCACCTTTTTATTAAAAGCCCAGCATTGTCCTGGCGCCAGACACCAGCCAGAACCAGATTTGCATCTTCCCCATTGAAGAATTTGAATGCTATCCGGCCTCTCAGAAGGAGAAAAATCTCAGGTGGCACTTTAATGATCTCTTTCCATACCAACGCTGCCCATCCCTTTAAACTGTTGGAATTGAATTTATAGCCCCGAAACCTCCCAACCAGAGTCATCGCATTAGTAAGAACGATGTCATCTAAGCCCACATCTTTACCTACCGTCATCAAAACCGTTACAAGTTTCCTAATAGGATTGTGTGGTCTCTTCTTAACAGATTCCAACACCTCCTGATTTTCAGCTGCTAACAGCGGATCTTTTCCAAGAGCCCTAAGAGAAATCTCCAATGAATTAGAAGGCTCGACCAAAACTTTGGAAGCAATGAAACCCGTAACTCCTATCTCCTCATTACTAATGCCATCTACAAACATAGATTCCTTATTAGAAACCAAATTACCATTGAATGCCGAACCAATCATGTCATCAACCTCATGATTCCGAACCCTAACATCAGCTTCAATGTTTCTAGCTGACACTGATGAATTAATAGGATTCACAGATAATGTTTCACCCAGATGATAGCCACAATCCGTAAAACCCTCCAAACCATTAGATGAATCAGAACATACACCTGGAATTACCTCTGAAACAAGAGTCCTCCAACCAGAACCTACCACATCATAAGCTTCAAGACCTGCAACCAACAAAGGTAAGCCATTCTCATAACCAACATAGTGAGCCGAGTCCTCCAAACTCTTAAAAGGAGCCAATGTTCTAACCTCAGAAACATCCCCCTGTACTTCCTTAGCACCTCTGCCCAAAACAGAAATCTCAGGAAAGAAACATTAGAGGAAATTTCAACTCAAAATGAGCCTCCTAAAAAGAATTAATAAAATAATAGTTAAAATAATAAAATAATATTTATTAATTTTGGAGGAAGAAAATAAAAAAACTACTTTTTTGTTCGTATTTTTGACATATATCCTCTTGTTTTTACTCAAATTTAGATCGGGAGAGCTCATTGGATATGGAATTCAATTCCACATCGAACGAGTACCCACTCGGCATACTTTTGATAGACCCCGCTACCCCAAAAACAAGAAACACCTGAAAATACATGATGATGACATCATCATCATGTTTTTTCAGGTATTTCTTGTTTTAGGGGTAGCGGGGTCTGTCAAAAGTATGCCGAGTGGGTACTCGTTGGATGTGGAATTTAATTCCGCATCCAATGAGCTCTCTCGATCGAAATTTGAGTAAAAACACAGGGAGATATGTCAAAAATACAAACAAAAAAAGTAGTTTTTTGTATGATACCTATCCCCAAATTTATATTAAAAAAGTGTTTAAGACCTATACGGTATTTCAAATTTAAAGCAATTTCATTGGCTAACACATGATGACATGGAATTTGAATCAAAGTTAAAAGGCCCATTTTGAGTTGAAATTTCCTCTAATGCCAGCCTCCTTACGATTCAGTGAAACCCCCATATCTCCCAACAAGAACGACTCGGAATAAAGCATCGAAGGGACCAAAGAATCCCCTTCAATACTAATACTCTTCAAAGCCCTCAACAACGGCTTATCAACAGCTAGAGAAAATTTCTCAGAAACTGCACCAGGAGCAGGGTGATGCAAACCTCCTACCAATTCCACAACAAATGAAGAATTCGCACCCTCCGGAGGACAATAAACAAGACTGGACCTCCTACCATCCATAGCGTCTCCATCCAAGCAAGAAATCGCAGAGGTGAAACCAGCATTCTCCTCACGATGCAACGGAACACCCATGACTCCTGATAAACTCCTCTGAACAGAGTGAGACATAGTAACCCTCAATACATCAGTTTTACCATTATTTAAACACTTCAATACACCTGGAGGCATATGTGCTAAGCATTTCGTTGATCGAAGCGACATTATTCCAAAGCCAACGTGTCAACGAAAAGTTTAATGAAGAATCAAACAAACAATCAGTGATATGACAAATCTGCCTGAAAATTAACACCAAGAAACTTCTGAGAAGAACCAAATCAATCTAATTAATAGACAAGTCACACATCATGAGCAACCTTCCAGGCGTCTACACGACGAGATTTCCAAGTGCCTACCTGGATTAATACTTGATGTCATAGATTACAGACGGTACCCAATCTAATAATGAAGCTTCGAATACGACCCCACAACCGATCAATTCACACAACATTCGAATTGAATGATAGATCTGGTCTCATGATTCCCATCTAGGCATCCTCATATCCAGACCCACAAGCTTCATCCTCAACTGACACCGGATGACAAGGAGTATGTTCTGTCTAAACATTCATTAATCAAGAATGAAAGAGAAACCCTCCCTAGGCTTTTTTCATAAATTCAAAGTACTTAAGGTGGAGAGTGCTCTCTATTCCTCCAAAGCTCATGAAAAGGAAACAATTTACAATTGCGATTTATGTAAGGAACACAAAGTATCTGAGTTATAGATGTTTGTTTCACACAACACAAAACATAAAGTATATAAACACAAAGTATGTGACAAATAGATATTTGTCACACATGAAAAAGGAAACAATTTATAATTTGTGATTTATATAATGGATACAAAGTATATAAGATGTTTGTTTCACAAAATACAAAGTATATAAGAAATAGATGTTTATCACACATATTAAATACTTGTTATTCTATAAGTTGATTTATTGGGAAGGATAGAACATAGATTTCAAATAATAAATATTTATTTTTTAATTTTGTAATTAGTTTTATTAGTTTTTTTGAGTTTCGAAATTTTTTATTGTATTTTATGAAAATACTTATACATATTTTATTATTTATTAATATTTACTTGTAAATTTTCAAAATAAATATTTCTTTATTAATCATAAAACATATATTATTTGAATGGTGTTATAGCTCAAAAATTAATAAGTCAATTCTTATCATTAAAGAAGTTTTAATTTTTTTTGCAAAGACATAAATTAAGATAATTGCAACACACTTAAAAATTGTACATTTTTTTTTACATCTGTTAGTTTTACTTTTACTTTCGCAACATTCTTAGTTTATTTTACTACTTGTTCTAAAATCTGATATCGTGCTGCTTACGACAGGAATTATGGATGAAAAGGATGGTCATTTCCTTCTGGAACCTTCAACCATACTCCTTCAGGTGATGTACTTTGTTTAACTCTTTTTATTTCAAAGTTTGTCTTTGAGTTAGGTTGCCATATCCTAAGACATGGGAGACTATACATGTCTTGACTGAGCCTGTCATTTACATTTACTGATTTGCTTACATGGCTTTGGCCTTACCATAGATGTAACAACCTGCCCCTAAGTATGAGACTTAAGGTTTGTATGAGCATGTTTTCCATGCAAAGATTATATATGATTAAAATAAAGGTGACAAGGTTATTTATTCATGAAGTTGCAGTATGGTTTTAATGCATTGAAAGAGGCCCTAGACCTCTATGGCATAAATATTGTCATGCATGTTTTATAAGCATTCATGGTTTTCAAACATATCTTTAACACATGCTTATACTATTGTTTTATGCTATAACAAGGTTTCAATGGTTATAATTTACAAGGGGTGAAAGAAATTGTGTGAGCCTAGCGTTAAGGTTATGGTTATCCACAATATAGTTAATTAAATGTGCTATATTTTGCCCTAACTCTTATGTTATTACTTCCCATTAGAGGAATTTTGGGGTCTAAAATGGGCCTCCTAAGGAAAATAATAAAATAATAGTTAAAATAATAAAATAATATTGATTAATTTTGGAGGAAGAAAGAAATAAACTACTTTTTGTGTTCGTATTTTCGACATATCTCCCTGTGTTTTTAGTCAAATTTCGATCGGGAGAGCTCGTTGGATGTAGGATTTGATTCTGCATCCAACGAGTACCCACACTGCATACTTTTGATGGACCCCGTTACCCCAAAAACAAGAAATACCTGAAAAAACGTGATGATGATGTCATCATCACATTTTTTTTAGGTATTTCTTGTTTTTGGGGTAGCAGGGTCCGTCTAAAGTATGCAGTGTGGGTACTCGTTGGATGTGGAATCAAATTCCGCATCCAAAGAGATCTCTCGATCGAAATTTGAGTAAAAACACAATGAGATATTTCGAAAATACGAACAAAAAAAGTAGTTTTTTTTAATGACAAATATGTCAATTCAACCATTATGGTTGACTTATTTTATTGAAATTCTATTGGTTCTTGAATTCCAACTCACAAAAACATATTTTGGCACGTTTTCTTATAAGGCCCATTTTAGACCCCAAATTTCCTCTAATGCCTGAACCTTATGGGAGGTTATAAGGCTAGCCATGACCAGAATGACATTAATCCATAACCCAAGCTTTAAATTTTTTTGCAACACATGCTAATGCAATACGATTTGTATCAGGGTTGACTTGCATGTTCTATGGTTTATTTGGCATATGATTAAATTTTTTAATCCCACACGTGTTTATTTATGGTATGGTTTGTTTTTAGCTCATTATCAAAGATTTCGATTTGCAATTATTTGATGTAATAATCATGTCCGTGTAGTTTAATGGAAATTTTGGGTTATAATGATAGCGTGGCTTGGTTGTGAGTTGACAGCGTAACCAGGTCTATGAGGCAGTATAGGACTCCGTCCTGCCTTACACCTGGAGGGTGATAACCATGACTTGCGATAAGGTTTTGTAAATACCTTCACTTGGTCTTAGGGTTGCATTGATGTTTGTTGTTTGTCGAAAGCTGACCGAGAGTCAAGCTATGCAATTCTGTTCATTTCTTCTATGAGTTTTTCATAGTGTTTGTTGGTTCTGGTTCTTTCTAAGGTAGCAAGCACTTTAGATTTTTTACCTCCCCGATGGCCCATCTAGTCGGGCTCCTTCACATCGTCGAAGTGTCTGTCTTGTGCACAGTTTGCTAAAGAAGGTAAATGAAATGAAACTTATTTTACAACTTAGATTAGTACAATGTCAATCTTGTTTTTTCTGTCATTGATAATCGTTTCTTGTTTGCATAATTTGAGGGATAAGGGCGCTTGGAAGAGACGATCCTTGGCTACCCAAGCCTGCTGTGAGGGTAATAACTTCTAACCTTGTATTTCTTTTTTACTTCTTCTATTTTTAACAGTTTAAAAGGATCAACCTAACTTCAACTGGTTCATCTTGCAGGTTTTGGCTCTCAGAGAAAAGCGACACTGTCATTTCCTTCGAGGCCCATGTTGTTGGATGCCAATGTAAGTTCTCTTGAACTCATTCCTTATATAAAAGTATTAACAATTTCCTTTACTCTGTAAAACACCAATCCTTTTTACTTGGTAAGTTACTTGGTGGCTGCAAAATTAATATAAGTTTCTTATTCAAGTTATTCTTTGCATTTAAGGTTACTATTGAGCTCTGAGCTCTCGATGTGGCAAAGATTGAGGATTTCTCTTGTGTATTAATTGGTTTAAGAACAAGGCCACCATCTTCGATGGTTTTACTACCTGTAACAATCGATGGCTATAACTTATTATTGTTTATGGTTCTATAGATATTCTTTTTGCTTATATATATATATATATATATATATATATATATATATATATGTCCTGTGCATAAATGGTATTTTGATTTTAAAGATTAAAGTGGGGTTTATATGCAAACCCTCATTCTCCATTGTGGATGGTCTTATGGCCATAGATATGGAACACATATCTTTTGTTTATGAAATTTCTATATTACAAATCTTATTAATACTGTATGGTGCGATTGTGGACTCTCTCAAGAGTCTTATGATGATCTTCTAATTGGGTTGTATAAATGATATAGTTATTGGGATGTAATTTTAATTATTTCCTGCATAAGACTTGATCCTTCGATTAGTGTGTGCGTTGAGCTTGACCCATGAATCCTTCTGTTTGATAATAATACAATCTTGTTTTGCATTGCAATTATGTGATTTTAACTAACTCCATGGGTCTTGATCCCATAACCTTCGTGAGTATGGATTCCCAGCATCAAAGGTCCCCAGGATCTGCCTCTGTGTAATAATTTAACGCTACTATGTAATTTAACATTGTTTATCGTAGGTTATTAAAAATCGGCTTGGAAGCCATGTTGTAGTTTTTCCCCAAAATGGAAATCCTCGTGCTATAAGGAGTATTGCGATTACTAGTGTAAATAACTAGGTGAATATTTGAATTAGAGATTTTGTTGGATATCGTAAAGGATTTGATCCCATGATTATTTAAACAAGTGAGTGGAAGTTATAACAATTGTTTTGATTTACAATGTGGACTTACCTATGTTGATTAACCTTTGTTTTGTTAATAAATGAGATATTAATTTATCATTCAAGGTTTTTTTACTGTAGTTGGTTTATTAATTGTACCTAGTAAGGGAAATTAAAGGATTTCCATACCATTTTTTTATATTGTAAGTTTAAGGGATTTGATCCAATGACCGATGATGTGATCATGTACAATAGATCAAGGTTTTTGATATACAAACACTAAGGTGTGTTATAAAGTAAAAAATCTAAAATTATAATACATAATTAAGGGTCCTTGATCCATGAACTTTTTCTTTTCCAATCCTATAAGATATCAAGGATACATGTAGAGAGAGGAGTTATGTTTGTAATCACGATTTATTAGATGCTTTACTACTTAGTTATTTCCTATGTCATAATACCATGAACATTATTTAGAGGGAGTTATGTCTAAGCTAAGAGCTTACATATCTATATACTACCATTACTTAATCTAGATTAGAGGTTTAGATAAGCATTGCATAAATTGAAATCATGCACTTACTTAAAAGTATATATCCACACATTATAAAACTAGTCCCTAATTTAACTTTAAAATACACACTAAGAAAATATCTAGAAAACCATGCATACAAGGAATAAACAATGGAATATAGCTACTTTTGTACGTAGTAAAACTAAATGAGTTTATTCCATTAGTTACAAGTATAACAACCATAAATAATTCCATAACATTTAAAGTTTAGTAAACTACAGATCTAGGAAATTATAATCTACATCATAAAAATGTAAAATAGAAACCTTGCACCAACTCTTTGGGAAAATAATAGTGTTTCTTATGGACATACTAATTTATAGTATTCTCTTTAGCACTCAACTAGGAGTTGTGACTTGTTGTGGTTGTGGTTTTTGCCACTTATATTTTTCTTCTTGTAGGTCAGCAAAGACGCTTCAACAACTATAACCACTCTTGTTCCTCTTAAACTTCTTTTATTAAATAAAATTGTTTTGATTACAAAATGTTTTATTTTTGTGCTTTCTATAAAAAATAATAAAGTATTTTCAACACAATTAATAATAATAATTAATTTTAGGGATATTACAATAATAATGTTGCAGTTAAATTTAACTAATTCTTATCACTAAATTTTTTTAAATTTTATTTTAGGAAAACCTATAAAATAAAATAATGTTTTTAATTAAATTTAATCTAAATTTAATTATTTTTTACATTTATTTATTTTACTTAAATTAATAACAATACCATTTACCACACATAAAAAAAAAAATAGCAATATTCTCCACGGCAAACATATACCAAAAATAGCAATATTCTCCCCCGCATATATTACAAAAATGTTTACAAGGAAAAATAAACAAAGATATAAATTAGAGTACTCTGTCAACTATATAATTTCTTTTATTTTTGTTCTTCTACAAGCATAATTTCTTTGTAAAGTTGATGCTTCTAAGCACGAATTCGAAAAAAAAAAATTGTTCATTTTGTTCTTTCAAGCAGTATAGTTCTATTAAATAGTGGTTTTTCTATAAGCAAGTTTTTAATTTATAAATAGTTGATCTCAAATCATTTTTTAATATATAATTGCTAATTTTTATGAAATATTAATAAAAACAAAAATTAAAGATTTTTAATTAAATTCATGTGTGGATTTTTAGTTTTGATTTTTGTTTAATTTATTTCTTTTATTTTTTAAATTAAGGAACAATTTTATAAACAAAAGAAATGTCAACAATTTTTTAGATTTTGTAGATGTCCAGCAAACTGTGATTTATACATCCAAAGCAAAACAAGTCTCAACTAAAAACCTCCAACTTTATTATTATTATATGAGATGTTTACTATTAACAAATATTAAATTTTAAAAAATTATTTTCATTTTGTTCTACCTAAAAGATACTGCACAATTTTTTCAATTTCAACCCAGCTACTGCCATTAGAGAATAATTGAACTACCTTTTTGGAAGGATACACAAGTTAAGGTGGCAATGTCATCCACGACAAAGATAAGGACACAGAGATTAAGATGGCAATGTTATCGACCACAAACATGTTTGTTGGGGTTAGGAAGGGATGTAGTATTGACTTTCTGAGTAATGACAGGCTTGACATTATTCTGTTTTGTGGGTAAGGATTACGGATCTATTCAGAATGAGATTAAGCTCATGCCTTGGATATTTATATTCTGATAACCGCCTATGATTTTGCATAGTGGTTAAAGCTGCGAAGGATCGACTTCTCCTTGAAGCATGGCCGAATTTCCATTGTTCTGGGTTTGGGGATCTATAACATTGGGTATCATCTTGCTCGTTTTGCATATGGGAAAAAGCGTTAAGGATAGAGCTCAGCATCAGAATAAAAATGTAGATTCTGGAAACTGCAAATTGCCTCCAGGATCGATCGGATGGCCGCTGATTGGAGAGACAATCGAATGGTATCGCTGTATTTCCAAACATCATATGCGAAAGTTTGTGGACATAAGAGAGCGTCGGTAAGATCTCATCAGGATAGTCAGTTTCCAGATTGAGTTTAATATTGTTTAGATCATTTTCAGATTCATAACAGGCATTGATTAAGCTGTAATATGTGCGCATTTGAAATACAGGTATGGAGACATGTTCACTTCCCATTTGTTTGGAAATCGGGTCATCTATTCTCTTGATCCTCAGTTCAACAGATTTATATTGCAGAATGAAGGAAGGCTCGTTCGCACAAAATACGAGAGTTCCTTCAATGAGTTAATGGGCAAGTATAACCTGTTTTCAGTGAATGGAGATCTTCAAAGGAAACTTCACGGAATAATTGTTAATTTGCTCAGCTCGGAAAAGTTGAGAAGCCATTTCATGGAAAATATACAAATCCTCCTGCACCATACCTTCGACAGCTGGGAAGATGGTCAAGACCTATTTCTGCAAGAAGACTGCCATCAGGCAAGCCTGCAATATAGATATTATAAACTATTTAGTTCTCTTACCTCCAGTTGTTTGGATTTAAGATGCGTTCAATTTGATCGGTTTTACAGATGATCCTGAAGCTTATGTTACAAGAACTGATGGGTTTGTCTCCTTCAAACGAAGCCGAAGAGTTTGGGAGAAACTTTTGTGATTTTCTGTAGCACTTCTCTCTGTTCCGCTCAAGATCCCCGGTTCAGCTTTTGCCAAGTGGTTTAAGGTTAAAACCTGAATCCTTACATAGAATTAGCGGAATCCGTACTTAGAATTAGCTCAGGCCCACGTATATATGGCAAGCCGAATAGTAATGATTGCCAATTGAGAAGAGACCGAATCATATTTAGAGAGGTTGGAATCATGAAATTGGTCAAGTTTCAAACATGCTAATGAATAACTTATAGTTTCAATTTCTTTCTGTTTAGTTAGGCAGAAGGTGTATATATGTTAGAATTTTGGGGTGGACTACCATCTATCTTTTTTCATCTACAAAGAGAGTGGGACAAGTGTATTGAGTAGATTGATTCTATGGGCGTCCAGAATGAGACAAGTGTATTGTCTAAATTGATTTTATTGTTGTTGTTAAAAATTAATAATTAATAATTTCAAAAAAAAAGAAAAAATAGCTTAATTAACATGTGATAAGTACAGTTAGTTGTAAAAATTAAAATTAATCATCAACTATTTGATTATTAGATACAACTACGGCATCGATTATTAGATACAACTATTAGGTTAACTCCAATGATTCTAGAACTATTAGCTTAACTTCAACTTCAATCACAGTTATATTGGATAACTGTTAGCTTAACTATTAGATATACTATTAGTTTAACTCCAATGATTTTACAACTATTAGCTTAACTTCAACTCTAATCACTTAAGACTTAGTCTAACTGCATCTAGGAGTCTAGCTAATGTAAGTCATGTAAGAGTTGAACTCCTAATAAAATATTTGGAACTCTTAATAAACTTCTCCAAACACCATCTAGCTAATATACACTTCCTATTACATGCTTAGGTTTTCCATATAGATATAATTAGGTTTTCGATTCTTTTTAAAGGAGTAACTCATAATTAACAATTTCAAAAAAAAAAGCTTAGTTAACATTTGATAAGTACAATCATGTGATAAGTACAATTCGTGATAGTTGGAAAAAAGAAACTTCAACTATTCGATTATACTTGCAATTGCCATTATATTAACTTTTAAATTAAGTATTAGATACAACTATTAACTTAACTCCAATGATTTTACAATTATTAGTTTAACTTCAACTCTAATCATTGTTATATTGCCTAAATATAAGATTAACTCCAATGATTTTACAACTATTAGCTTAACTTCAACTCTAATTGCGGTTATATTAGATAACTATTAGATTGTTCCAACAATGATACAGGTATTAAAATAAATTTAGATGAACTCCATCTCTTAGTATGAGAAGTTGGTAATGTGCAAATTTATGTGACAATTGAACTCCATATGGCACCTGGGAATCGAGTTAATGTGCATAAGGTATAGTCCAAGCTTTATATTAATTTTTAAATTAAGTATTAAATACAACTATTAGCTTAAATCCAATGATGACACCACTATGATCCTAGCTTCAACTATGAGCTTAACAACCATAAATTAAGTTGTTGTTATATTAGCTTAACTATTAAATACAAGTAATTGACACATTCTTTAGTAAAAAAAATATTATCAATATGTCAAATATATACCTCTCTACTTATGAAACAAACATGTTATTTATGGAAATAACTCAAAACTAATAACTAATATTAAACAATTACAAAATTATATATATATATATATATATATATATATATATATAACTTGTAATTGATTCATGTAATGCAGAAATGACTTTTAATTTTTAAAGGATACATAGATAAAGAGCTAGGTAACAAACGAATAACATATAAATACTATATAAATACTAGTTCTGACACTTAACTACTAAATTATCATGGTTTAACTACTAAATTATCATGGTTTAACTGTGAGAAATTAACTATGTTAGTTTAGATATGTTGGAATCATGAGATAGGTCAAAGTCTCAATTTTTGTCATCCTTATACATCTATACATAATTCTACTAATTTCTAAGTTAATATTCCATTTAGGCAAGTTATATTTGATTTTCATAATATTTGATTTTATTTAGGAATATTTAAGTTAAATTAGTCAAGTTTATAATGCATAGTTTCAGCTAGCTTGTTGGTGCATAAATTCATTTATTTCAAAGAAAAAGATAAATCAAATTTATATAACTTTAATAGTAGTTATATTGAATTATAAATATTAGATTAACTATTAGGCTAACTTCAATAGTGATACAAGTTAAATAGAATTAATTAAAAAGTGGTAATAAAAAAACTATTAGATGAACTTGTAATTGTATTCTAATGACTCCATCTCTTAACCTGAGAAGTAGAACTTCATTGCAAACCATGCAGTACCCAGGAAGCTTTCCATTTGGTAACCTAGTATTATGCAGCCTAGTATCATGAGAACAATAGCTTACTTAATGTGCTCCAAAAATCATAAGTTCAATCCAATCTATAAATATAAATAAGAAAGGAGTGTAAATTCTCAAAAATATTTATTTATTTAGATGAAAATTCTATCAACCTATGAATCCAAAACTTCCATTAAACTATGTATTATAATCTATCAATGTCAAATATATGCCTGTCTCTTCATTCCAAACATATTAATCTAAACATATTAATCTATACTAGATTAATATAATTGTTACTAGTATTTAGTTGGAATTGATGAATATTATATTTATGACACAAGTTTCAACCTTCTACTAAGTTTGAACTTTCGTGTGAGCAATTCCACTGGAAATTTGCAATTCGTTGAAGGAGCTATGGTTTTAATTGTATTTTAATTGCTGGAATGCAATCGATGCAATGAAGTACGTATATCTTAAATTCATTCTAACATTTGATCATTCACAGGCTAGGGCCATCCTCGAGAAAAAGATTTACAGCATTATAGAAGACAGAACAAGACATCCGGAAGTTATGCATAGCGATTTCTTGAACAATCTTCCCAACGATTCTTCGCTGTCAGACGAAATGGTGGTCGATGTTATCCTATTTCTTCTCTTTGCAGGCCACGAGACATCATCCAGAGCCATGGCTTTGAGTATAAAGTATCTTACTTACTGCCCTGACGCACTGCATGAACTAAGGGTATGTACTCTATAATTAATTTTGATGTGTAATTTATGCACAGGGGTCACCCGAAGGGCCCTCTCCCCCAAGGCTCAGATTTTGAGCCCTGCCCCCGGCGGACACTGTGGGTCGCGAACCCGAACCCAAACCCACCACCTCATGACAGATTGGCAGCGGGGTTTCTACCAACCGCACTACCTGCTCGATGTTAATTAGCCTTATAAGTACATGCACAATTAATTGTTTATGTACATCTAAAAGTTAAAGCGATTCCATAAAAAAAAGCAGCGCATTAACAGTAATTCCATAAAAAATGGAATGCATACACACTTACATAAAACATAGAATTCATTTCTGTTAATCTGTAAACTGTAACACCACGAACCATTGATCGCTAGAATACTGAATAGTGCATGTGTTACAGGAGGAGCATGATGCACTACGAAAGACGGAGGGCAATCAAATGCTTACCTGGAATGACTATCAGTCTATGAAATTCACTCAATCAGTACTTAAGTTTTCGATTTCCTTTTCTATTCTAAATTGCAAAACCATTAGTAAGGCCATACATCATACCGTTAATGTAGCTTGTAACAGGCTATACTTTTATGTTAGCAGATCATTAACGAGACACTCCGTTTAGCTAATATTGTGCCTGCCATTGTGAGACAAGCCATGGAAGACATTAAAGTGAAAGGTTCAGAGTTGACTGTTTAATTGTTTCTTATGTACACCAGCAGTTGCTACTCTTAGTATTTTGTAACATGAATATTTATACCAATTTTCTCGTTCACTGAAGTTCGCTTTAAATCTTTACAGGATATGTTATTCCTAAAGGATCCATTATCAAAGTGGATGTCGGCGGGGTCCATCTGGACGAGAAAAAGTATCGTGGAGCTTCACAGTTTGATCCATGGCGGTGGAAGTTTGCAGAAAATCAACACTAAGTATGCGATATCTTTTCATAGTATTAGAATGGTTGGAAGTATTGTTCGCTTCTTGTGCAGTTAAGTTGTGAAATACAAGGATCCCTTAAGAAAAAAATGTTAAAGTATTTAAACCTATTTAAGATGAATAAGTATTTAATTTATTTTCAAGGTTATGGTCAAAACCAAGTTTAGACATCAATTTGGTATATAAGACCCTAATATAGAGATATATATATAATATCACTTTGGATTTGAATCTGTCATCTTGTAAAGGGAAATAAATACTCTTAACGATCAAACTACACAGTTGTTTATATATATATATATATATATATACTTTCTTTCTTTCTTTGTTTATATGTATCTTTTCTTTCATTGTTTATATGTATCATTGCAATACAGGCGGTGTCAATAAATGCAATGTTTATGCCCTTTGGAGGAGGAGGCAGACACTGTCCAGTCTCTCAATTGGCTAGACTTGAAACCGCTCTATTTCTTCATCATACATATCGAAGAAGCGTGGTTCCCGGTGGAGAATATGTCTCCTGGTGCGTGTTGTCCATTGTTACTAGTAATGTGCAGATGACAATTATTCCCTAAGGTCCCGCCTCAAAAGTAATTTCTATTGAATAAAACTAACGACTAAGAGTTTTTTTTAATCTGGGCTATAAGGACATCACATATTCTACGATAAATCCCTCGCATGCATTATGATATAATGAATACAAAATGCTTCTATAGCGGGCGTACCTAGTATGGATTCTTTGTCTGTTGTTTTGATAAGTTAATTAGTTATCAGTTTCATAGATTAGGGTTTAGTTTTTTAGGAGTGCCGATCTGCTTACCATGTTTTGAAAATTAGCACCATGAGCTGGGACAATGATATGACAATGGAGTCAATACTTCAGAATAATTATTTCCCTCTAAACCCAAAAACTTGTGGCTGTACCCTGACTAGATCAAGGTGAGAAGTAGCATGCGAACCTGCAGCAACAAGTTCCTTACTCACCACGCTCAGATCAATGTGAATATTATATGCAGCACGGTGTGGCTTCGCTGGCCTTGACCAACTCAAGGTGAGGAATTAGACAATTTAAGGCTTTTGCATACTTGGAGAGTATGCACAAACATTTTAACAATTAATCCCTAACAGTTTAACACTAGATGTAAAAATATCAGAAGAATTTGACTTACCTGGAAAGAACCGAAGGATTTCAGCTCTGCAACTAAGGATGTCCTTGCACGCCTCTTCAAAAGCCTCCAAGTCTGGTCTGATGCCCTCTTCATCTCCATTGCAGAGGCTATCACTGGTTGATATATATTAACCCAAGCAATATCACTCCCCTCCAGCCAATTAACCAACATCAACATTCTAATTCTGTAATAACAAAATCTCCCGCCAATTACCACAGCAATTACTAAAATAAACTCCAGGACAAGCTATCCAATTGGGCAACCACCGTATGAACCCTCTATTCTCCCCCACGCCGCTCACTCTTCATCTTGTCGGCAGTGATGAAATTGGAAGGGTCTCGATTAAAAGGGGAAAGAAGGTGAAACCACCATATGAACCCTCTATTTTCCCCACGCGGCTCGCTCTTCATCATGTTGGGGTAAAGGGGCTCGACTCAAAAGAGGAAAGAAGGTGAAGACTTGATACCTTTTAATTATATCATGTTCCAAATTATCTCGGCCAAAAAGAGCAGAGTGACAGCTATCACCTGCTTTCTTTTTCGGTTATAATGTGTTTGATCACAGATTTGTGTGATTTAATATTCATCTTCTTTCCTTTTATCCATCTCATCGATGGAATATATTTCTTATACTATTCTTTTCTTACACAATTCAAATGAAATAAAAAAAAAATTACTTATTTTTTTCCAGATAAATAATAACTTTGTCAAATTATTTTACATAAATTATCAAGAAAAGAAATTGTTGAAGAAATGGACCTTTATCATGGAAGTTTTGTTCAAGCTAATGTGACAACCTTGTAACAGCTCTTAAATTAGATTAGCAACCAACCAATTAATGTTAACCCAGTCTAACTTAAAGAACCAGGAAAGAAGTGTGTAAAGTTTCATTAGTTGCACGTGGGTGGGAATAAATAGTAAAGTTATGTTGTGGGTGGGAATAAATAGTAAAGTTATGTGTGGTAGGTTCATACTGAGGTATTTGCAAGGGGTTTTAATTTCAATTGAAAGGGCATAAATAGTAAAGCTAAGTGTTAGTAAAGCTATGTGTGGTAGGTTTATACTTAGGTATTTGCAAGGGGTTTTAATGCCAATTATTTATATTTCCTTTGAGAAATGAAAGACAATATAAATAATTCTATTTCAATTGACAAATAAAAGTTTATTAAACCTTTTGACTAAAAAAATGCAAAAAAGATATTGTTCTTTCAAATTTTTACAATTTTAAACAATTGAGCACTCCTAATTAATTTCTACATGAAAAAATGATATATTTTCAATGAAACTTATTTTAAACACATTAATCAAGTTGTCATATGTGTATCATAAATTTTACAGTTCAGTAACAATATAACAACTATTTTATTGTAATTATTTTCAAGTTGGAGCACACTTCAGTATACAAAAAAACTACTTAGACTTTGCCATAACCATATTGGGGTATCCACATGCAATCCAAGCTTGAGAGATGTAAAAATTATGATCAGGATTGGGCACCCAAGAAAAAATAATACACAACTCAGAAAACATTAAAAAAAATTCTACATTAATATTATATCAAGCAATATTTAGTTAGTAAATTAGCTAGCATAATCGGGCTTGGGGCATCAAATATTTTGTTCAAGACTTGTCGGTGTATGTGTTGATGGAGGGGCCTAACTCAATTGAATAATTGCATTAAATCACTACATGTTTGAGTCTCAATTAATATTTATACACTCTGCCTAATTTTAAATTAAATATTGAACCAAAATACCTAAAGAAGGTTATTAATTTGATTAGATTTGAGAAAGTTATAGTTGTGAGTAATTAAGGGCTTGTGGCTCTAAAATTTGGTGTGTTTTGTACCAGTCGGCCACGATTCAGTGAATTGACAGTCACAGGTAGTTGGAATTTAAGTTATTTAATGAAAACAATTAATGTGATGTATAACGTACCTCTATGTCAAAACTATTTTCGATGCTAATGTAGGCCACTATCCTTATCTTTATTGTCTTACCAAAAGGAATGATAATCAGGAAGAAGACCTAAAATTATGGACTTCACCTTCAAAGAATGCCTTGCAATCACATTGGTTATTAATTATAATTAATTAAGGAGTGATAAGAAGATCGCAAGAATAAAAAATGACCAAATAAATGACCAATTGTCATGTGGTCATTTTTAGTCTAGATATCACATGACCAAATTTGGTCATTTATTTTGTGTTGATGTATTTGTAACTTTGGAATGTATTCTTCTATGTATCTTATATATTGTAACCCGGTGTTTATTCCGGGATGTTTATATTATGTATTTGAGTCATATTGTCATGCCCCGATGTTTCGATCGGGAGGATTAATAATGTAAACAAGTCATGTCAAGTCATTGTTTAAGTCCCCACAGTTTCGGGGCACTCGAGTTATTATACACTCATTAAGGTGTAGGCTCAAGTAAGTAATTGTTGAGTTGGGCCGACATGATTGAGTGCACTTCAAGTGAACAGAAGAATATAAATAGAGAGTGAGATCCTCTCTATTTATCACTTGCAACACATCACTCACTCACTCAAGTGGGCGTCTAAGTGAGGAAGGAAATACACTGGGACTAGACAAGAAGAAGACTACTGCAATCGGGAGTGCATCTTGTTGTTTTCTGGTTTTACCATTTCGTGCTGATTCTATCTTTGAGGAAGTTGCGGGGTTTTCTCCTTTATGGTTTCCCCGAGGAAAACTCTGTGTGTCTCTTGTCTCTTGTGATGTGCTTATGTTTTATTGCTGTGCTTTTTATTCTCTCAGTGAAAAGATCCTAAGATCATAATGCTAGCTTATATGATGAAAAACTAACATGGTATGAGAGCTAACCTGAGAAGAAGACATTGTACAGCAGTAGAAGCTAGGAATTCTTACTTTTTGGGTCTCTCTCCAGAATCTATCAGCAAAATTATGCTAGGATGACTCTCCATTAAAGGGTGCATCTTTCTGTCGAAGCGAAATTGGATTATGAGCATTTTCAGTTTTCGATGCGAAAATTAGGGATTTCGACAGAAGAGGAATTTTTGAGTGAGACCAGCATAGGATTGTTCTCCTCATCAAAACCGAATTTTAGAGACCTGAATCAAGAAATTTGGTTGGGTGAAACTTTAGGAAAGTCAAACCCTAGTTTGACCTTGAGCTAGGAAAAACCCTAAATACTAAAACTGATAAGTTTTGGTACAGTATCTATATTCCGAGATTGGCGATGTATCAGAAGCTGAAAATTACAGGGGCCGAATATCAAATCCTGATTAACACTGTGTCCAAATATCATCCTGAGATTCGCTATATTAGGGGAGATATGATCCCTCCAAGTTAGGGTTCTAGCCTCTTCCAGAATTCATCCCTAAACAGGACACCTGGGGAGAATTGCAATATATTGGGATAGAGAGGTCCAAATGGAATTCCTGAAGATGTTCCAGAAAGGGAATGGACTCTACTTTCGTTGGTCCGAATAACAGACTCAGAAGATGAACCTGTGACACGTGGAATTCCGTTCAACTTCATTGTTCTGAACAGTCCTATAACAGGTCACCTTGGGAAAAGGATCATAAATCTCAAATGGTGAAACCAATTCTGATGAAACCTATGGTGGAAGATCCGAGACAAGTGAGGTTACCGCAGTGAGAAATTTCAGACATAGAGGAGCATTAATTTCAGAGACATCACATAAACAGTTACAGGCATTTCTGCAGAAGAAATTGGAAAACTAGGGCTTCTTATTCCAGGAGATTCCCTCCACTGTTTTCAGAAAAAGAGTACATTGGAAAACTCCATTTGAAGAGATATATATGTCTATCCAATTAGATACAAAATATTCCAAGTTTTGAAAATTAGGGTTTCTGTGACAAACCCTAGATTAGCTAACTCCGGAACCAAGACAGACACCTCAAATCGGTAAGATCTAATCCTTTGCTATTTTCATTTGAGGTTCTTATTTCAAAGTAATCTATTACATCAGCTTGATGATAAGCTTGGTGAAGTTCATAACTTCCAAGCATAGAAGTATTTGATCTCTCTGAAGAAAATGGATTGGACACCTGGGTGTGTGCAAGAAGTTGAGGGACCTTTTAGATGCAATCTTACTTTTTAGGAATAGGCTCACGTTACATAGAAAAAGAACGCGCTCCTCTTCCATAGCACTTGGAATAGTAAATCTGAGCCTGACATATCAGCAGACATGTAGGCCAGGTAACAATAACGCCCACACGTTATAGAACTCCAAAACGTGCACACGTTTTGTAACTCTATAACGCGTGCGCATTTTGTAAATCTAAAAACAAATAAAAAAACACACAGTCCCGACCCGAGAGTTGTTTTCACCAAACAGGATCGCGAAGACGACGGCGTGCCTGTGCCCTAGGAGCTTGGAAGAGTGCCCATTCCTCGATTTGAAGACAAATCCTCCGGTGAATCGTCATATTAACAGGTAATTCATTCACCCATAGCTT
>LPNX010462778.1:67244-77502 GCA_001517045.1 Pseudotsuga menziesii
GTGAGTTAATTTGTCATTAAATTGCTAACTTGAGTTTGATTTAATACATTTTCAATTTTGAAGAGACGTCATTATATGCCATGTATATGTTTCTAATGATTTGCTTATTGAAGTTTTTTTTGTAGTTGCTGCAATGGATCCGAATGCCGCGATTCTGATTGAGCTTGCCCACTTAAGGGGCATCAGTGCTTCTTTTTGTGGCAGTGATGAGATTTGCCGCTCGCTTGCATCCACCATGGATGCTATTGTTGACACTATTTCGCAGTCAACTAATATACTATATGATATCACACCATATAGAGAGAGGAAAATAAGAGAACAAGAGGATGGATTGGATTATGTGGCAATAAGAAGGTTAAAAATAACAAAGGAGCAAATTTTTGTATTATTCAGGGATCCTCGGACAGGAGAAATCCCAAATGTAAACCGGCCACATATATCCATTGAGTGGTGCACATTCCAACCATTTATCGATAACTGGATGGATAGATGGTATATGGTATTTGATTCACCACCGCATAACAACAAGGAAATGCCCCTATATTTCCTTCGAAAGTTGTATGCGGAGTTCGTGTTGCATAGACACGTGAACTATTTTTCTTACTTGGAGTTTCAGGGGATCGGTGGGGGGATGCCCCAAAACCGACCCAATGCGAGGGTCCAAGACACTAATCGCCCTATCCTTGCACCTCGCGTGCCATTGCATGGGCCAGATGTTCCACCTGCAACTCGCGTAGTTGCTGAGACACGGGATGCTTTTTTGACACTGGCACGAGTGGTCCTTCGCCATAGCACTACTCTTCAGCAGATGGGTGGGGATGTAGGACCATCCAGTGCAGGACCATCCACTGGTCCACCACCACCTACTGATGCAGGACCATCCACCAGTGCACCACCATCAGCACATCCCCAGCAAAGTTCTGATCCTCACAAGTGCACATCGTGTGGTCGTCCCTGCTATGGTCTTTCCACAGATGTTACGTTCAGTGGTTTTTTGAGTGAGGTATGTAGATTTGGTTAATTTTAATAAATTATTCATTTAGTTTCCTCTTTGTACACACACACACACACACACACACACACACACATATATATATATATATAGTTTGAGCTAATATATTAATTTCGTGAACTTGCAGTTGTTGCGTTTTGACGCTAGAGACCCCCCAGACTTTGGATTGGGGCATGCAATTGCAGTGACCGATCCCTTTGTTGGTGGAGGGATCCATGATGGTACAGGCCCATCTGGTTCTACTGAGGTAAACATTCTAAAATTTCAATTTTTCAATTATGCTTGTCAATAATTTGTTAATTTCCACATACTTTACATGTTAGTTCACTAATTCTATCTATGGTCTAATATTTACAATTATTAAACTTGCAGATCCTAGATCCGTCACTGGGTGGAGAGATCCACGAGACACATCATGGTACCCAGGTAAACATTTTAATATGGTAAACAATTAGAGTTGTCATTTTTTAAATACATGTATATGTTTGTTGAATTATGCATACATCTAACTACATGAGTTCACTTGCTGATGGTAGGCACCGACCCAAAAATCTGGGCCATTACCTTCAGATGCATCTCCTCCCAGGCCTTCTGTGGACAAGGGTCGTGTGTACATGAGGTGGTCCACTCCAAAAAATACTCGAGCTGCCCACGACCATGGAGTTACTGAGCCCATGGTAATGTATATCCTTCGATGATATTTGTTGCTTAACTTGAAATCCGGTGCATAAGTTGTTTTTGTTAATGTTTGATTTGCATGTTTACTGCATCAGGAGCCGGAGTTAACGGAAGAAAGTCTAGCATCGATGGTTGATGCAGCAGTTGATGCTGCTTCATCAATGGCAGCTAGTCACACCGAGGTATACCTAACTATTTCAACGTGATCTTGACATAGTTTATTATTGTTTTCTATTGTTTATTCATTCATGTCTAACTATTTCAACATTTGGTGATTGTAGGCCCCAGCAGCAGGATTAGTTCCTGCCCCCCCTGTTTCGACCACAGTTGAGGCACCACCAGTAGGAGCAGTTCCTGCCCCCCTTGGTTCTACCACGGTTGAGACCATGTTAATGTATATCCTTCGATGATATTTGAACTCGTTAAGTTGATATAGACATATAGTTTATTATTGTTGTTTAGCTAGACATAGTTTGTTATTGTATTTTATTGTTTACTCATGCATGTCTAACTACTTCAACATTTGGTGATTGTAGCCACCAACAGAAGAAGTAGCTCCTGGCCCCCCTGATCCGACCATCATTGATGTTGAAACAACGGCTCCATCTGTGACACAAGGAACTGAACTCCAGCTATCACTGAATGTCGTTGAGGTGAGATGTCTATTGATGACTAATTGTTTCATTCAATTTCCAACAAGATGTTGATAGGTTTTGAGTTAATTGAGATATGGTATTGCAGAGTCCGGCTCCACTGAGGAGGAGATTGGTGATAGGACGAACATTAATAATTGATGTTTAATTTGCAGGATCCATCGACGCACATTGATCCCAAAGATGAGCCTAGTGGATCAAAGTCGGGAAAGAACAAGAGGAAGCTTGACTTCTGATACATGCCTTATAGAATATATGTACATTTGCATACATGTGCAAGTGGCTTCGATAGTTTTGGATACATGTACTTTTGGATAGTTTTGGATATATATGTACTTTTGGATACATGTACTGTTGGAGACATGTACTTTTGGATATATATCTACTTTTTTATACATGTGCATTGACATTTCACTTATAAATGAATGATATATTTCACTTCGTATGAGTTCTTCTGTTTCCACATGTTGTTATGTCAATCTATTGTGTGGATTATCTATTATTTATGAATGCACTATGTCAAAGTTCTTGCACGTGTAATTAAATCAAACTAAGTGCAATACAATGTAATACAATGTTTCAATGAAGTCATGACATGCACACTAATTGGATACATCTAATTAAATGTAGTGAGTTTGGATGATAAAATTACAAGTTAAGTGAATGTTGAAGTGTAATATAATAAAAATAAATTACAAGTTTCCCTGGATGTGCTATGTGTCTAGTTGCATTGGTGCACTATATAGAAGTTTGTATTTGTATTGTATATAGCAAGTCACACTAAAGAACAAAATATTTGTGTACATTACCACACCTAGATAGAGGTAGTTGAACTATGAATGTTGACCTATACTGCTTATGGTATTCTCCAGAACCACATCACTGTGCATGTTACAATATGGAACACTAAGACATATAGTAATATTTTAGTGTGTCGAGGCATCTATAATAATTCAATGTTTATGTATCTAACTTAATATAAGGTACATCGATGTCATTTGTTTGATAGTACACCAATATGATGATATGTAGTTACAATCACTTGTGAGTACAACATCTATAAGGGAATAAGTGAATTGTGTATCAAAAAGAGCATCAATTTGTTCAGTAAATAGAAGTTTGTATGTGTTCAATAACTAGAATTTTGTATCAATAAGAGCATCAATGTGTTTAGTAAGTATAAGAGCATTGATCCATGTAATGGTGACAAAATAAATGTTATGTTCTAGTTCAACGTTTGACATAACTCATTGGTTCAACAATATATAGCAGACTAGGAAAGCCTAATCAAATGTTTGACATAACTCATTGGAGTGGAAATAGCCATGCATACATAGAAAAATATCAAATTACTACATAAAAGATTCAACCAACAACATGAATTATACGAGGACTCTCATCCAATCACGTATTTAATTCTTCCCAGCACATGATTATCACATTTCAATGGAATACATGGAACTTTAATATAACATATAATGCTCGTCATGTATCACAAAAGGATCAAACTTGGTATCTTGCCATCGTTCATCTTTGGACCTTTAGAGGATCGATATTTCCAACATAAGTTCGTGAGTACAAATTATAGATGTACATATATAGGAAAGTCCAACATAAAACATTACTAGAAAGGACAATGGACATAAATTTAACATATAAACAACTATAAATCACATATCAAATCTCAAATTCTTTGCAACGTTACAATAGTTAAGAAAATAACTTTCATAAGGTAAATTGTTAGCCATGGGTGGCTGAATGGCAATAACAATGCTCCACCCAACTGTAGATTCTCCGAAGGTTTCTACTTTTTCGTTTAAAGACCATCCTTGAGTTGGGCAATGATAATCCGCTAGGGTTGATGGTAACTTGAGATATATATTTTTTAGCTATCGGTGACAAACATCCCAGGTCTAGTAATGAGGTGGGTCGACATTACAAATTATAGGAAGTGCACTGGGCAGAGTTGACCCACCAATGCCAGATTTGCATTGAAGTGCACTGGGCAAAAAACTAGTTTAGGAAATGAATGTACAACGGCGTCATTGGGCCACGAGGACATGAGGGAGAGGGCCACCTAGGGTTAATGGCATGCTAGGAGACCAATGGATTTGACGGTTCGTCGATCTGACCTCCGGTTGCCGAGTTATGTCAAGTTGCAGGTCGCATGAAAATGTCGTTCAAGGACAATTGGTCAATCTTGGTCCAGGAGCAAAAAACCAAATGGAGAGATGAAAGTGCGTGTCGTTGGCTCCTGAAAGTGTGTATGGGCAATGCCGATGTGGGTAGACCACCAACACTTGCTCGGTCTAGGTTTTTGCAGAGTTGACCCACCAATGCCAGATTTGCATTGAAGTACACTGGGCAAAAAACTAGTTTAGGAAATGACTGTACAATGGCGTCATTGGGCCACGAGGACACGAGGGAGAGGGACACCTAGGGGAAATGGCATGCCAGGAGACCAATGGATTCGACGGTTCATCGATCCGACCTCTGGTTACCAAGTTATGTCAAGTTGCAGGTCGCATGAAAATGTCGTTCAAGGACAATTAGTCAATCTTGGTCCGGGAGCAAAAAACCAAACGGAGCGACGAAAGTGCGTGTCGTCAGCTCCTGTAAGTGTGTATGGGAAATGCCGACATGGGTAGACCAACAACACTTGCTCGGTCTAGGGTTTTGCAGAGTTGACCCACCAATGCCAGATTTGCATTGAAGTGCACTAGGAAAAAAACTAGTTTAGGAAATGACTGTACAACGGCGTCATTGGGCCACGAGGACACAATGGAGAGGGCTACCTAGGGGTAATGGAATGCTAGGAGACCAATGGATTCGACATTTCATCGATCCGACCTCCGGTTGTCGAGTTATGTCAAGTTGCATGTCGCATGAAAATGTCGTTCAAGGACAATTGGTCAATCTTGGTCTGGGAGCAAAAAACCAAACGGAGCGACGAAAGTGCGTGTTGTCGGCTCCTGCAAGTGTATATGGACAATTTCGATGTGGGTAGACCAAAAACACTTGCTCGGTCTAGGTTTTTTCATAATTGACCCACCAATGCCATATTTGCATTGAAGTGCACTGGGAAAAAATCTAGTTTAGGAAATGACTGTACAACGGCGTCATTGGGCCACGAGGACATGAGGGAGAGAGACAACTAGGGGTAATGGCATTCCAGGATACCAAAGGATTTGACGGTTCATCGATCCGACCTCCGGTTTCCGAGTTATGTCAAGTTGCAGGTCGCATGAAAATGTCGTTCAAGGACACTTGGTCAATCTTGGTCCAGGAGCAAAAAACCAAACGGAGCGACGAAAGTGCGTGCTATCAGCTCCTGAAAGTGTGTATGGGAAATGCCGACGTGGGTGGATCACCAACACTGGCTCGGTCTAGTTTTTTGCAGAGTTGGCCCACCAATGCAAGATTTGCATTGAGGTGCACTGGGCAAAAAACTAGTTTAGGAAATGACTGTACAACGGAGTCATTGAGCCACGAGGACATGAGAGAGAGGGCCACCTAGGGGTAATGGCATGCCAGGAGACCAACGGATTTGACGGTTCGTCGATCTGGCCTCCGGTTGCCGAGTTACAATGAGATGCAAGTCGCATGAAAATATCGTTCAGGGACACTTTTACTACAAGCTAGGAATTACATACGAGCTAGTATAAACCCTATTTTGTAGTATAAAATTGTGTTTATAGTTTAATCCCGAGATTGTGGAAATCCTAGTCTGTAGGTTAAACCCTAGTTTCTACTTTAAACCATAGAAACCCTACAAACTAGTGCATAGTTTACAAACTAGGGTTTACTATACGAAACTAGCACTCTTACTACAGTCTAGGGTTTTGCATACAAGCTAGGGTTTACATACAAGCTAGGGCTCCTACAAACTAGTGCATAGCCTACAACCTAGGGTTTCTTATACGAAACTAGCGCTCTTAATACAAGCTAGGGTTTACATACAAGCTAGGGCTCCTACAAACTAGTGCATAGCCTACAAACTAGGGTTTCTTATACAAAACTAGCACTCTTAATACAAGCTAGGGTTTACATACAAGCTAGGGTTTGCATACAAGCTAGGGCTCCTACAAACTAGTGCATAGCCTACAAAATAGGGTTTACTACACGAAACTAGCACTTTTACTACAAACTAATGATCTCAAAATCAAGACATACTAATGATTCAATCATTTTAGTGGTTAATGTATTCATTGCAATGAAACATTTTTTACGATATATACATAACTAGCACAAACAAACATTCACATAATGCAATCAAGCATTTGTGCAAGATTCATGCATGCACATTCACAATCTGGACATTTACAATGCACACTCACAATTTGGACATTTACTTATGCACATTCACAATTTGGACATTTTCATTGTACTTGTTATTGATATTGACATGATCATTCATAATCTTAGGTTTTATTAAACAAAAATTTGGCATATCAAGAACAAAAAATTGACATATTCATAAAAAACATGTACATGAGAAAATTGAGCATATATCAATATTCAATTACAAATAATATAGTATTAAGAGTATGTAACATACCTCATCATGCTAGATCCCACCTACTATCATACAACCAAGCCCTCTGCATCGTCTCTTATAAGGATGGTCTCCATTAGTCTCTTGTGCTCTGTATCTGGTAAGAAGTAGTGTACCTTCGATGAATTTCGGCTAGGCATTGTTCGTACCTGGATGTTTGTACCAATGATCAAGTTGGTAAAGTGGTACACACTCGCACCTGGTTTGTAATCCCTGTAAACATATCCGCCCCTCTTTCTTGCATTGTTGTCCTGTGTCAAGTATTCACCTTTAACAACCATAGACCCGATTGGGAAGTGGTTGTTTTCATCATTAGTCATGGACATATTGAGGGTTTGCTTTCCCTCTATACAATGTGCCAACCAGTAATCACCAGCCCATTCACTATCTTTTGAGGCAACCACTGCGTATATGTGCCCTGCATAATATGATTGTAGGTATATGATCAAAATAATTCTCGTGTGATACAAGGCCATTAATGTGCATTTTAAGATTACATAAATAACCAAAAACATGTTAATGAAATGCATCATACCAGGTTGTACAAGGTCTGAGACATGATCAAAATCTGTAGAAATAGATGATTGGTCTTCTTCCAAAGGAGTTAACTCAACAATTGCATGCTGATCAAGTGGAAGTGATACGCGATCCCATCCATCAACCCAATCCAATGATTCACACCCATCCCAGTCACCATCATAGCAAGGCGGGCAAAAACAAGTGAGTTTTCTAGTCCAAATTTCAAATACTGGGTTATCCGAGCTTCGAACCGAATTAAAGCCACAAGTACCAGGCACGGTCTTGCATTCCCATGCATGTGAACGATCTATTTCTACCACCTCCCAAAAAAATCTCTCCACATGTCTCTTTCTTGTGGATTCTACTCGCATAGCTGATTCCTCTCCCATTACTGACGTGCACCACCGGACTATAGATTGCGCATTTCGAATAGTAGATTTTGTAGATAGTTTCAATTCCTCTCTTCGTAGCGCTGTTTTGACACATGCTCTGGCTCCATCATGCTCTCCTTTACCATGCCCAGTCTCGAAATAGTTCCACATATGTGGCACTTTGTGGTTTTTATGCAATGAACACAACCATTGAAATATACGTGCATTTTTTAACTGACCAGCACATCCATCAGACCAAATCTAGTGTCAATCCATCTGTATGTTCCTTTCCTTCAAGTGATCATAGAACATGATGAATCAATGACGTACATAGTGGAAGTCATGGCACCTATCATCACTTACGTAGAAGTGATATTCCTTCAGAATTTCTCTTTGCTCTTCAATGCTATTTGGGCCATGCCTATATGTGATATGGACCATCAAGGAAACCTGCTCAGAGTGATAATACTGACTTTGGATCTCATTTTTAGGTTGCAGAGTGTAGTTCTCGGCAAAATCAACAACTGAAAGTATAGTACCACGGGGAAATGTATCTCTGCATATTCTAAACTTCTCATCCTGCCATCGGGCCAAGTGGACATGCTGAACATATTGATGTGTCTTTTCAATAGATTCCTTGACGAAGTCACTAACTTTTACCTGGTGACAGGAAATGGTCTCAACATTAGTTTTTTTGGGCAAGTAACGATTGAAATGTAACTGTTCAAACATAAATTTATTGATATTTATGCAAACCTGAGATGTCACCAATTGTATCTTTTTGCTTTCTTTCCCTGGAACTATTTCATAGCTGATATATTTGAAACTTTTCATGTCTATTACCATATTTCCAAATTCACTGTCTCCACTCTCGTGCATACATTGGCTCAATAATCTCATTCCAGCACAGTTGGAGCATGTTCCATCCAAACAAGATTTTGCATAGTATGTTTGCCCCTCAGGCCTGTTGCACATGATGCTATGAATGAATTCTCTTGATGAAGTCGGTGGTATTGTCAGGGAGCAATCCTGCACATGGTTAGTATGCAACACATGACGAATGTACGAAAATGTTTCATAGTAATATTCATATTCTACATGATATCTACAACAACAAGTGTTACAAAGAGTATTTATTCTAACATACCAGGGCTTACATTTCTCAAAATATCTATGCCCGAAGTTTAATTCTTTATGTTCATTTCTGAATCTCTCGTATATTTCTCTCTGTGTTATATCAAGAAGATGTTCAATATGCGGTTCACGATCCTTTGAACCCATTCTCAGTTTTAGTACATCCTTCCGGTTTGAAGAAGGCCTTGTGTGATCATGCCAAAAACTATGCACTAGTCCCTTTACTGCATCAACAAGCTTCATGTCACGACGTGGCAACCGACCAATAAAGGCCCAAAAATATGTCTGATCGGTTGTGTCAAGATTTTCTCTTCTAATAGAATACCTACGGAGGGTTTTTACATTCAAATTAACTATTTTGCATGTAGGCTTGAGAAAACAAAGGAGCTTGGTGTTATTATTTACAATTGCTTGTGACAACACACGACGAGCCGCATTGTGGTCCTTTGAGCGTGTCTTCTTACCAATTTTACCAAAGGCATCTACTAAGCTTTTAACTATATGAGAACTTGGTCTAGAATTCTTTACCATCTTTATCCCTAACTTTTTCCTAACAATATTCATGCTCCTAGATTTCAACAATGATAAAAATAATCTACATTTATCTCCATCAGATTTAGAATCAAAATATTTATCAAGTATCTGTTGAGTTTGATAAGCAATACTACGTTTAGATAGCGTACCTTCAATGGAATTGAGGAGACTTTCATCAACTTGAATACGCTTCGGAGTTCTTCGACGCGGTGTGCTTGCTAGTTGAGGATAGGAGGGTGGAAGTGTACCATGTAGCGCATCACCAACACGAACTGGTGTTTTAGTTGTAGCTTGTTGTCCTTCATTCTCTTCCTGGTAGTTGGATGGTGGAAGTCCAATATTTTCTTTTTGAACAGTAGGATTCATGTCCAATGCCTCTCTGACTTGCTCACTTGTATAACGACAAGAGGGGAACAAATTTTGTGTTTCTTCATGACCTTGATCTTGAGATTGTAAGTTATCGATTTGACTTGAGGTGGGAATTGATCTTTTTTCTTGTTGTGGATTAATAGGATGAACCATGGTATCCTCTATAATTGGATTTGGATTAGTTTCCAAAGAAAGCCTCCGATTCATCATGTCTACTCTTTTCTTTTCTTTCTCTTCTTCAATGACTTCTTGAGGTCTCTTCTTCCTTGATGATTTTCTTGCTTGGTTACTTACATTCCCCATCACCACAATGATCAATTCAATAAATTATTTTTTTTCTACTCTTCAATTACAAGTTTTAGTGCTTTATAACTATAGATCCTTCAAGGTGCTTCAATCTTCCTTCTCAATAGTTCATATTTCTCATCAAAAC
>LPNX010462778.1:83923-174156 GCA_001517045.1 Pseudotsuga menziesii
TTTTTCATAAGTATCTCAAAAAATCCAAGTAAGTTGAGGGATGCCTGATTTTTCAGGTTTCTATTGCATCTAACGCGCCAAAAAGGTCCCTCATCTTCTTGCACAAGCCCACCTACATGAGTATAGAGGTTCTAGTTCTAGAAGGAGATGAAGCTTAAAGCCTTACTCAAGAATAACTTGGTCAAGGCCAAGAAGATCATTGTTGATTCAGTCATGAATCGACTTGTATTACAAGTGTCTCCCTAAAGACATCGATGATGGTTTGATTCCTTGACCAAGCTATTTGAAGGGAAGAATAGAAATCAGAATATGACTTTGAGAAACCAATTGAGGAATGTGAAGATACAGAATGCAAAGACCATGCGGTCATAAGAGTCTCTCAAATCAAGAACAACTTGAAGCAGTAAAAGAAGAAGTGAAGAATGCAAGAGTGGTGATGGCCACCTTGAATAGCCTCCTAGGATCATGGGATTCATTCATGCAAGGAATGTGTGGCAGAAGGAAGTGATTATTTTTAGTAGACTTAGAGAAGAAGAAGAAGCTTGAATCATAAGAAGAGAAGAGAATATGGGAGCAATTGAAGATCAATCTCTCACCATCCAAAGAATATCCCTCAAGCGATGAGGAATATGAAGAACTCAACTCTTGAAGAACTTCTTATCCATCCTAGCATTTGGATAAGAAACGATGCTATCATGAATGAAGAAGATGATGAAGCTGAAGGCTCAAGGAGTACACCCACGAAACAAATAAAGATAAGTATTCAATTGCCATTTCATGATATTGTTTTGTTATGCATTTGTTTATATTCAGTTGATGTATTATGCATGATAGGATGTTTGCATTAATGATAGTATACTACTAATATGCATGTGATGGGTAAGTAGCTCACGGTGCTATACAACTCTCCATTACTACTTATCTAGAATGAAACCTCTTTGCTGACATATTGGATTAGTGCACAATCTCAATGTTGTCCTGGTAGAGATGGAAGGAATCTAGAAAGTTTCAGTGAGATATGGATGAATGTTGTATTGGCTAAAGTAGTTGCATGATCATATATTTATGCATAAGAACTTGCCAGTATAAATATTCCTTATGAAATGTTTCTAACTATACAAATGCATTTGACTTATAGGAAAGATCGCATACATAATCGCCTACAAGAAAAGAAGAACGAAGACTTGTTCCGAAGAGCAAGTGACGACATTTCAAAATGAAGAATAATATGACGAGTGCAGTGACATCATTGATGCAGAACCTTCCAACCACCAAGAAGAAAGGGAAGACCAGTTCAAGAAGAATGATGTCAAGGCGTAGTATCGAGACCTGAAGAGAATTTCATAGTTCCATCATGCAGTAGATGGAAACATCGTGGGATACAAAGCAAGATTCGTAGCACGAGGCTTCTCACGAAAAGAAGGCATAGACTACGAAGAAACACTTACAGCTACTAGAAGTGAAGTCACATGACATGATCATGCATGCAAATGAAAGAAGGCCTTGTACGTGCTCAGAAAACACCCATGGGATAACACATACATGATGAGCTTGATGAATATCTTAATCTTTGCTACAAGGTTGATAAAGGATGACAAGCTCACAGATGGATGTGAGAAGAACTTTTGGAAAAGTTCAAAATAGAGGATCTTGGTATCCAATGATCCTAGATGGATACTACTTGTCACTCCAGTACAGAATGTTTCAGTGCATAGAGTACCGAAGACAGAGGAAGTATGATGCTCCGCTTCAGAGGGAGTGACTGCAGAAGATCTTGAGGTTCGACATGGTACGACAGGATGGGCTGATTACTGATGACTCTAGGATTTACTGAGAGTAAAGTGGATTCCAACCTTTTCTTCAAGGTTGAAGGTAGAAGACCAGTGATGCTCCTGTTATGTGTCGATACACTATTGTTCTAGGTATGGAGGTGTGGCAAAGTGCAGATGGAATCTTCCTTGGACAAGGGAAGTATGCAATAGAGATCCTGAAGAGGTTTAGGATGATGGACTGCATGACCACACCTATGGAATCAAACATGAAGCTATTATGTGATGCTTCATCAGAGACGGTTGATGCTACGATGTATCGTCATATGATTGGGTCCTTGATGTACCTGATACTAGATACTTGCCTTGCTATGAACACATTGAGACATGTTCACCTGATGGTTGCAAAGCATGCAGGGTTACAATTGATTATGGACTCAAGTACGATGCGAATCAAAAGATTAACCTGGAGGGTTACATTGATTCATATTGGGCAGGAAGTGCCATCAACAGGAAGAGTACTTCAGGATGTTGCTTCAGTATGGGATCAGGTGTGATCTCTTGGTTTAGCAGGAATCAGTCCTGTGTGGCACTGAGTACAGCTGAAGCAGAGTATGTCACAGCTTGTTCATCTAGTTGTGAGGCAGTATGGCTATGGAAGCTACTGTCTGATATATTTGATCTCCAGTTGGATGCTACTTGTATACATTGTGACAACCAGAGTTGCGTGAAGTTGTTAGAGAATCCAGTGTTCCATGACAAGTTGAAGCATATCGAGATAAAGTATCACTATATCAGGGATATGGTGCAGAGAGGAGTAGTGAAGCTCCAGTATGTTGCGACGGAGGAACAGATAGCTGATGTATTGACGAAGCCATTAGCTAGGCTGAAGTTCGAGTACTTCAGGGAGAGACTTGGTGTTCTCCAGATCGAGGTTCACTCCAAGGGAAAGTGATGTGTCCTAAATCCATTCTGACGAGTAGGTCAGATGTAAGGGCTGAGCCATTCTATCATGTTGAGAGGATTCAGTTCCTTCCATGTCAGATATGAGTGCTAAATATCCAAAGCCATTCTGACGAGTAGGTTAGATGTAAGGGCTGAGCCATTCTGTCATGGTGAGAGGATTTGGTTCCTTCCATGTTAGATATGAGTGCTGACTGCCATTCTGGGAATGGAGGCACCTGGTCAATTACCAGGAACACTCAGTCAGGGAATGAGAGATCCATTCTGACGAGTAGGTCAGATGTAAGGGCTGAACCATTCTGTTCATGGCTAAAAGATTTAGTTCCTTCCATGTCAGATGTGAGTGTTGGTCATTATGTCGAGTAGGACAGATGTAAGGGCAACTGCCACTCTCCGAGAGAGTGGAGGCACCTGGTCTGTTACCAGGTAGCTCAGTCAGGGACTGGGGGCCATTCTGATGAGGGTGTAGGATTCAGTTCCTACCAGGTCAGATGTGAGTGCACAAAATATTTCTTCAGTGTTGCGGATGTGGTTTCGGCCTGGGTGAAAAGAAGAGAGTTCTTTCATTATTATGGCGGATGTGGTTCCAGCCTGGTTGAAAGTATTCCATCATTGTGGCGGATGTGGTTCCAGCCTGGGTGAAAAGAACAGGGTTCTTTCATCATTGTGGCATATGTGGTTCCAGCCTGGATGGATGTGATTCCCTTCTGACGAGTAGGTCAGATGTAAGTGCAGAGCCATTTCACAGATGTTAGTGATGTGATGTCCTATCATGCTGATGAATGTGAGTGCTGGGCCTTTCTGATGTGATTGTAGTTTACTACATGATCAGATGTGAGTGCTGGGCGTGCCTTTCTGACGAGCAGGTCAGATGTAAGTGCTGGGCGAAGACCTACCTGTGGGCTAGGCCTACAACCAGCATGAAAAAGGGCTGGCTCTGTAGAACTTCCCATGACAAGTTTAGTACACACATGATGATGACCAGAGATGATCTAGATCGAGCTATGATCCAGATCCAATTATGATGACTCCGAGATATCCAGATCGAGTGATGATCCAGATCCATCAGTAATGATCCAGATCGAGAGATGATCTAGATCCAGATCTAGATCGAGTGATGATCTAGATCCAGTCCAGTGATGATGATCCAGATCAAGTGATGATCTAGATCCAGTGATGATGTTCTATGGCGATCCAGATCGAGAAATGATCCAGATCCGAAGTTGAAGATGACTTGAAGATGAAGATGACTTGAAGACAAAGATGATTTGAAGACGAAGATGATCCAGTGATACAGAGAAGAAGACCAGTGCTGAAAATCGTGTCGAAAGAATACCTTCCTAGTTAAGAGGGAGTGTTGATGTATTTGTAACTTCGGAATGTATTCTTCTATGTATCTTATATATTGTAACCTAATGTTTATTCCGAGATGTTCATATTATGTATTTGAGTCATATTCTCATGCCCTGATGTTCCGATCGGGAGGATTAATAATGTAAACAAGTCATGTCAAGTCATTGTTTAAGTCCCCACAGTTTCGGGGCACTCGAGTTATTATACACTCATTAAGGTGTAGGCTCGAGTAAGTAATTGTTAAGTTGGGCCGACATGATTGAGTGCACTTCAAGTGAACGGAAGAATATAAATAAAGAGTGAGAGCCTCTCTATTTATCACTTGCAACACATCACTCACTCACTCAAGTGTGGCGCCTAAGTGAGGAAGGAAATACATTGGGACTAGACAAGAAGAAGACTACTGCTGTTGGGAGTGCATCTTGTTGTTTTCTGGTTTTACCATTTTGTGCTGATTCTATCTTTGAGAAAGTTGCGGGGTTTTCTCCTTTATGGTTTCCTCGAGGAAAACTCTTTTTGTCTCTTGTCTCTTGTGATGTGCTTATGTTTTATTGTTGTGCTTGTTATTCTCTTAGTGAAAAGATCCTAAGATCATAATGCTAGCTTATATGATGAAAAACTAACATTTTGGTCGTTTTTTGTTGGTTTTTATCCCGTGACCAAAATTGGTCATTTATCTTGGTCTTTTTTAGTTAGGTCACTTAAATTTATCATTTTTGGTCATTTATCCTTTGAAAAAAACTGCGGTGACAAAAAATTTTGGTCTCTTGGTCACTAATCTCTCATTTTCCACTAGTGATATTTCTATTTTTAGCTTATAGTTGAGAAATATCTAGGATTAGAGGCCTTGACCAACTAGTAGCTAGTAAATAAGACATGAACCTAGCCCACTTGTTGGGCAATACAAAAGAACAAGAAAAATATTGTTTCAATGTGGTTTCAATGAGGAATATCTTAGTTATTATCCTCTCTATACACTTCCATTGGATGGAATTCCAAATTTCTTCCTATCACAATTGTAATCCTTCAAAGCCCACTCACTTGATAAAGAGGTTGATGCACACTCCTTGGAAAAAGGAAGTTGTTCCAAAATTTAAGGGGATAAACTAACCTAGAGGGAGGTTTTCTTAGTTACCTGTGGAGCATGAATTCTCCATGAATACGAGGAGATTACCAGTACAAGCAATACAAAGCCATTTCAATATTGAGCATTTCCTTTTCGTATAATAACTTTCTAAAGGATATATAAACACAATGTGAACAATGAAATTATTCTTTTTATTACTACCACCATCATTATCCTTCCACTAATTCAGTGTCATGTTTCTTTATCCAATCCAAGGTTCACAATACTACTCCAAGAATCTTATCGTGTAATACTGTGTTCAACCTCTTTATTTTGAGAAATATTTATGTGTAAATACCCCATATGCTGCTTAATCTAAATATGTTATATATATCTTGATTTTTTTTATCAACCTCCCTATTTTGAGCCAGGTTTATTTATGAACACCCAAAGAGGTGCTTCATCTAAATATTCTATGTTTATGTTGAATTTTGGCTCAGTACCGATTCAAGGATACCATAGTTGTGTAAACATTGTATACATATAGAAATCTATATGTATTCATGTACGACCCCTACTACTGAATGTGCGGTATGTTTGATATTTTTCTAAGTAAAATGATGTCAACATGTTCTTAGTGAAATTAACACAAAACATAATGGAATGGCCAAGTGGAACATGAGTGACTATGAACTTAAACGTCAAAAGATAAAAGCAATGGCATGTGGTAACAAGTAACCCATTAAATTTCTCCTAAGAATTAATCGAATACCATATGGGATATGTATTAGTCTATATTGATTGCATCTCCTATTTACCTATTTAATTAAATGCATCCATTAGAATATAATATATATATATTTTCTACTATAAGTGATTAACGTAAGTCATTGGTACCATTTTCTCTTAGTGGTAAGGTAGGTGATTGGGTACACCGCATCCTAGTATCAAAGCTTCAGTTGCAATACTAAGACCATTGAGGAATTATATCAATGAATTTCCTATTCTGCTTAAATAAGGTTAGAACAAAAGTTGAGTACTTTAGCCAAATTCTGAGCACAAGAGATCAAGGTAACAAACCCACGAAAGATAGTGGAGTAATTTTTCCAAATTTGCAAATCTTTGAGTTTCATTTTTGTGAAGAAAGAGTAGTTCTAGAGCCCTCCTTTTTGTTGTTCTAAACCAAATATATGTATCCCAGTTTTGTTGTTCAATGTAGATTAACTAGGCCTCCTTTTTTTGTAAAGAAGAGTGACTAGGGCATATTTTTGCAGTCTAAGCTAGAGTACAACATAAAGAGTCGGAGAAAGCAAAGTTAAAATTTTAAAAAATACTTTAGTGTTGAACATGTTTCATAAGAGTAAATGAACCTCTATTTCTCCTGCTCAGAGTGGAGTTAGAACACAGGACTATATTGAATGAAATATCACCTCTTGATCAAGGTGGAAGAATCACTTAAACAATTAAAAAGTGGTTGTTAGCATTGGAGTTTGATACTTTAAACTCCTTTCACTCACAGTTTGGTGTATTTATGAAATTAGAATACTTCTTCCTTGTAGCAACATTCTTCAACATGAAAACATTTTATAACAATTTTCTTCACGTGAAGAAAAATATTAAGTTATTTTAATTCAGTAATGGACATTTATTCGAAGGAATTAATAGGTCTTATTAAATCACTATTTTTTATGAAATGGCTTCAAATCTATGACATTCAAACTTAAGAAGAGCTCTCCAAGCTACAACAACAAGCACGACTTTTTTTTATCAATGTTGGTTGTTTGATATATATATATCCCTTATTCTTCTGTAAAAGGTTTCCACTTTAATAATCAAGGGTTTTACACACCAGAAGCTTGCTTCTTGTTTCCTTATTTTTATCGCATGCACTTGGCACAGCTAAAAATGCATTCAAGTTCTTCGTCCCAAATGGAGGAAGTTCATAGCTCAAGGAAAACAACTCATAGAAATTGTAAATGCAACATGACCACATTTATATTTATGTCGATAGGCGTATATATCTTAGAATTTTGTTACGCAGATAGGCATATATATATATTAGAATTTTGGGGTGGACTACCATCTCTGTGTTTTCATCTATGGATGAGAATGAGACAAGTGTACTATTGACATTGATTCTATTTGCATTGTTCAAGATTAAACTAGAAGGAGACAAGTGTAATGTTCACATTGATTCTATGGGTGTTGTCCAAAATTAATAAGCTTCATATGAGGGAAGATGGAAATGTAATTGCAAGAAGTTATTAAAAATTGTGGCTTTGTCAAACCAATTTTATCACTCTCATGAGAATATATAGTTGTTTTTATGCAGAATTGAAGAGGCATAGTAGTTTTTAAGACTAGATGGAACTTTATAATCAATGAAAATGGGAGATAAATCTAGAGGATTGAATAAAATGCTTTTGCCTCTTACACAAATACATTCTTTCCTTGTTTCGAGATGCTCTCTAATTGTAATTTGTGTTGATAGCGTTTAAATGGTTTGATTGCAGAAAATAAATCAGTCTTCCATAAATTAGATTCTCGCTTATTCAAGATACTTATTGAGTTATGATTTGATTGGAAATTTTTATTGAGTTCTGATTTGATTGCAAACTTTTATAGAAATATTGCTTTCTTCTAAATAACAATTGCATGATTCCCGGTAGTATTGGATATTCCTTTCACCATACAATTAATTATCCTCGAGTCTAATTACTCTCGGTCGGAAGGAATACGATTCATTTTCTTTCCAAAACAATGAACCTATCTAGAAAGGATTTCTTCTTGCTAATTTTCTCAGGCCCACTCACTCGCTTCTGCGTAGCAAAATGAAAAATACCTAAAACAAAAAATTGATGTAAAGAGAGCGTGCAAGGCTGAAAAGGAAACTTTCATCCGGCATGCACTTGTAGTAGCTTAAGGATTTAATTTGCAAGAAAATAAAACTAACCTCAAGAAAAATAAAGGGCGTACCTAGAAGATAAGATGAGATGAAAATTCTTGTATTGATATTTGATAGAAGATCCCTCACCCTTGAGCTTGAATCTTCAATGCCCATATCCTGCAATAACCAAATATTCCCTATAAACCCTTCTCCAAGGGATGGTACCTATTCCTTTTGTCTGTCTCTGTGACATACTTCCTTGTTAAAGCGCCCAACACCCTTCCTTCCATTTTAAGAGTTTACTGCATGATAATAGAGAGAATCTCTCATACCATAGTGGTAACTATTAGAGAAAACCTACAGGCTCTGCAGACTTGGAAAAACACTTACAGAGGCCAGGAATAGCTCCAACAAACTAATTCCATTCCAGCGATGAGAGGGAAAACTCCCAAACCAGAAATGAGATTGGTTTCTCTTCTTTTGGGTTGCATCCACAAGAGAGTGGGGATAACTTAGATCCGATTGATAAGAAAAGAAACAATATATAAAGTGGAAGAGATGAAACTATATATGTCACTAATCTCATGAAAATATTTCTCAATGTTTTCTTTGGACTGTTGGGACATGAAAGAAAGAATGTGCAGAAAACTCTTGATAAAGCTTCTTCGGTACAACCATCTCCTAGAAAAGTATGTATTTGATGTTTCAGTTTCAAAAGGATTTATTTTTTATATATATTTTTTTATGAAGGGTGATTCTGGGGCGCATTCCTTGCTAAATTGCTATTGAAATAAACATTGGTAAGAATTTTGGTGCATAGTCTGTTAGGTGACAAACCATTTGAAAGTTACATCTTTTTGGTGGGAAGTCAAACGAATGAGAATGTGATTGATAATTATATTTCTGGATAGATGATAAGGAGTAGAAAACTGGTGAACAGGTTTGTGTGATGACTGAGATAGATCGAATCTTCTATGTCGATGAACGAAAGCATTTTCAACACCAATCTTCGAGCGAGTTATTCCCAATCAATATTATTTTGAAACGTGTCCATCAACGGCACGAGTTAGTGTATTAGGTATGTTATATGTAGAGGTGAGACCTCCAACCCAGTAAGCATATTGGATATTGAATATTTGATGTCTCTTTCGGGTTGAGGACACTGAAATACGCCCTTCGTTAAATATTTAAAACATGATGTAGAACTTGGCCATAAATTTTGATACATAGAAATAAATTCTTGTGGTGATAAATGGAGGCAATATGTCTTTCCTCTCAATAATTTTTATGATTTCAATATTGGTGAGGTCCTGAATCCCAATATCATAAAGTTGAACCAAACGAGTTTCTAGGCTTTGTTAACTTCAAACCTGTATAGTGTTTGTAGGCTTTGTTAACTTCAAATATGTATAGAGAAGGTATAGTTGGTTATGGTTTTAGGTCTAACCTATAGATATTTTTTCACAATGGGATCATTAGGGATGCTGAAGATGGCATATATTCAGTTTCATCCTCCTCACTAAAATGCTTGTATGTGAATGTGTTTTTTATATTCATTTGAAGAAGGGATATTTTGGTGTTGTCCTCTTGATACACTCACTAAAAACCGTGTATGCTAATGTGGCTTTGATATTCATCTCAAATTCTTGTTTGAACCATTTACATCAATACTCTACACAACAAAAATTAAAACAAAATAAAACCATTAGAAAATTTCGACCAATAATCACCTTCCATGGGCGTGTTAGATTTTTATCATTTCATCCATATGATCAAGGATCTTATGTGAGAGGATAACACGCACAACAATAATTACAAGAGACAAGAGACACAAAGAATTTTCCTCGTAGAAACCTTAAATGAGAAAACCCCACAACTTCCTAAGAGATAGAATGAGCACCAATAGAAAAAGTAAAACCCAAAGATACAAAGATGATCTATGACAATTGTTATCTCTCTCACTTGTGAGAGCTACTCCTCTCTCACTCATGCGCTACTGTTGAGTGAGTGTGTGTTAAAAATAGAGAGTCTCACTCTCAATTTATACATGTTTTCCACTAGACATTTACTCTACAGGGCCGATCTCTCTAGGAGAGTCTAATAACCCTAATACAACTCAACTGTGGGGACTATTTCCCCAGCTTACAACGGAGGGTTAACCTCAATGAATTTACATGACTTTATTATATTAATGACTCTCCCGATCGGAGGAACATAAATCTTCGTCGGGGTACAATAAGAAATTTACAAGTGAATACATTCTGAAGTTACAAATACATCAACACTCCCTCTTACCTAGGAATGTATTCTCTTGACACAGTTCATCAACACAAGTCTTCATCATTGGGTCATCATCAAAGCTCAATCATCATCATCACTGGATCATCATTGGATCATCATCATCATGACTGTTGCCACTATCTCGAGCAAATGGTGTTATCTCTCAAATCTACTCGTAATAGAAAGTTCTACAGATCCAACCCTTTTCCATGTTGGATGTAGGCCTAGCCTCCATGTAGGTCTTCATCTATAGTGCCAGACATTTTCATGTTGGATGTAGGTCTCATCATCTTCAACTCTTAAATCCGACCATGGGAGGCCCAGCGTGCCACAATGTCAGAAGGGCTCTGCACTTACATCCAACCATGGGAGGCCTAGCTTGCCACCATGTCGAAAAGGCACAACACCTACATCCGACCATGGGAGGCCCATCCTGCCACTATGTCGGAAAGGCTCATCACTTACATCTGAACATGGGAGGCCCAGCCTGCCACCATGTAAGAAAGGCTCAGCACTTACATCTGACCATGGGAGTCCTAGCATGCGACCATGTCGAAAAGGGTCGACACTTACATCTAACCATGGGAGGCCCAGGCTGCCACCATGTCGACAAGGCTCTATGCTTACATCCTACCATGGGAGGCCTAGTCTGCCAACATGCCGAAAAGGCTCAATGCTTACATCTGACCATGGGAGGCCCAACCTACCACCATGTCAGAAAGGCTCTGTACTTACATCCAACCATGGGAGGCTAAGGCTTCAACCATGCCCGAAAAGATCTGCACTTACATCCGACGATGGGAGGCCCATCCTCCCACGATGTCGAAAAGGCTCCACGCTTACATTCGACCATGGGAAGCCAAGCATACCACCATGTACGAAAGGCTTTGCACTTACATCCGAACATGGGAGGCCCAACCTGCCACCATGTCTGAAAGGATGTGCACTTAGATCCGACCATGGGAGGCCCACCGCGCCACCATGTTGGAAAGGCTTTGTGCTTACATCCGACCATGGGAGTCCCAGCCTACCACCATGGCGGAAAGGTTCTATACATACATCCGACTATGGGAGGCCCATCCTACCACCATGTCAGAAAGGATATCGAACTCATCACTTCCCCTTGGAAGGAACCTCAATCTGAAGTACACACTAGAGATTCACACTCCTCTCTGCATCATACAAAAATGCAATTCAGATCAATCAAATCAAATAGTAGCTTCCAAAAGAAACATATTACCTCACAAATAGCCTAGCAATTGGAAACATATTTTTCCTCAGCTTTACTCAGCGCCATGCAATATTGTATCCTGCCAAACCAGTAGCCCATACTGGATATCAAACTGAAGAAGCAACCCAATGTGCTCTTATTTTCAGTGGCGCTACCAATTTGAATCAACATAACCATGTAGGTTAGTCTTCTCATTTGTATCATAATTGAGCCCATACTCAACTGTACCCTTCAGGTACCTCACTGCATGCTTTGCAACCAGGTGAGCATGTCTCGGATCCTTCAGGAACTGGCTGAGGCCGTTCACAGCAAAGCATGTGTCTGGTCTTTTATTTTTCAGGCACATCAATGGACAAATCATATGAGGATACCTCGTGGCCTCAACTATCTCTCATGAAGCATCACTCAATAGCTTCAGGTTTTGCAATTCATCATCCCGAACCTCTTTAGGATCTCCATTTCATACTTCCCCTATCTAGCGGAGATTCCATCTACACTCTGCCACACCTCCATGCCTAGAAAGTAATGCATCATACCCAAGTCCTTCATCTCGAACTCAACAACGAGTGTCCTTCTTGCATCTTTAATGAGTTCCTCTTTCCTGTTAGGAACATGTCATTGACATATAACATGAGCATCATTGGTCTTCTTCCTTCAACCTTGAGAAAAAGGTTGGAATCCTCTTTACTCTTAGTAAATCCTAGATCCATCAGTAATATGTCCATCCTATCATACCATGTCAAACCTCGGGATATTCTGCAGTCACTCCCTTTGAAGTGGAGCATCATTCTCCCTCTGCTTTTAGTACTCTATGTATTGAAACACTCTATACATGAGTGACAAGTAGCCTCCTCTGCTACTAATATTCTATGTATCCATCTAGGGTCACTAGATACTAAGATCCTCTATCTTGAACCTTTTGAAAATTTCTTCTCAAACCCATTTATGAGCTTGTCATCCTCTATAGGCTTGCGTCTTCAACCTTGTAGAAAAGGTTAAGATCTTCATCACTCTAGGTGATCTTCAAGCTCCTCATGTATGTGTTATACTAAGGGTGCCTTCTGAACTCATACAAGGCCTTCTTTAATTTGCACGCATGATTGTTCCTGTCATGTGTCTCAGCTCCCAGTGGTTGCTCTACATATAGTGTTAGAATAATTAACCCATAGTTACCTACCTTAGAGATTAAATTAATCATTTTTGTCTTATTACCTAGTTTCCTAGATTCCACTCTATGCTAGTTGCCTTCTACATGTCCTAGAAGTCAACACATGCTAAAACTAAGTCAGGGAGTTCTTGGGAAACATCTCAAAAACCCATTTTAGCATGTCTAGTTTATTCTAGATTCTCCAAAGCACATATCTACTTTTTCTGTAAAGTCGCCTTGTTTTATTTCTGATTTAAGGAAAAGGAAAAGCTAGACTAGTGGTAACTGCCTTGTTTTTTTCCCACATCATCCTCCATCCTTTTCTCCAAATAAAATCATGTATTATTTGTCTTTCCATCCCTATTTATCTTTCCCACTTGGCTTAGCCAATTCATGAGTATCTACCTAGATTTGGAAACTGCTTTATGCACCTATGGGGGATTTGACTAGTTTTGGTAATTCTATATTTTGACTATTTCAAATCACATCTTTATGCATTCGAATATCTCATGTAATTATATATTTTAGCATCCTATTACTTCATAAGGTTGGCTATTGTACACATACTCAATACAGATTAGTGTTATGCTTCAATTTCAGTCTCCTTTGGTGTTAATTTTGCATGTTTGATTAACAATTTTGTGAGTGTAATTGTTCCATCTCTTTGGTTCAATTTCCACATGGTATCAAATCCTTTGTAGATCGATTTATCTCGTTCAATATTTCTATTATAGGTTCAACATCTTGACAGGGAACATATTCTGTTGTCTGAAGGGCACAGTTTTCGAGCTATGGACCAATCTCAGAAGATCATCTTGACTCCATTCAATTTCTTTGAGTGGAAAGATGAGATGGAGATATTGTTGAGAGTGAAAGGTCTCTACAAGGTGATTATGGAAATTGAGGCAAATCCCAATGCAGATGTAGAGAAAATCAAATGGCACAACAGGAGGCATGAGGCCTATGGTCTCTTATGTCTGAGCATTTCAAGAGACCTCCTCTTCCATCCTAATGGACTGACATCACCTAATGAAGTGTGGGAGAATATTGTAGATATTTTTAGTAAGCTATATGAGATGATAGGACATCAAATTGAGAACAAGTTGATCTCCTTGAGTCCCAGTAGCTTCGAATCCTTGCAAGTCTATTTTTCCAAGTTTAAAGCCCTTGTTTTGTAGCTAAAATAGTGTGGGATCGAAAATAAGTAAGAGAAACTAGTTTTGGCCATACTCTCTAAGATTTGCCCTGACTATTCAGTGCTTGTTTCAACCTTCCATGCCACCAAGTTGACAGCTTGAGCCTGGAAGATTCCTAAGCTTGCAAAGTTCATGGAACCCCTCGCACAAGAACAAGATAAGTTGGTGATGATGGGCACCATCAAACCTTCCAAAGACTAAGCTTTGGTTGCTGGAGATTCAAGGGTGGATTCAAAAAGCAAGAAAAAATCTAAAAATCCACCTGAGAAAAAGAGAGACATAACAAGTCTCAAGAGGAACCCCAAGGTTCTAAGAAGAACTCCCAGAAGAAGAAGAACAAAGGAGAAATGAGCAAGTACGCATACTGCAGTAAGGGCTATCATCCTGAGAGCTCTTGTATGAAGAAGAAAATTGACATGTTGACCCAAATCCTGGAGAAGAATAACATCTCCCTTCATGATTGCTCAAAGAAGAGGGAAGGACGATCAAATTTAGAGGATAGAGAGAGAGTACATGCCTTGGTTGTTGGCACATCAAGCTCACTTAGCTTCATCATAGACTCTAGATCTTCTAGATATATGGTTTTGACAAAAGAGGCATTCTCCTTTCTTGACATGTTGAAAGGTCCACCAATAGTTTTGGGAGATGACTCTCTCACTGACAATTTGGGGAAGGGAAGGATTGATCTTGACCATGCCAAGTTCAATAATGTGTTGTATGTTCTAGGTCTTGCCTCTAATATCTTGTCAGTGTATCAAATGACTCGCACTGGGTCTCTAAAGAAGGTCATCTTCTCCCCTAATGATGTTTAAATCATAGATATTTTGAATGGTAAAGTCATAGCAAAAGGTGTTGTTGATCACACTTCTAAGGTATACATGTTTTCCCATTTTATACCCTACTCAAACCCCTCTACTCTTTTGATTCATACTAATGAGGCAAGCAATATTTTTCATGAAATATCTATCCATCTTAACTACAAGTATCTTTCTGATTTGAGTGAAAATGATATGGTCATAGGGTTACCAAAGATCAAGTTTTCTAAGGGAGTCTATCAAGGTTGTATCCTAGGAAAACACCCATACCACAAATATGAGAGAGATAGTCATGAGAGAACCTCTGCACCTCTTGAGTTGATCCATAGTGACATTGCTAGTCCATTCCCTCATATGTCCATGAGTCAAGCCAAATATGCATTGACCTTCATAGATGACTTTTCCAATTTTGTTGGGTTCACTCCCTAAAGCATAAGTCTGCAGTTTTTGACCTCTTCAAAGTATTTAAATCCTTGCTTGAAACCTAGTCTGGGAGGAAACTCAAGATCCTTAGATCCGAAAATGGTGGTGAGTATCTCAAGTCTGAGTTCATTCAGTATTGTAAATATATAGAATCTCCCTATAATCCTCATGCTCCAAATGGTCAAGCAGTGGAAGGAAATACGATCTATGATGAAGTTCCTCCCATGGCAGCTCAACGCCCGACATAGCCTCGATGATCACTTCATTTGAAGGGAAAACCATATCAAGGCAGTCGTGGGCATGAGAAGACTATACTGCCCATGCCGGCAGCACATAGGGGTCTTCCTCTTCCATCCACGAAGAGGAAGAATAAGGCTCTGCAACATTTTTAATATTGGCTCGATAAGCTATCATGGTTGTAGGAAGCAGCATGTTGGTCTCAACAGGCTCACTCGAAATACCTACTGTAGGAAGAATCCAAGGATATTCCATATGATTCATGCGAAAAGACACTGAGGTCGTAGAAGTCGAAGCCTTATCAGAACAAGATCCTATCATGAGGACCGGTGCAGGGAAATTAAAGCTTCCCATGAGGGATGGATACATGCCTACACCCACACTCCCAGTTGCCGGCTGAGAGTGGTCAATGATCGGGACTGAAGCTCCTGAAGATGCAGTAAAAGAGGAATTCTTGAATGTCATTTGATCAATTGTTACAATCTTCCCGTTATGTGGAAAGCATAAAACGTGGAACAAGGAAGAAGCAATGGCTTGCATACTATACATCCAGTTCTTACCCAGCAAGAGATTGTAGTCAAGGGACGCATCAACCACCTCAACCTCTATCGCAACAGTCTTCCCTCCCAAATGGACTTTAAGGGACGGAAGGATTCCGTGCAGCCTAAAAGATCTCCCATCAAAAGCAGTTAACATAGTCGCTGATTTTGACAACTTAGGAGAACCAAGACCCTTCCAACAGGACAAAGACATCACAGATGTAGTAGCGCCCTCATCAATCACAATGTGCTTGACGATCATATTAAGACATTCTATGTGTAGAAAAAGCGACACATAGTAGGGCAAGCGAGGCTGATGTCCTATGGTTTCAAATTTGATCACTGAGGAAGAATCATCACCGTTCACACCAAGAACAGAAACAAAAGCCTTCCTTTACGAAGGAAAAATCTGAAGCACTTCCAATGCAGACATCGCACAAGGAGTATGGCCCAAATCCTCGACAACTGAATAATTCTGGGTGGCTCGGGCATTTGGATTATGCCTCGAGCACTTAAGTACCCCCTTAGGAATGCGAGGTGCAGCCTCAGGTTTATCCACAGGTTTCTCAATGCGCAAAGGGGTTCCTGGTGGATCAGGTTCTTTGCCTGGGTTAGGGTGTGACGATCCATAATATTTCACACGAGTCACAACCTTAGCAGCACAGACCATGTTAATGCACCCACGAGAACTAGTCTCTGGTGGATCATTCTCACTAGATTGCTCCTGGGACTTCGAGTTCATATTCTAGTTATGCGGTAAAGGGTTCGTTAGCACAGTTGGGCCTTGTGCTAAGAGTCTTGAAGCTTCATCAATTCGAGGACACAAGTAAGTGAGGTGATCATCCTTACATAGCTTGCAAGGGAACTTAACCTTACGTTTTGCTTGCTTGTCCCCGCCAACATTTTGATTGTTCTTGTCATTATTGGTAGCATTCTCATTCCTATTGCCACCCTTTCGATTATTATTCTTACCCTTTCTTCTATTCCATCTGGGTTGATGGTTACCCTTCTGGTCTGACAATTGCACAGAAAGTACATTCGCCATTTGGGTGGGTTGGGATGAAGCCATAGCTTGTCCTGAAGTAAACTGGTTGAGCGATAATTGACTAACTTGTTTTGCAACCGAATCTGTAGGTTTCGCACTTGCACAACCCACAATGCCATCGGCATGTGGTCTGAGTTTGACCTTGGGATCGAAACTGGAACGAGGAGCGTTGGTAATAATCTCATACAACAAACCAGACTGAGCATAAATCAAGTCCAGTTCTTGTGCCCTAAAGATTGCTTGTTCCTCATTCTGCACTTCGGATGTGGAAACATCCTTCGCAATATATGGCAATAAAGGCTTCAAGAACCACTCGAGAAGGAACTGCAGCCGTATAAAAGCTTTAATTAATCTCTTCCATCTACGCCACTCCTGAATATGATCAAAAATATGGGTGGCTTTATCTTGCCGAAATGTCGACAAGAGTTCAGTACCATCGTCATAGCACACTGGTAGCTAGAAGTGATTAAGAAAAGTCATCGCAAGATCGTCGAACAAGGTAAAAGCTCCCTTTGGTAACTCTATATACCATTTTGCAGTAGGCCCCGTGAGGGTGCATTGAAATAGTGGCAAGCGGACTGAGTCCTGATGTAACAAATTCGAAGAGCACCAAAGGTGAAACGTGGTAACGTGTTCGCTCGGATCCTCTCCCAGTTTTCCTTCGAACTTAGGTATGTCCAAAGGGAGCTTGGTAGGGACAGCCGACCAAGCCGGGTCATGAGCCATGGGATCATTCGCAAGTCTCGATAAGTCAGGAAGGTTAAGTATCGCGAGGAAAGGGAGCCTAGGATGATGAGGTCGATGGACCACTCCCTAGTTCACATAGGCTTGAGCACCACCATGGCCTTGGCCATAGTGTCCTCCTCCTGTCTGACCCATATAGGGTGACATGGAAGTACCATAGTAAGGTGGACCTTGACCAGTAGGAGCTACGAAGCTGTAATTAGGAGAGTAAGCAGATTGTTGATACCCGCCTCTGTAAGTTGAAGAAACCTATCCATACTGTGTACCATAATAAGGTCCATAGGTCATCGCATGCGATGTCCCATGGGACACTCCGTAGGTAGGAATATAAGCTTTGGAAGGGGGAACATACATACCATAAGTAGGTATATACGCCCCGGACGTGACAAGCTGACCACTATAAGCGTGAATATAGCCTCCCAAAGCAGCGGGTGGTATATGAACTTGAGACACAATCGGCCTAGTAACCGCAATATGGACCTGACTCGTAACCATATATTGGCTCGAAGGACCACGTGAATAAGGTGTAGGATGTACATTTGAAGAACTCGAAACTGAGGATGAAGGAATCTAACTAATAAGATATGTACTACTGCCTATCGTCACCCGTCTCGGACCTGGTATCCTAATCGGATCGCTAACCCTAGAACTAGGAGGGAGATGAGATGTAGCTTCCACCACTGGGATGGAAGGTGCAATGTGACTAGTACTCCCAAACCTCTCCGCAAGGTAAGGAATGGGATTGCCCCCAGGCATAGTGCTAGGGTCGAAGTCAGATTCGACATGAAATGTCAAATCATGCATAGGAAAACTAGTCGTAGCATAACTACTGTAGCTAGTGCTGGCAGGTTCAAAGTGAATCTCGGCATCTTCTGACATTCCATACCGGTAATGTGTCAACGGGGAATCATCCCTAGGGTGAGTAGGTCTATCATGCAAATATCCTATCTAGGAAATCACAGGACCGAACTCAGCTAGGTCAGGTGAAGGATCGTATGTAGGAGTAAATTCCCCATCGTCAACATGAATGGGAGGAGGTGGCTCATGAATAGAATATGAATGATCCTCCATGGTGTGTGAATCAGTGTGTGACATAGTCCACCTGGACTATCTAGGTCTCTCTCCCAAAGGAGGAGGAGAAGTGGAAGGTGAATGTCCTGCTAACCGACGAGAATGGCACAGAACCGCACTCGAATCCACAATGACTCAAAACAAAAATAGCAAAGACTCTCTATTTACGTAAACCCTAGGCCAACTAGCATGCATAGATCAATCACTAATAAAATCTAAAGCCAAATGCAAGCAAACAAGGGCTGTATAAGTGAGCTCCCGAATGAAGCAGGTATGTCTCTCCTAGGAGAGGGCTGAGACTCCCATACACAACAAGAGGAGGTATGTAACCAATTATTGTGGCCCTCAGCTTCAATGCGTAAAGCAACTGTGTTGTTCGACCCCAACCTAGCCGGGACACCTACAGAATAACCTCTGCAAGTACCCGCTCGATATCCTAGGTAAGGTCACTAAGGTCACCTCAATATAATCAAATCTCAGGTGGACAGTTGTAGGGGGGATTAACCGTATGGGCAGGGTAGCAAAGCCCAAAACTCTCGAAAGAGCCCCCAGATACGAATACAATCCTGGAAATATCTCTGGTGCTACTCAGTTATGACTAGGGGTCATCCCCATAAATAACTGTTCACACTGCCACGTGCTTAACTCCCGTTTGAGAGGAGGATCCTGAGAACGATGGTTATATCAAGGATCTCACACACTCCCTGGACAGACACCTAAATGTTGTTGTTTAGTGATCTTGGAGAATTGACTTACAATGAACTATTCCAAGATCCTAAAACCTAAGCTTGTTGGTGCGCCCTAGAAAAGAAAAGAGTGTAATTCATTTTAATTAGCGTTGATTTTAGTTGGATTTATTACTCAAAAATAGGATATGGTCATGCAACTAGTGGTGTTATGACGGAACATGAAGTAAAATGCACACCATAACAATCAATGCAAATGCATTGTGTCCATGTAAACAGGGTATGTTACTACGTGAAATGCACAATTCTTCTTCAAATGATGAATACAAATTTTTCCTATATGAAGTCCTAACTAGTACTCCAAAGCAAATCTAGATCTAGTGCAAGTACAATGCAAAGTGCAAAATGCAATGCATTATGATAAGAAAATGTTTTTGGATTTTTTGAAAATATAAGAGATGCAAAAAGCAAAAGAATGATTCTACCACCCCGAGACTCTATAAGCACACATAAACATCATTCAAGCAAAGCACTAAGGTAAAAGAAATCTAATGCACTAATCTCAAACAAAAAATCGAAAATGCCATGACAAGAAATTCTCTAAAAAAAAATTTAGGCTAAAAAAACGTTTCCGGTCAGAAACAGAGGTCAAAACAGACTCAGGCAGTGCCAAAGGAGACTCAACAACTAACAACATTCACCCAGCAACCAATTACCTTCCACCACAGAGAAAAAACCAGGGTATACGTGACTGTTCACAGTAAACCCGCGTGTATACGCTGAAATCATAGATAAAACAGTGTGTATACGCGATTGTAAATCAAAAACCCGTGTACAGGAAGAAAAGGTGCATAAAACAAGGCAAACAAGCAGGCTGAGACAAACTTCACTCCAATTAGACTCTACCGGGCATACATGTCCCCAGACCCGACATAGAAACAAGAGAGAAAGAACAATTCAAATACATTGAATGCCGAGAAAATCACCCCCAAAGGACAACTACTAGGAACTCCCCAGTGGAGTCGCCATTTCTGTTATGAAGATAAATTCCTATGGCTTGGGGTACCACAACAGACAGCTTTGACTCTAGAAATCAATCTTTCCCAATATGCAATAGAAATAAAATGTCTAACACTAAAGGATCAGACCTCGTACCTTATTTCAGACGGTTGAAGTAGATCCCCGTTGAGCTTTCCAATCTTCTGCTCAAATTGATATAATACTTCCTCAACAACAAGTAAACAATACAAGCATACTATATATCATGGTGTTAGATCTATTCTAGCATATATAATCAATAATGTAAAAGCATTTGACATATTCCAATGGATACAATATTCAATCAAATACACATCATTGGACAGGAAAAGATAGTTCTTATTAATATAAATCAGAGATTACAAGATAGATACAACCTTTCACGGCACGTCTGTGAACCGGAGAAACTGAATCCCCCACTTGGGCCTCCACCACTTCAATCCCCCATCTCACGATAACAAGCTCACTAGCAAAAGGAAATCTTGGGAAGAACACAAAAGTGCTCCAAAGGGACAAAGGGATGCAGACTCAAGTATAAATTTTGGCAACAATGGACTATAGTTTCGTTGCTCTCAATCTCTCTATATGCCTTCAGTGTACCAAGGGGTTCCTTATATAGCTTCACAAGGGATAATGAAGGGTCGAATCCGAGCGATCTCAAGGCATATGGAATGCCAGGAGTCAAATGAGTCGGATCCATGTCAAGGAAAACTCCAAAAGGATTTGGATTATGCACACATCCCGATGTACGCGGTTATATGGGTCAAACCCGCGTATGTACGTGGTTATCGGGTAAAAAGCCGCGTATATCATTTTCATATAGTTTTAGGGATTATCAATGAAACATCAAAGGATAAAAGATAGTCCATGGGGTCTAAAGAGTCTGCAGTGGGACAGGGGAAGGCCATACAAAGTGTGATTCACCTAGAGTGGTGAAATCCGCTATAACACTATGTCATATTTTGTAGTAAGTTCATCCATTGACAATCCCCTAGAGTGGTTTGACCTTGGGCTTGATTTTTACCACCTTATTCTTTGTATATGTGGTTCAGATAATATACAGTCATGTATATACGCAGACAGTACACTTCCTAGTCGCGTACTTGCGTTGTTGTTCTTCGAACAATCATGTAAATCCTTCGTTTTGGTTGATTTCTAGATATGTGAATTTTCTGGGTGGGTTGTGAGTGTGTTTGGGTCTTCTTGGGTACCAATACTGTTTGTTGACTATTCCTTTTGTGACCGAAAACCCCTTTTTGTTAATTTTGTTTCTTTGAAAATTTTCCTAGTTGATTTATCTCCTTTTTGTTTTTCCATTAGTGCATTAGTCTTTTGGTCTTAGTGTCTTTTTTGGATTTTGTTTTCTACTTATTACAGAGACTAAGATCTTTAGTGACTTTTATTGCATTTTCAAAATAATTATATAGTTTCTTCCTTACTTACACCTCACATATGGATTTAAGGAGGTACTTGCATTGGATTGATTGGATGAGAGTTTTGTTTAGACTTTCATATAGGAAGGTTTGCATTGGAATTTGAAAAGAATTGAATTTTTGTGCATTTTATGTAGTGGCATACCCCTTTCTTCATATTTAAACACAAATTGCACTTGGCATGATTTTTTAGGTGTGCAGATTTATTTCACTACTGAGTCAAAACATCACTAGTTGCACAACCATTTCCTTTGAGTAATCACAACCTTTAAAATAAACACGTAATATAAAATGAATTACACCTTTTATTTTGATAGTGGTGCATCAACAAGCATAGGTTTTAGAGTCTTGGAATAGGTTGTTGTGAAAAACTTTCTCCAAGACTACTAAACAAAAAATGTAGGTGTATGTCTAGGTGAGAGAGTAAAACCCTTGGTATAATTAATGTTCTCAGGAGGCTCCTCTTACAAAGGATTTAAGCATGAGTAAGCATACACATTTTTGGTGGGGATATACCCTTGCCACTCTTTGTGTAGCATTGGATACACTTCTAGGATCTTATTTGTATCTGGGGGATTTTGAGGTACCTTTCATGCTTTCGATCTTCGATCTTTGTTACACTCCACATATAGTAGATCCCACATGTGATTTCCCTCCTAAGCATTGGTTATATTGGGGTGACCTTACTTTCCTTACCTAGGTATTGCAGGGGTACTTACACAGGTTATTCTGTGAGTGTCTTGGCCAAGTAGAGGTTGGACATCACAGTCATTTTATGCATTGAAGTTGAAAACCACTATAATTGGTTACACACCTCCGCTTGTAGTGTATGGGAGTTGTAGGCCTCTCATAGGAGAGACATACTTGGTGAATTTAGGAGCTCATTTATCCTCCCTCTTGGCTTATTTTCATCTTCCATAGATTTTCTTAGGGGTGTGCTCTTTGTGCACTAGTTAACTTTTGGGATCACGGTTACTTGAGTATATTTATGTTCTCTTGATTTTGGGTCCTTTTATGTTCTACATGCCTGATATCACTGCTAGTATCCTATCACCTACTTGAGGTCCTAGTGCGGACCTTGGTGTTGGACTGGGGGGAACCACACCCCTTACCTTACTCATAGATTTGGGAGTGGTCGTATTCCACCCTCTCATCCATTAGTAGGAGGATTTTAAATTCATTCACTTGGTCTTAACACCAGTGTTTGTTCTCACGAGGGTGGTAGTGGATATATGAATGTTGGGTCTCCATCTTACATTCTTTCTTATGTCCCATCTCCCACCGCACTGGTTCCTTTGAGTGCAGTTTTCATGATCCATCCTCCCTTTATCCTATAGTTCAGACTCTTTACTGAAAATTTTCAGTTGTTTTGGACTATTATTGTTGTGTAGGGTCCATTTTGTGTGCACTCTCATTGAGATGTTTGCTCATTTGTTCTTGAGCCATGTATAATTTTGAACTGGAATATAGGATAGGATCACTTTTCCTCTTGTGCCATGTATCGTCCTATCACCATGTTGCCTTAAATATAGATACGAACCCACTTTGTAATGTTACAGAACCTCACATTGCTACTAGAAGTAGAATTATGTAAGTGGTAGAGCCTTCCTATTTCATGGGTTCCCCATTTAGACATCTCTTTGCCATTTGGTATCCATGTTGTGATTTTTTCCCTCGGTCTAGGAGTCCCTTGTAGTCACACCATTTCTTTGAGTGAGAACCACATATTAGTTCTTGAATTTTTTGTTGGACATCTCCCATAGAGACCCCTATTTATAGCAAGTTGTAAATGCATTTTCTTGTGCCTGTTTGTCGTATTGAGGTTTACTCCGGCTCCCCTCTTCATAATTATAAGACATGTAGCTCGAGATTGTCTCAATAATAGATAAGTAGATCCTTTATATATCTTTACATCCCCTTGAGTGTCTTTATCCCGAACACGCTTCCTTGCATTGAGCATAGGTATGTTCCATTTCTTAGAACTAATTTTCTTTCTCGCGATGCTCGTCTCCTCCTAGATATGTACTATAAGTACTTTTATTGTTTTTCAAGCTTCCTAATATGAAAAATACCAAAAAATTAAAAAACATAAAAATACGGACGAGAAATTATATTACTTTTGGCAGATGTCGAGTCATTTTTCCTTCGAATAGAGAAATATATATTCCATCCATCAGTTGGGTTATTAGTATGAATTTAGTATTTGTATTCATTATTCTTAGTTTTCTCCACTGACCGGTTATGCTTCCAATCCCTACAGATCCTCTGTCAATGCCTCCTATGTCACAGATATGTCCCATCTTACATGTTGAGTCTATGACTCCTGTCAGTCACCATCTTCACTATGGTCTTGTTCGAGGGAAGTTTTAGCCCGATTCGGCCACTCCTTAGTTATATTGTCTTTGCATGTCATCCATTCCCGATACAGTTACTGGTTCGTGCACATCTTGGTCATTTGATTTCTTCCAAATTATCCAGCATTGTTGTGTACCTCATGTTGGTTGATGGGAAATTCCTTAATGCCCTCCTTCCAACGGATTCCATTCCATAGAATTCAGATCATTTAATTTGGAATAGAAGTATAGAGTCCATTGAGCGCCTTGAGACTTGTAGTCATGAGTGGCAGGTCCTATCGCCAATTATAGTTTTGGGAATACATCACTGTCACCTAATCGATGGTTTCTTTCAAATGTTCAAACTCAACACATCTATTCACACTTGTTGGATTGCACTCTATACATTGATTTCAATTATCATTATCGATGGGATATCTCACATTTGTTAATGGTATACATCAATGACTACTAATCAGATGATGGACCATCATGTTCGACCTTGACACCTTTATTTATGTGATGGGAAATGTACCAGTATCGGTTTGCATAGAAGACCTCTGAGCTTGGTGGAATCCACATATGCTACCTCCTTGATCATGCCAGTTGTCATGAGATGTCCAGTCTGATGCCCATACTCGAGTATATTATCAGATATCTTCATCCCTTATGGAGATCTTGTTTACTATATATTGTACGTGGCGATGACCACATGTGACATATGTCTATTATGTCTATTCATGGACATTGTACTCTTATGTATACAGGACTGCTACACTGTATATTTGTAGACACATGCTGAGATTTATCATTGTATTGTACTTATGAGTAGCTGGTTTTTCCACCTGGGTCTTCATTAATCCACTTCTGGGATGGATATAATGTATTTCGGCCCTCATGTTATCCCTCTGACTTCACACATTAGGGGGGGTCTGTTATACTTGATTTTACCACACTTGGTAGATCACATTTTTATGCCCTTCCATGTCCCTCTGCAGACTCTTTTGACCCCCTTTGCTTGAAATATACTTTGATGATCCAAGAAATCCCTTAAAAAACACATGTTTATTTCCATACACGGGTTTTAGCTTAAAATCTGTGTGTACATGCAACTTTCTCCACTGTAGCCTGCATACATTGGGAAATATGCATAAAACAAATATTTAGATTTTTCCTGAATGACTCTCGAATAACTTGACTCTTGGTATTCCATGTTCCTAGAAATTCTTTGACTTGACCCTTCATTTCCTATTGAAGGGATACGTATTGATCTACGTGGATGCAATAGAGGAGGAGATTAAGGAAACTATAGTTCATTGTTTCCTCATTCATACATGTTTGATTCTGCATCCCTTTTCCCTTTTGGGGACACCGTTGCTGCTCTTCCCAAGCTTTCCATTGTCTTGTAAGATTTCCATTTACATGGAGGATTGAAGTGGTGGAGTCCCAGGTGGGGAACTTAGTTTCTTTGTTTTGACGAGGTGCCGATAGAGTTTGTCACTGTTATCTCTGTTCATTATTAACAGAAATATCCATTTCTCGTCCGTTACATATGCATGACTATGAATATTTTTGTCCATGTATATAGTTGTATTTGACTATACATGTTGGATTTATATATGCTAGAGTAGGCCTAACACTTTAACATATATCATGATTTCTTTGTTTGTTGTAGTTGAGGATGAATTGTAGGTACAACTGTGGTTTAAAGCTCGACTGGGATCTCCTACAACCGTCGAGAATAAGGTTTGTTCTGTATCCCTTAGTGTTAGCATCATTATTTCTCTTACATATTGAAGTGTATTAATTTCTTGTGTCATTCAGTCTGTTGTGGTATACCCCAAGCCATAGGAATTTTTATCTCCGTAACAATAAGGCATAGGCTACGAAGAGACAATTGCACCCATGGAAAGGTACACTTCCATTAGGACCATACTTTCTTTGGTAGCAATTATGAAATAAAAAATACACTAGATGGATGTCAATATATCTTTCTTGAATGGTGTAGTCGAGGAGGAAGTGTACGTGGAACAACCACTGGGATTCGAGACACATGATAGGAATACCCATGTGTGCAAATTGAAGAAATCCTTGTATGTACTGAAATGAGCATCAAGGACATGGTATGATAGGATGGATAGATTCCTGATGAGCTTTGGATTTACCAAGAGTAAAGCAGATTCCAACATCTACTTCAAAGTGGAAGACGGAAGACCAGTGATACTCATGTTATATGTTGATCACTTGTTTCTAACAAGAGCAGAGGATCTCCTTAAAGATGCAAACATGACACATGATATAGAGTTTGGGATGAAATACCGAGGTATGATGGACTAATTCTTAGGCATGGAGGTGTGGAAGAGCGCATATGGGATCTTCCTTGGTCAAGGAAAATATGTAGTGGATATTTTGAATAGATTTGGAATGATGGATTATAAGGTGATGGAAACACCTATGGAATCTAACTTGAATATTCTAGGTTATGCTTCATCTAAGACAATCAATTCCACGATGTATCACAAATTGATTGGCTCATTGATGTATGTGATGAATACGAGACCAAACATATTCTTTGTGGTGAACACCCTGAGCTAGTTCCTGACAGATCCAAGACATGTTCACTTGATAGTTTCAAAGCATATACTGAGGTATCTAAAAGGAACAGTGGATTATGGGCTCAAATATGATGCAAATTAGAATATTAATCTATATGGTTATGTTGATCAATATTGGGAAGCTAGCACCACTAATAGGAAGAGCATCTCAGGCTGCTGATTCAGTTTGGGATCTGGTATGATATCCTAATTCAACAGGAAGTAGTCATGTGTGGCACTGAGTATAGCCAAGGCCAAGTATGTTGTCATTTTATCAGCTAGTTATGAGGCAATGTGGCTTCAAAAGCTAGTGTCTAACTTGTTTGATCTCCAGTTGGATGTGACTTGTATCTTCTATGGAAATCAGATTTGCGTTAATCTATGAAAAAACTTGTGTTTCATGACAAGTCAAAGCACATTGATATCAAGTTTGATTATACCAAGGAAATGGATAAGAATATAACTGATGTGTTGACCAAGACTCTTGCGAGAGTGAAGTTCGAGTACTTCAGAGAAATACTTGGTGTGATCAAGATCGATATCCCTTAAAAGACGAAGTTATGTGTTCTAGAATAGCTAGAGAGATAGGTTGTTAGAGTGTAAAATCTTGGTGAAGCTTGTAGGTTTCTCATACGTAATCATACATGTAAGTTTTCCTTAGATGTAATCAGTCATGGCGAATCTTGTAGGCTATCCTTCAATGTAATCAATCCTAATATGTTACAAAAGCATAATATCTCACATGGAAAATGAGACAGGTTGTCCGAGTGCAGAAAATCTTGGTGTAGAAGGATGCTTGGACGTAATTAGTCTTGTAGGTTGTCCTCAGATGTAATATGTCCTAGGGAAGATCATAAGTTATCCTTGTATGTAATCAGTCCTGATATAGGTTATCTGAATGTAAAAATGAGACCTATCTTGGTACACGGGTTATTTAGATGTAATAATTCTTGTGGGTTGTTTGAGTGTAAAAATGAGACCTAGCATGGTACACAGTTTACTTGGATGTAATAGGCTCGGAGGTTATTTGAATGGAAAATATCCTGGATCTAGGTTGTTTAGATATAATTCCTTGAAGTTGAACTAGAATGTAAAAGGTCCTAATCCAGCAGGTAGTTTGGTCGTAATAAGTCCTTTCATATATATCCATATATCTATGTTCCCATGTTAAGATGATAAGGTCACAAAGCATGATAGGTGCACCTAAGAAGTTCTCTGATAGAACGCAGGTCGACCGTGGATGATTTGTTTGTTTTGTTTTACTCTGTGTATGACAAAAGAGATGATTTGGATATGAATGTATGAAGGTAGAAGAAGCAGGTTATTTTCATGGAAATGTAAAGAATATCTTGGACAATTCCTATGTGATGGATTTCTCAAGATGTGATGAATACCTAGTAGAGGACTAGGCCTACATCCAGCATGAAAAAGGGTTTTCTTAGTAGAAACTTATGATGATAGATAGTATGGTATGATGATAAAATAAAAATATGATGATGGAAGTAGCTATGATGATGACTCTGCGAGGAAGACTTGACCATATGTGTTGATGACTGTGAAGAGAGAGAACGCCTTCCTGGTTAAGAGGGAGTGTTGATGCATTTGTAAATTCAGAAGATATTCTTATGTATATTATCATTGTATGTTGTAATACCCCCATTAGGGATGTGTTTACCCCTTTGCAGCATGTCTTAACTATGTCTATACCTTAAGGTACAACCTCCTTGTAAGCTAGGGCAATAGTCCTTAGTGAAATATCATGTAATGTGAATTTAGAGTTTCTTTGGGAGAATTCGGCCCTGTTATGGAATACAAGTGGGTTCCAATCTTATATTTGGTCAGTCACATAAATGGTATAAATAGGCAATAGATCTCCCTCATTTATATACACCTCACACTCTCAAGTATGCATGAGAGTTAGATAGAGACAAAGGGAGGAGAGACAGATAGCTCTTGGATACTTCTTATTACTGATTTTGGTCATCTTACTACTCTGAGGAAGCTTGCGGGGTTTCTGACTTTATTGTTTACTTGGTGAAAATATTTGTGTCTTATGTATATCTTATATCTTATGCATCTAGTTGTACTTGTTATTCTTTAATACAAATATCCTAATCAAGCTAATAACGTCTAGAAAAACTAATAGAAACTAGTCAAAGATAGGATGACTGAAGTCATCTGGAAGGTGGTTGATGACCACCGCACAATTGAAGGTTTAGTAGTCAGATCCCATAGGTCGATAGGATAAGTTATGGGGATCCTGACTAGATATGGTTGATGAAAAAAGGTTAGTTAGAGGATTAGTTGATTGATGAAGAATACTATCAATCTCAGTTGAAGGATGAAAACTAACTGGTCAAAAAAATCTAGGAAAACTGAGGATCTAGTAGAATTCATATCATAATCCAATGATGACAAAGAGTGGTTGATGAGTTTACTATAACAAAAACAATGTGTATTTGATGATGTAAATTGAGAAGTTATTACATAGTTATGGTGGTTGTTATAGAATGGTAGATTCCAAGATAAGACACATGGAGGTAGAATTTATTGTAGGTGACATATATCAGGAAGCACTAAGAGGCTTCTAGAAGAAGAATTGAGTGATAATTTGAAGGAAAAAAACACCTATAAATACTAGTTCATGACCAGAGGGAATAAGATGTGGAACCTCTAAGAAAACCGTTAAGTTTTTAAGTGAAAAATGCTAGGAATGTCTCAGTAAGGAATCAAGTGAAATAAAGTAATGAATCTACATTGTAAATTATCTTTGTAACTTGATCTTCAACATTAGTAGAAAGTCATAATTCTTAGCATCCAATTTATGTATTTATTTAAGTAAAATTATTTTTCTATGTGATTTTAATAGAAATCTTATCAAATATTCATTGGGTTGCATCACTCAATAATGTAGATAATCCAAGTTCTATTGGCATGCATATATAAATCTTAGGTGGATTGCAGTCCTTATGTGGATGGTGAACCATGGAATCACATAGGTGATGAGATCTAGAAATGTCTTGAGTTTTATTTGACAAACTTATGATTCCCTATCTTGTTTTGAGGAGCATTTTTATTTAATTTGGTGTGTTATTGGTTACCATAAATACCATGCTCAACTTGTGAGGCATATCATATTATGGCCTACTTGTATTGGTCGATAGAGTAATAACCGATGATATTTTGTTCGATTTTGGTTCATTAAGATGGTGAATTGACTAATGGAATACTTGCATGTTAGAGTTTTTGAATTAATGAATTTGTAATGGTCCTTAACTGAGCATTAACTAACATGTGTTTGATAAACTAGCACTTGATTGTCTATTGACTATTTCCTTTGGGTGATTGTCCTATTGAACCATATCCTATTTGGGTGGTCAACGCACAATTCAAAGAAGAAAAAAATATTTTTAGCCATATTGAACCTTAAATAAGTTGACTGAATAAGCCTTTGAGGACTCCCTTGTATTGTGTTTCTTTCTTATCATTGAGATTGTTTTCTTTGTCAGGTCTGAGGTTCACAAGGATATGCTCGTCTTGTTATAAGTTGACTAGTGCAAATCAAGACATTTTCCTAGTGAAAACCTATTAAAGATTGATATTTTTGTTCAATATGAAGACATGGATTTACATAAGACACTAGAGATTCATGAGAATAAATCTATTTCCTTCCAGGAATTGTATGAAAAAATTCATTAGGAATTCATTGCTGTGTAGGATACTATATCCTTGTTGCAGACAAAGATTGAAGGATTGCAGAATCAATTAAACATTATTGATTCCTTTCTTGAAGATGAATAATCTCTTTTCCAAACTATTGTTTTACAAAAATTGGATGACAAATCTAGGAATATTATTGTCTTAAAGAACACCATGGAATGTATTTTCCAAAATCTTGTTGATGAATTTAGAGATAAGACCGATCTCATTGATGATATGGATATTGAGGTTAAGGATGTTTCTCATGCAGAATATGTTTTCTTGAAGGAGAATATCTATAAGCTAGAGGAATATAATACCCAGATAAATAATGACACTTCCCATTTGGATGCCACTATCGATGATCTTCGTGAAGAAACTAGTCCTCTTTGAGAAGATAATGTCACTTGTTTTATTTATCTCAATATTTGAAGAAACATTATGATACTTTGTTTTGAAAATCGACAAATAAAGAAGAGACAAATCATAAGTTGTAGGAGTGTAAGAATCCTTATTGAATTGCATATTACTCGACTATAGGAAGTAAAGATGATTTTAAAAAGAAAATTGTTGATACTATTGAGTTGGCATGCTCAGTTATTTCCTCTTCTAGGATTTGATAATGTTTCTTGTATCACAACTATTTCTGAACTAGTTGTTTGTAAGAAAATTATTGATGATGTTGTTATATCATCTCATGATTTGTTTTCTACTAGTGGTATTTCTCCTAGTTTTGAAAAAGACACTACAGCTATGGGTCCTCAACCACTGAGAAATATGGGATATGCATTAGGAGGAATTGTTACTAATCCGAATGGGTATTGTTGTTCCTATTAATTTTGAATTGAAGTCACAAAGAAAAGGTCTTTGATATGTTGTTGCTACACCTAGTTTTAAAGACATGAAAAGAGTGTTCCTTGTTGTTGGAAGTGCTTATATTGATTTCTTGGAAAAGTAACACAATTTTGACAATGTTGAAAATATTGATGAATTGCTTGTACCTAATGAGTCAAAATTTGAAAATGTTGTTGCAGATGAAATTATTAATGATGTCTAGGGTAGGGAAAATTTTAAGGATCCATACTTATTTAAAAGTGTATAAACCTTGTCAAATATTATTGATTCTTAAAATGTCAACTATATCATATTTGGTGATATTTTCCTAAAAAATTCGAATTCTAAGGATTTTATATAGTTTATATAAAAATTTGGCAATTTTTGGAGTGAAGAGATTTTACCCCATGAAAATTGGGCGAAACAAGGCTTCAGAAAATGAAAATTACAAATCGTTTTTCGGAAAAGAAATGGAAAAATAAACCATAGGATAAATTTCACCCCTAAATTTTTGCTTGGTTTAGGGGATTTTACTATTGTTGATGAACTAGATCGTGATCCTGCATCACCTATTTTGCAAGAAGAAAATTTTCTCCTGTATTGTCATCCTCATCAAAAGAACCAGAGTAATTTTCCTAGGAATCATAATTCTTGGAAAGATGGCGATTATGATTTTACGACATTTTATAAAATATGTGAAAGATAGAACTATGTATTAGTGATGAATACTCACATAACAAATGGTTTTATTTATGAATGGTCATGGAGTAATTTTAACAAATGCTTAAGGATATCATACATAGCATATTTTTACTATACATCTATACAATGATCATCTTACCCATTGCTGATTTATTTGTGTTGATGTATTTGTAACTTGAGAATGTATTCACTTGGATATATTATGTATTGTATCCTGATGTTTTTCCAGGAAGTATATATAATGTAATTGAGTCATGTCATGCCCCAACATTTCGATAAAGATATTCAATAATCTAAACAAGTCATGTAAAGTCATTGAGGTTAACCATCCATTGTAAGTCAGGGCAATAGTCCCCACAATTGAGCCAAGGTAAACCCTCCTTGTTGATCAGAGGGAAAAGTCCCCAAAGTTGTGGGGCACTAGGGTTATTAGAATCTCCTAGATATGTTGGCCCTGGTAAGCAATTGTTAAGTGACGCCGACTTGTTGGAGTGCACATTAAGTGAACAGAAGAATATAAATAAAGAGTGAGCCTCTATATTTAACACACACACTCACTCACTGGGGCACATGAGTGAGAGAGGAGAAGCTCTCTCAAGTAAGAGAGAGAGAGAAAAGCTGTTGGAGATCACCTTTTCTGTATTTGGGTTTTATTGCTGTCATTGGTTCTCATTCTATCTCTGAGGAAGTTGCGGGGTTTTCTTTTTTATGGTTTCCCTAAGGAAAATTCTTTGTGTCTCTTGTCTCTTGTGTTTATTGTTGTGCATGTTAATCTCTCAAATAATATCCTAATATCATATTTATTAAATGGTAAAAATATAACATGGTATCAGAGCTAACCTGAGAAGAAGACACTATGCAACTACAGAATCTAGGGATTCCTACTTTTTTGTTCTCTCTCCACAATCCATCAGCAAAAGGATTCTAGGATAACTCTCCATTGAAGGGAGCATCTTTCTATCGCGGTGGAATTCAATTCCGGGCATTTTCAGTTTTTGCTGTGGGAAATTAGGGCTTTTCATAGAAGATGGATTTTTGAGTGAGTCCAGCTTAGGATTACTCTCCTCATAAAAATCAAATTTTAGAGACCTGGGTCAATATTTTTGGTTGGGTGAAACTCCAGGAAAGTCAAACCCTAGTTTGACCATGGGCATAAAAAACTCTAAAATACTAAAACTGAAATTTTTGGTAGATTCGCTATATCTCGTGATTGGAGAAAGATCAGATCCTGAAACATTGACAGGTCGAAGATAAATTCCCAATGTACACTGTGTCCAAGTTTCATCCTCATATTCACTATATTCTAGGATATATTATTCCTCGAAGTTAGGGTTCCAGCCTCTCCCAGGATTCCTCCCCAAACAAGACACCTGGGGAGAATTTCTATATCTCGGGCTAAAAAGGTCCACATGAAATTTCATCAGATTTTCTAGAAAGGGAATAGAATGTAATTTATTTGGTAAAATTTTTAGACCTAGAATATGAAACAATGACATGTGGAAGTCCTTACAACTTCGCTATGTTGAATAGTACTGGAACAGGTCACCTTGGGAAAACGCTCATAAGTCCCAATGTTTGAAACCAATTCTGATGAAAACTATGGTCTTGGAACAAGGCCAGAAAAGTTTACCTCATTAAAAAATGTCATATATAGAGGAGCAGTAACTTTAGAGATACCATAAAAACAGTATCAAGCCTTTTTGTAGAAGAAATTGGTAAACTAGGGCTTCCTGTTCTGGGTGCTTCCCTCCACTGTTTTCAGAAAATGAGTACATTGGATATCTCTCCTTGAAGAGTTCTATCTTTATATTCAATCAGATCTGAAAGAATCCAAGTTTTGAAAATTAGGGTTTGTTTGACAAACCCTAGATTAGCCAGCTCCAGAACTAGGACAGACACCTCAAATTTTCAAGATCTAACCTTTTGTTATTTACATTTGAGGTTCTTATTTAAAAATTTCTAATCACACTATCTTGATGACAAGCTTGGTGAAACTAACAACTTACAAACATGGAAGTATTGGATCTCACTCGTTCTTGAATAAAATGAATCGGACACCTACATAAGTAGAGAGGTCCCATTTCTAGAGGGAGATGAGGCTAAAATCCTTACACAAGAAGAAATTGGTCAAGGCCAAGAAGATAATTGTTGATTCAATCAAGGATCACCTTATACCACAAGTGTCTTCCCTAAAGACACCAAAAGAGATTTTTGATTCCTTAGCCGAGCTATTTGAAGGGAAGAACATAAATCAGAAGATGACTTTGAGAAAACAGTAGAAGAATGTGACTATCTAGAATGCAGAGACCATACAGTAATACTTTACAATGGTCTCTCAAATCAAATTACAACTTGAAGCGGTAGAAGAAGAAGTGGAGAATTGAGAAGTGGTGATAACCACCTTGAATGGCCTCCTAGGATCATGGGATTCATTCATTCAAGGAATGTGTGATGGAAGGAAGTGATTACTTTTAGTAGAATTTGGGAAGAGTGCACACAAGAAGAAGCTCAACTCATAATAAGAGAAAAGAATATGGGAGCAACTAAAGATCGAGACCTCACGATTCAAAGAAGATCCCTCAAGCGACGAGGAATATGAAGAACTAAATTCTTGAAGAAACTCTTATCCATCGAAGAATTTGGATAAGAAATGATGATGATATGAATGACGAAGATGATGAAGCTAAAAGAAGGAGTCTACCCATGAAACAAATAAAGATAAGTATTCAATTGTCATTTCATGATATTACCTTTTTATGCATTTGTTTATGTTCAGTTGATGTGTTATGCATGATAGAATGTTTGCATTAATGACAATATAATGCTAATATGCATGTGATGGGTCAGTAGCTCATGGTGCTATACAACTCTCCATTTCTACTTATATAGAATGAAACCTCTTTGCTGACATATTGGATTAGTGTATAATCTCAATGATGTCTTGGTACAGATGGAAGACATCTAGAAATTTTTCTGTGAGATATGGATGACTGTTGTATTGGCTAAAATAGTTGCATGATCATATATTTATGGATAAGAATTTGCCACTATGAATATGCCTTATGAAATGTTTCTAACAATAGAAATGTATTTGACTTGTAGGAAACATCACTTACAATCACCTACAAGCAAAGAAGGATGAGAATTGTTCCGAAGAACAAGTGACGACAGTTCAAGATGAAGAATAATATGATGAATGCAGTGACATCATTGATGCAGAACCTTCCATCCATGAAGAAGTAGCCAAGAATATAGGGAAGACCAATTCAAGAAGAATGATGTCTAGAATGCAGTATTGAGACCTGAAGGGAAGTACGTAGTTCCATCATGCATTATATGGAAACATCATCATATAGAAAAAAAAAATTGTTGCACGAGGCATAGACTATGAAGACACATTTGTAGCCACTATAAATACACATGCCAGGAAAAATCATGTGTGCAAATGAAAGAAGGCCTTGTACGAGCTCAGAAGGAACCCATGGGATAACACATACATGATGATCTTGTAGATCACCTAGAGTGATGAAGATATTAACCTTTTCTACAAGGTTGAAGATGAAATCCTATAGAGGATGACAAGATCATAGATGGGTGCGAGAGAATGATTTCAAAGATAGAGTCTCTTGGTATCCAGTGACCCTAGATGGATACAAAAAATATTAATAGCAGAGGAATCTACTTGTCACTCTGGTACAAAATGTTTCAATGCATAGAGTACGAAAGGTAGAGGGAGAATGATGCTCCACTTCAGAGGGAGTGACTACAGAATATCCTGAGGTTCGACATGGTATGACAGGATGGAAAAATTACTAATGACTCTAGTCTTTACTGAGAATAAAGTGGATTCCAACCTTTACTTCAAGGTTGAAAGTGGAAGACTAGTGATGCTCCTATTATATGTTGATGACTTCTTCCTGACAGAAAAGAGGAACTCATTAAAGTTGGAAGAAGGAGAATTTATTTTGAGTTCGAGATGAAGGACTTGGATATGATGCACTACTTTCTAGGCATGGAGGTTTGGAAGAATACGGATGGAATCTCCCTAGGATAAGGGAAGTATGTAGTAGAGATCCTGAAGAGGTTCAGGATGATGGACTACAAGGCCATGACCACACCTATGGCATCGAACCTGAAGCTATTTAGTGTTGCTTCATCGGATTCGGTTGATGCAACAATGTATCATCACATGATTGGTTCCTTGATGTACCTAAGAAACATGAGACCAAATATTTGCTTTACGGTGAAAACCTTGATCCATTTTCTAAAAGATCCTGAACATTTTTACCTGATTGCTATAAAGCATATTCTGAGGTACCTAAAGGGTATGATTGATTATGGGCTCATGTATGATGCAAATCAAAAGTTTAGCCTAGAGGGTTATGTTGATTCAGATTGTGCAGGCAGTGCTGCAGATAGAAAGAGCACCTCGAGGTGCTGATTCAACATGGGATCAGGTGTGATCTATTGGTTTAGTAGGAATAAATCCTACATAGCATTGAGTATAGCTGAAGCAGAGTGCATCGTAGCTTGTTCAGCTAGTTGTGAGTTAGTATGGCTCAGGAAGCTACTGTCTGAGTTCTTTGATGTCTCGTTGGGTGCTACCTATATCTTCTATGAAAACCAGAGTTGTGTGAAGTTGTCTGAGAACCCGGTGTTCCATGACAGGTCGAAGCACATTGAGATCAAATATCACTATATCAGGGATATGGCGTAGAGAGGAGTAGTGAAGCTCCAATATGTTGTGATGGAAGAGCATATAGCAGATGTGTTGACCAAACCACTAGCCAAGGTGAAGTTTGAGTACTTCATAGAGAGGATTGGTGTTATTCAGATATAAGATACTTAGAAGAAGAAGTGATGGGACACATTTACAGAAGCCATTCCAAGCATAGTAGGAGGATCCTTCCCATGGCTGTGGATGTAAGAGTTGTGTGATGAGCATCAAGATTATGCTTCAGTTTCTGCTATGATGATGATCTGGATGATCATATGATGATGATATGCACCAGGATGATGCTGTGATGAGTATTAGGATGATACTCTATGGATAGATTGTATAGATAGCATGTAAAATATCCTGAGAGATCTGATAGTTTGTGCTCGGATGCTCTTTCGAGGTTTTGCTACAGGTTGGTTGTGGACAGGTTGTGCAGGTAGCATAGAAAAGATCCTGGGAGATCCTATATTTTGTGCTAGGATGATCTTTTGAGGTTTTTTTATAGGTAGCATAAAAAAGATCCTGGGAGATCCTATATTCTGTGCTAGGATGCTCTTTTAAGGTTTTGATACTAGAGGCACGTAATCATCCCTGGAGATCCGATAGGTTGAGCTATGTGCTCATAAAAGTCATGGGATACTCTTTAGAGTTCTTGCACATTGCAAGACACTCTTTTAAGGTTTTTGCTGACCACATAGAAAATATCCTGGTAGATCCTATAGTCTGTCCTAGGATGCTCTTTCGAGGTTTTGTTGTTGTAGTCACATAGAAAATATCTTGGGAGATCCTATAGTCTGTGCTAGAATTCTCTTTCGAGGTTTTGTGATGGTCACATGTAAAATATCCTTGGAGATCCTATAGTTTGTGCGAGGATGCTATTTCAAGGTTTTGTTGACGCACGTAATCAGTCCAGAGGATTCCACAGTATGGCCAAAGATGATGAAGACCTACAGAATCCATTCTCTAGGAAAAGGAAGGCACCTGGTCAATTACCAGGAAATTGATTTAGTTTGGTACTGAAGCTCAGCTTAGTGCTGAGAAGCCATTCTCTGGGAGAATTGAGGCACCTGGTCAATTAGCAGGAAATTGATTTAGTCTCGGACTGAAGCTCGGCTTAGTGCTGAGAGGCCATTCTCTAGGATAATGAAGGCACTTGGTCAGTTACCAAGAATTTGTTTCAGTCTAGGATTGACACTCATCCTAGACCTGAGAGCCATTATTTGAGAACGAAAGATGTAAGTGTTGGGTGGGCCATTTTGACATGGATCTTGGATGTGTTCCTCTCATGGAAATATATAAGTGCTGAAGAAGATGAATACCTACCTGGAGGCTAGGCCTACAACCAACATGAAAAAAGGGTTGGCTCTGTAGAAATTCTTGTAACGAGAAGGATGAAGAGATAGCACCATTTGATTAAGATAGTGGAAGTAGTGATGATGATGATGATCTAGTGATGATCCATCTTTGATGATTATCCAGATAAAGTGATGATCCAAACTTGATGAAAGTAACTTGACGATGAAAATGGCTTGACGATGAAGATGAATTGATGATGATATAGATGATACAGAGAAGAAGATGTGTGCTGATAAATTGTGTCAAGAGAATACCTTACTAGTTAAGAGGGATTGTTGATGTATTTGTAACTTCGGAATGTATTCACTTCTATATCTTATGTATTGTACCCCAATGTTTATTCTAGGAAGTATCTATAAGGTAATTGAGTCATGTCATGCCCTGATGTTCCGATCAAGAGATTAAATAATGTAAGCAAGTCATGTAAATTCATTGAGGTTAACCCTCCATTGTAATTCAGGGAAATAGTCCCCACAATTGATTCAAGGTTAACCCTCCTTATTAATCGGAGGGAAAAGTCCCCACAGTTGCTGGGCACTAGGGTTATTATACTCTCCTAGAGATGTCGGCCATGGTAAGTAATTGTTAAGTAAGGCCAACTTGTTGGAGTGGACATTAAGTGAATGAAAGAATATAAATACAGAGTGAGCCTCTCTATTTAACACACACACTCACTCACCGGGGCGCATGAGCAAGAGAGGGAGAATAGTTGTTGGAGATAACCTTTTCTATCTTTGGGTTTTACTGCTACCATTGGTGCTCATTCTATCTCTGAGGACATTAGAGGAAATTTCAACTCAAAATGGGCCTTCTAAAATGAACTAATAAAATAATAGTTAAAATAATAAAATAATATTTATTAATCTTGGAGGAAGAAAAAAAAACTACTTTTTGTTTGTATTTTTGACATATCTCCCTGTTTTTTTACTCAAATTTCGATCGGGAGAGCTCATTGGATGTGGAATTAAATTCCGCATCCAACGATTACCCACTCATCATACTTTTGACGGACCCCGCTACCTCAAAAACAAGAAATACTTGAAAAAATGGAATGATGACATCATCATTCCATTTTTTCAGGTATTTCTTGTTTTTGGGGTAGCGGGGTCCATCAAAAGTATGCCGAGTGGGTACTCATTGGATGCGGAATTTAATTCCACATCCAACGAGCTCTCCCAATCGAAATTTGAGTAAAAACACAGGGATATATGTAAAAAATACAAACAAAAAAGTAGCTTTTTTTATGCACGGGGACTTCATTTAGTGAACCTATCACATAGCACATGCGATCATGGGATATTAAATAATACCCTTAATTTCTATAGATATTGACCCAAACCATTTTTGTTGAAACCCCCTCCCAATACTTAAAACCTCCTCCCCACCGATTTTTATACCTCAATCCTTATAAACCACCCTACCCACCCCCACCTTAAACCCCTCATCCCCCCCAATACCTGCAATATATTGGCTCAATTTTTGATAATTTGAAAACCCACAATATGAGCTAACGTGATAGGATATTGGTCAACAAGTGAAGCCCCCGTGTTTTTATGATACCTATCCCCAAATTTATATTAAAAAAGTTTTTAAGACCTATACAGTATTTCAAATTTAAATCAATTTTATTGACTAACACATGATGCCATGGAATTTGAATAAAAGTTAAAAGGCCCATTTTGAGTTGAAATTTCCTCTAATGAGTTGCGGGGTTTTCTCCTTTATGGTTTCCCCGAGGAAAATTCTTTATGTCTCTTCTCTCTTGTGTTTATTTTTGTGCATGTTATTCTCTCAAATAAGATCCTAAGATCATATTTCTTAAATGATAAAAATCTAACAATTTGGAGTGGTCAACTAAGATTCAACTATAGGTGCTAGTCAACTTTAGCATCGGTTAGAATGTTTGTCTACTGGTATATTGTTTTTGAACATGAGAGTGGTCAACTAAGACTTGAGCAGTCATGAGAAAAGGAATGAATTGTTGACTTGTTTGTTATTTGGAATTAGTACTGAATTATATTTATTGATGGTTAATTTTCTATTCATCTCTCACTTGTGTTTAAGGGAGGAGGAATTAAATCTATTTTTTGTGTAAACCCAACTATTGACTTGAATTTTACTTGTTGAATTGATTGAGCTTACTAAATACTAACTATGTTTGATTGTCTTTCTGATGATTTTTTCATATATGTATTTGAGTATTATATTGTATGTTTGTACCTAAGAAATGGATGGATAGAGATTGTACTACTCACATGAAATTCCTTTATATGTTTCTTATTGAACAATTTGATCATGCTTTCTTGTGTTGTAGTGTACTGCTTGATTAGGACTATTGGACAACATATTGGAAGTTTGTTTAATGTATTTGATGACTTCAAGGATAGTGTTTTAGAATTGTTTGAGTAGTTACTTTACTAGAGTTTCATTATTTTGGTTCCATATGTATTTTGTTGTACCATGGATGGTAAACATTTGCAATTCAATTCAAGTTAAAGGGGGGAATGTTATGTAATTTGTTCTTTCCTCCAAGAATAGTTTACGGTGTTGGAATGCATGGTTTGTTGGTAATCACACCTTGTCAGAAGGAGGGATTCATCCATTTTAGGGAACCAATCACCGACTAAATCTTTTCCACTTTGGATTTCATATACAATTTTTATGGACAATTATAGCCAAGAATATCTAGATTTGTTTTTGGCCCCTACCCGAACCTATTTATAGATGATCCTTCTTGTAATGATTTATCGTTGAATCATGGAGATACAAAAAATTAGGTCATGTATCATTGTGATTAAATGAATTAACAATGAATTTAGACACCACTGCTATCTTTCATAATATGTTCTATTATGTTATTTATCTACATCTCGAGAAATCAAAATCCTTTAAGGTTTAGGGGAACCCTTCCCATACTAAAACCCTAGAAAAATACTAGAGGTTGATCCAAACAAGGAAAGGAGTTGAAATTCCTAGAGTGATGGAAAAGCTAGACCCATGAGACACCAAGTAAATGCAATTCACCCAAACTAAGGGATAATTATGGAATGACATTGCTTTTTCTTGTCAACATCAATGTATAACCTGACATGCTATCAATCTAGTGTTTTAAATGGCCTATGTTCATATCAGTCCCATGTGGAGGTTAAGCCACCCATTCTATATCCCAAAGGAAGGTCGTACTGTAAGGAGAATATTATTAGGTTTTAGGAAAAAATTAATCATTTGTATCTACCTTAAAGTCTAGACCCCTCAATAAATATTTCTAAATCTCAAAACTATGATGATAAAATGTTTATTGATTTTTTGTAAAATATTCAAATTTTCAAGGATCTTATATGGCCACTTTAAAATCTTTGGAAAATTTTTAGTTAAACTAATTTAATCCTATATAATTTGGGTGATTTGATTTGTGGAAAAAAAAACCTTTATTCATCGCTTTTAGGGAAAAAATAGAGAATTATCCAAATAGAAAAATTTAGAACCTACTATTATCACCCAATAATTTTCCTATAGTTGTGGTAGGAGAATCACTAGGGAAACCATTTCAAACCAATATTCATACTATATTCTAGCCTATAAAGTCAGAGAGGGATCTCTCTTTGTCACAGGGCCATTACCATATACATTTGGCTTTAAACAAGAACTCAGAGTGGTAGATTTCTGGAGGTAAGGGTTCTTTGGATTTTAAATAGTGTAATACACACATATATTAAATAGGATTGGGAAATGGAGTCAAAACCTAAAAAATTCAAAGGATTAGAACAAATAATGACCAGTGATAACCTTCATAGTCTGAGGCAAAATGGGTGTTAGTATTAATAAAAATATATTTGAGAGATGGCAGGGCGAAATGAAAATAATCCCAATGAGACAGGAGGCACCTATCTATGGGTGAATCTCCTGAAACACTTTTAGAAGAAGAAATAGAAAAGGATGATAACTGAAATGGAGCATCTAACAGAGGATGAATTCGAATACATTTACCATAAACACATAACACAAATTTTATCTAATGCAGGGAGCGCTAAACAAAGAATGAATTCCTTGTATAAAACTAGAAATGCATTAGCATAAACTACACAAACATGGAAATGAAGCATACATGGAAACACAAACTGAACACTAAACACCATGATGAAACTTAGACACTCATGAAATACTTTGTATTACTACTTCCAAGAAAGTTGCAGAGCTACAAAACCAAGCACAAAGGCTTCAAAATATGAATGTTGAACCCTTACTTCCTCTCTTGAGGATATATTTATAGTGGCATGAGCTCCTAAGACCAACCTCAAAAAATAGGAAAATTTAGTTTACCAAATTGGGAATAAAATCCTGCAGACATAAAATCCCAACAGATTCTAATCTGGCATATTCTCTATGATCACGAGCGAATGAAGAAAGCATGTTGGGTTGCGCGTGATAGAAAAAATAGAATACCATACACCTGGAATTGAGGCTCACTTGATAAAAAAATGATGGTTCAGAGCACCTCCAACGGCGTGCAATAGTTTCATTCCTCCTTGCTTCTTACAAAAAATAATGACTGGTGATAACCTTCATAGTCTAAGGAAAAATGGGTGTTAGTACTCATCAAAATATCTTTCAGAGATGACAAGGGGAAATGATAAGAATCCCAATGAGACAGGAGGCACTTATCTGTGAGTGAATATTCTAAAACACTTTTAGTAGAAGCAACAATAAAGGATGATAACTAAAATGAAGCATCTAACAAAGGATGAATTCCAAGACATTTACCATAAACACATAACAAACACGTCATCTGATGCATGGAGTGCTAAATAGAAAACGAATTCCTTGCATACAACTAGAAATGCATTAGCAGAAGCTACACGAACATGGAAATGAAGCATACAGGGTAACACAAACTAAACACTGAACACTGTGATGAATCTTAGACACTCGTGAAATACTTTTCATTACTACTTCCAAGAAATTTGTCGTTATACAAAACAAAGAACATAGGATTCAAAATATGAATGCCAAACCCTTACTTCCTCTCTTGACACTATATTTATAGTGGCATGGGCTCCCCAGACCACGGGGTCTTCACTTAGTGAAACCATGCCATAGCAGGTTCGTTCGTGGCATATGAAACAATACCCTATTTTAAAAAAATATTGGAAAATACCTCCCAAAATCATTTTTTTAACCCCCTCCCAATATGCCTTGCCGATTTTAAAAAACCCCTATTTTCCCTATATATTGCATGTATCCATTTTTTCACTTACATTTTTTATACCCCTTTATATTTCTACCTAAGGAAAAAAAAAACTAAACACAAGAAAGGGCTAGATTACTGGAGACACACCTTGATGTTTGTATAGATTGTGAAATTACTACAATAAAGTGAATGTTGTTGGGAACATATATAATACGACAACAAAAACATATAGAAAATAAGCATGTATGTCTCAATATTCGAGGAGTAACGCGAGGGTTAGCTCTTTCAGCTAAACAATCTGTCAAAGGCATGTTGCCAATGAGGAGGGCCTAGGTCACAGGTCCAAATCCAATCTAATCCCTCAGGTTACTATCCACATGGTTGACAACATATTCCATTCAGATATTCTGGGGAAGAGAGTGGAATCCCATGAAGTGTTCTTTAAAAACCATAAATTTGGCAAAGAAAAATCTAAAGGTTTTTTGAGTTAAGGTGTTTGATTTGAATGTTCATAGAACAATTGTTAAACACAAAGCCAATTCCTGATATCTGTTCCATCAATATTAAATTTTAATGACGTATAACTGAAACCCTGAACTTAGTTCTTGATATGAAAGGCTTATGCTTACCACATTTTTTCATATCAAGCATGATTGCATCACTCATTTTGGCTCCTCAATATTGAAGTGTTATTGTCCTGCACTCCAATCATTATCATACTCTAGCTTCTCAAACTACACAATGTTTAGATTCAGAGTCAATAAATTATCACTATCATGTCAAGGCAATGGTTGGTGCTAATCTACCATGATGGCTAATAAGAAAACTTGAGCAAGTAAAATGAATACTTCCCAACTTGATGGTCTACATTTGGGGATCAGGAAAACCCAATCATCTACATTTTTTTTTCTTTCAGAGGAAAAAATACCAACCTTTGTTATTCATAAAATCAAAAGACATCGTTTACATAATTATGACTTAACAGCAGAATACAAATATTAAACAATCGGCAATATACTATGATCATGCCAACCATATCCAGCCTAAAACTGAGAAACAAAGAAAGTCTGATCATTGCAGACTTTTGTCATCATCCCTGATAAATCAGGTCAGAAAATAGAGTGAACCGGAGGTGATCTCAAGAAAATATTCCTAAGTAGAGCTAGCTGATAGAAAGTCTCAATCATGACAAAAAGAGAAAATACAATCAATGCTGATAGATCAGGGCAAACAACATCTAAAAGAGCACAAAAAGATCCGGTGCTATTACCAAACCATCCAATGTTTCAGTGAATTTTCCGTATCCCATATCCAAATTCAGAGTTGATTTAGAGAGACTGTCTGCCAGCGAGTTGTGCTCCCGGTATATGTGCTTGAAAATCACCGAAGGGACATGATGAAGAATATCTCTAATATCTTCGCACCAATGCCTCAAAATAGGAATATCAAGGGTAGAAAGTCTGTTGATCCATGAGATAACAACCAAAGAGTCACCAAGTATCAAGTGAATGGGAAATCCCATAATTAAGCTGACTCTTAGAGCAGCCCATAGAGCTAATAACTCAGCTCTGGTATTCGTACTGCAACCACAGCCCATACAGAAACTATAAAAATGGTTATCATTCAGATAAATCACAAAACCTACACCTCCCACATTATTTACAGCAGCCCCATCATCTACATTACCATACTATGGCTTCCTTGAATACAAGATGTCTACATTCAAAGTTAAGAACTTACACTTGATATATCTATATGCAGCGGTTGGTGCTCGTCTACAATGACCCCAAAGAAAAGATGAATAACTATAATGAAAAGCCCTTTACATCTTCCATGTTCCTTCTACCAAGAAAGATTGTGGCTACATAGTCTCCTTTTTAAACCCTTATCATATGAAAAGACCCAACCAATTATGGAGGGGGAAGTTTCCCTAGCATCACAGGATGCTCTACAAATGGTGCAAAGCACAAATTAAGACAATGGGAACACAACCAATGAAGCTCATTTTCTTAAAAATTCTAAACAAAGTGATTGAAAACAAACAGCAAGGTTTCGCACATCAAGTGATCACAAATTAAAGTGTTTGAATATAACATGCTGCCATGCAAGCTATAACTTTGTATCTAATCAAAATCTTCCCCTAGTAGCATATGCCTTGTTCAGATAAAACGCTACAGCACATGATAAAGCCTTACAAAAGTAATATCTACTCCTAAAATCCCTCGAGGCTGGTATTCATACAATTCAAGAACCTGTTAATTGTAGGTTAAACAAATAAAATGACAAAGAAGAAGAGTAAAGCAAAGAGAGCCCTGCTCTGTTATACCCAAAATTGCCAGTTTAACTCAACCAGAATCCAAAACTAGGTCAAATCTAACCAGAACAAGGCAGCATTGGCTTGCTACATTAGAATTAAGTCAAAACTTGTGAAACTTGACAATCTATGCAAACATGACAAGCTGTAACCAGGTCCACTCACCCGCATGCCTATGTAAACCAAGAAATCTCCAATCTTACCCATTTTTTGCACATCTTGCAGCAAATTTTTAGACCTTCATGTAGCATCAATGGCACAGATTTTGTGTTCATCTTCTAAGCATATTATCTGTAGGTTAGGGAATAGAAATTGTACTCATTTTCTAACCAATATTCAACCATATGGGCATAGATTTCCACCAGAGATTTTTCATAATACAATTTTCTATATATTGTGCTCAGTTTCTACGCAAATTTTTGATACCTTGGGCACAGATTTTCACCAATATTGCAGATACGTTGTTTATAATGCAATTATGTTCTACCATACACCTATATAGTGCTCATTTTCTGACTACACTTTCTATCACCACTGAACCAGGAAAGAGACAAAGATCAATAAAGTCCATGATGAAAGCAGTCACACTAGAGGAAGTTGAACCTAGAATACTTGTCTGAGTATGGGCATGCACATTATAGCGGTAGCTTTAGAGTCCATTAGAGTGTCAAGTCAAGTTGTGCCATGGACACAGTGCACATGGTAGGGGTAACTTTAGAGTCCATTAGTGTGACAAGTTCAGCTGTGCAAATTACTTAGGTGTAAGTGCAACAAGAAGTCAAGTGCATCTAATGGCGTGGCATACTACAGTGGGGTGGATAGACTACTCAGCTTATGGTTTTAAGTGGAAGTTCAATGATCATACCATATCGTCATACAAATAGACCAGATGTGAAACACTTCGTATTTCCTCAAACTATATTGTTTATACCTAGATTTAAAATTGCAATGGGCTTCATCAGTTCATGGTGTTAGTCATAGTCGGTTGATAGATGGATAGCTATGTGCAAAGCTTCATAAGGTTCATATCATTATTGCACAAAATTCTTAGTTAAATGAAACTCCAGTACTATATTTTTGCCCAAATATTTGTGTCAATCATGTGTGCTCCTATATGTAATTATTTCTGATTATCTGATTTAGCTTCATAAATTGTCTTGCCTAATTAGTTCATTGTGCCTGATTACCCTGTGGTAAGCATACCATTTCCATATGTTATGATTTATGTCAAGTTTGGTCTTTGTAATGGCACATGTTGCTTCCTAGTTTTATATTGGACAAGCATCTCACTCTCAGTTGGTTCAGATTCAAGATTTTGCATAGCAATGTCATCCTTCTTGTCCTTGCGTTTTCACATATTCATCCATCATTGATGCGTTTTGCAAGTAAGGTAATGTGGAAGCTACTACGGTGCTACAGGGCCAGATGGTGAAGAAGGGTCTGGCATTCAATGTTGTGACCTGAGGCTTTGGCATTCTGGGAAGAACTACAAAGATGTGGTGTTATGCCCAACATTTCTAATTACAATTCAGTTATCAATGCCTTTTGTAAGAAAGGTAGGATATCGGTTGCAAGAAAACTCCTTAAATATTCCTTGGACAAAGGTTTAATTCCAGATGTGATTACCTACAGGGCTTTGATTAAGGCACATTCTGAGGCAGGAAATATACAGGAGGCCTCTAAACTTCTTGATAACATGATAGGTTGTGGAATTGTGCCAGACGACTCTCTCTATAACACTGTCATTGACAGACTTTGCAATCAATGGAAATTTGATACTGGTATGAAACTCTACAATGAAATAGAAAGGAAAGGCATGCTCCCAAGTATTAGCAGTTACATGTCACTTATCAGTGTCCTCTTAAAAAATTGCAGAAAGGAGGAGTTTAATGAGATTCTGAACAGCACCTATGTAAAAGAATTGGCTTCTGATGTTAGAACTTGCAATATCCTGACTGATTGTTTATGCATGGAAGATGCAGATTTCGTCATGAATTTGTATGACATAATGAAGGTGAAAGGTGTTGCACCTAATGCTTCTACATACAATGCTATCATTGGTGGAATTTGCAAAGTAGGAAAGGTAGATATGGGTTTGAAGATGCATTTGAGAATGCAGAAAATGGATTTTCTTCCTGTTATTGAAAGCTTCGGCACCCTTATGAATGGTCTTTGCAAGAAGGGCAGTTTGGAAGAGGCTAATAATATTTTTAAACTAATGCTAGAGAAAGGTTTAGTTCCTAATGTTTAGATTTACAGTAAGATGATAATTTCAAACTGTGAAAGGGGATGCATAAAGGGAGCCTTAAAACTGCATTATGAAATGCAAGATAAGGGGTTATTACCAACGCTGGAAACTTATCACTCGCTTATTTATAGACTTTGCAAAGAAAGGGACATAGATGGAGCTCTAATGATTTACAATGAAATGGAGGCCAAATCTATGTTCCCATCCCTTCATCCCCACACCACCCCATCCTAGAAACTCAATGCAACATAGGTTAAAAGGCAGAAGTAAGAAAGCTACTTCAAAATGGTAGTGTAAGGACTCTACATTACATACAATACATGTTCATGGTCATGGGTTGTTCCTTGCAAATATGATATATCTGTTGATGGAATGTCAATTACTTGAAAAGTAAGGGTAGATATTTTTCTCAATCAAAATGAAAATATAATGTTACATATTCTTTACCATCAATGCATGCAATCACTAGTTGTGATTTGACCAAATCCTTTGCATCCACTCCAACTGGAAGCTTGAGACCCTTGTAATGTGCAATGTGAGGGAACTTTTCAATTACCTGAAGAGTAATCAAAAGTTCTAATTAATCATGTTGAGACATCATGCAATTAATGGTTGTAAACGGACTAAAGACCATGCTTCGAACATAATACAAAACAAGATAATACATCACAGTGAATAAATAAGTGTAAGGGGGTTCACCTTTGTAGGAAGTCTTCCTTGCTACTATTCTGGTTGAATTACGAAATCTTCCCCTGTAAATACGGGAATGGTACTTTATCAGAAAGCTGGCAAAAGTGAATAAAAATAGATCTATACCTGTATCAACAAAGGGCCTTGAGGATTCCATCCTCCCTTCACCACCTTTAAGATTGGAATATGGACATTGAGGCAATATCAAGAAGTCACGAAACCTTCCCCACATGAGCAATAGATTCTATTGACTCACTATCATCTTAGACGTCAGAGCTTTTTAACTCAATTGTTTAAAAAATGATGCTCTTGGAGAAAGTACAGTATTTTTAAACAACTTACATTCTAGTAATTATGCCATGAGTAAAATTCATATATTGTTGTCATGAAAGGGGGTTTGATTACAATGTTCCCCTTTTACTAAGGTTTTCTCAAGGGAGGGATCAAGTTGAGCATCCTACACCCCTTCCCAATAAAGGAGCTTCTCCATAAGCTTTTGAGATTGAGTGTTGTGTTATGTAGCCATCCAATGATCTCTTTGACTAAAATTTCTAGGGAGGAAACTATGATGTCCATCCATGGGGCCTTGATTTCAGACAAGTAGTTCCAAGCATGAAAAAGGGCTGCTAGAGTGTTATAACAATGCAATCAATGCCTCACAATAAGTCTTTTGAGACAAGCCACCAACAAGTGTATTGTCAGGTCCACTTAAAAATGGTTAATGAGAGTGGTACCATGGCAATCAGAGCTACACAAGGAATATTTTGAGATAGGTCTCTTGCAATGGTATTGTCATGACCCAAAACTCTTTAGTCCTATAGGAATACTACTCCTAGTTGAGCAATATTGCACTAATGGAACCCTCAAATTATTGATAGTTTATTTTAAGTAAGAATCTTGTGGCATGTGTTGCAAAGGCTAGGGTTTGCAAAGTCTAAGGACAAGAGTGTCAAGTGTTATAGCTCTCTAATATATAATGTGCAGGTTTCCACTATAATACTTCACCCAAGCCCTTGAGGTACTCATTAAGAAGGCTAGTCTATACCCTTAACCATACTACCCAATTACCAAGTAATAGAGAGTGATCTCCCCAATGTTAATCTCACTGTACTATAGAAAAATATGGTCGAAAGGTAGGTTGGCCTTGCACATGGTTTAGGAACCAACCAAATGTATATTTGTTTGTCAAATAATAGATCTTCATGTTATTTAAAGATGTCAAAACACATATCTAGCCTTTAAAAGTTCTAAAATCAAACACATGTTGGCGAAGGAAAGAGCTCTAATATCACTTGTAATGTACGTAATCAACAGAAATCGCAGAGCACGATCATTCAAAGAAATTAAATGCAGAAAAGAAAATACAAGAGAAAAAAGGATTAAACCTACAAAATATATCCCTTATATTAAATATCTCCAAAATAGTGAACCTCCTATATAAGCTTCTTCAAGGGGAAAACCTCCTATGAGAGCTCGAATTACAATGCTCATGAAACCTGTGAATATCCCTACTACAAACAAGGGTTGTGATAGGAAACATTCAATATTTCTTGATCTTGCTACAATTAATAGGATAATGTCTGATCCAATGAAGCCAGAGCTATAATGTTTTATCAAGGAGGGAAGAAGCTATAACAAAATGAGTTTACAAATCAAGGTATAGGATAACACTGAAAGCAACTTGAGAATGCAACACATGGAATACATTAACTTGAAGAGGATTCCTCGAAGCATTGTACATTACCTCATCTTGGTACAATATTATGAATTGTCGAAAATATATTCAATGATCAAGAGAACAATTGAATTAACATAAACCTTACAAACCTTATGAATTGTCCGTAATTCTCCTGTCCAACACAAGATAATTAAGAAATTCAGTATTAGATTTACAGAAAGAAAAATACAGGTTGTAGAGGAAGTTGAAATATTGGGACTGGAGTAATGGCATTGGATAATCGTGGAGAAAGTTGAAATATTGGGACTCAAGGGCAATGGCATTGGAAAATCCAAGGCTTAGGTGATAGCATGACAAACCAATACAGATGGATGTGGATGTAAATGTCATTGTTTAAATGCAAATGGCATTGATCACATTCGTAGATCTATTTTTAATTTATTACTATGGTAGCAAAAATGGCCATATAGTGACAATTAAGGTCTATTCCTAGCCACCTAAGAGCGGCCATTTAAATTTTTATGAATCACAAGTAAAAATTTCAGTGCATCCCATTAAATAATAGGTTCAGAAATTGGAGTAAATTGAGATATTATAACACCGTTGAGAAAAATTCCTCTAAAGGTGGTTGCACTAGTTATTAAAAAATTTATTTGTGCTTTTGGCCTGCCATTAGGAGGCCATCAAGCTATCTCGCATACGTTAATTACAATTGGATTGATTGACATATATTAGAACATGCTCTCCAAACTGTAGTTACTTGATGTGCACTATGTTCTCTTGTTCAGTACTCCATACTCAATGACCAGAGATTTACCAAAACAATTAATATCATTGAGCATAACAATCTAGACATTACAACTTGAAGCACCCACTTCAACTGTCATTCATTGAAGAACAGGAAGGCTGTAATGAACCAAATTGTAGATTACCAGGAATGTAGGTACACCACGTGCAGAAACATGAAGCAACTGGGATTGTTTAATGGATTGAAACAAGGAAATGTCACATCCACAAATGACTGTTGTTTGTGCAGTGAAGAACTTCCCTCTCTGCATGTAATTTGCTTGAGCGTCCACTGCTAGATTTCAGTAGCAATTGGCTTCTAAAATACTTAAATAGCAAAGAAAGATAGTATCGAAGTGATTTTTTCCTACAACAACTTTGAAGAATAAAAGGGAACAGAAAATCAAGCAGTAGGAGGAAAAATCCAAAGGAGAGAAGATCGATGGGGCAATCGAACACAGATTTCTCATTAAAGAATGGAATTTTCTTGGAAAAATATCGATGTCCTCTGAAGATGGAACTATAGAAATAAAATATGTTGAGAAAAAAGGAAACACCAAAGTCTATAAAGGATTTGCCTATGCCACAACAAGATTTTGCATCCAAGACTGCTGACTTGGTCTTTGCATTTATGCCCCTTTGCTCACTAAAACAACTTCAATAACAAATTTAGTACCAAAATCTCGATTCCTTACTCTAGAATAAAGCTCTCATAACTTACTAAAACAACTTCAATAACAAAGTCAGTACCAAAATCTCGATTCCTTCCTCTAGAATCAAGCTCTCATATAAATCATTTTAGTAAGTGCCCAAATCAAACATTTGTTATTAAGACTCGTTGAATTTATGGAATACTTCAGAGATTATGAAAAAGACAAACTTACTTTAAGAAAACTTCAAGAAACAATTCTTAGGTACTGACAATTATAAACCTGAACTATGGATGTGAAATATACATAACTGTCATACTTGGTTGGCCTTGTAAATCAATTTTATGGAAGAGACTGAAATCAAGGTTTTCGAAAGAGAATGAAATCAAATATCAGTCCAATTAAAAACATACTGCATGTGCATGCCCACAAATACAGCACTTCTTTGTGGACAAAATATTTACCTCATCACACAATGAAAGAAAGGATAACAATACTTGTTTAGTTCATGATGCAAGCGGGCATTCATCTCCTTTAAGCTCTTTACACTATTCCTAGTTACTGCATATGGAGCATTTGGCCTGCCACTTAGCTGGGAAGATTCTGCTGTGGTCTTGAGACGAGCAAGTTCCTGCTCTAGTCTTTCAATGTCATCCTTATGTCATTGAAAATTCATTTATGTTTTCCTATGCAATGCCTCCTCCCTTCGTCTCGCAGAAGCTTCAGCTGCATCCTTTGCTCTTCTTTCTTCCTCTACTTGTGCAATTGCCACTTCTTTAGCTTTCTCTTCCTGCTTCCATTTCATGTACATCACTCATTAAGCCACAAGTTACATTCTGTTCATACCAGTATATGCAACATATGTGCCACCGTTGTCAAATCGACTGTGCTCAACAAGAAGAAAACACTAAATAGTTCAATGTGATATAATGCACTATTAATTTCACTGCAAATTTTTCAAATTCTTTAACAGAGTTTGGTGGTATGTTGGACACGTGAAACAGAGTTTTCAACATTCTCACAACATGCTCTGGATGTGTTAAACCAAAAGATGAAAACATATTCAAGATGTTGGAATGGTCAACAAAAAGCTTGAGATTTGAAACATTTAGATGTGCTCTCACCTCCATTTCTTTCTGCAAATCCCGTATGAGAGACAATTCTTGTTGTAGTTGAGCAATCTTCTACTTTTATTCACAAATTTGATCCTAGAGCCTGGATTCTTGTTTCTCCAAATCCTGAACCCTCTTTAGACACTTTTTCTCCCTCTTTGCAATCTCTTGACATGTTGCAACAGATTCTGCTGCACTCAATTTGGATGCTTCCATCTCTGCCCTCACCTCTGTATTCTCAGTTTCAAGCCTTCTTACAGCTGAATTGGCTCAATCAACATCTCCACTTGCTTTCCGTAAATCATTCTCCATTTCAAAAAGCCTTTTCATTGTGTTGTCTTCCCGAGCTTTTTTATCCTTTTTCAAGCGCAAAGTCTCATCTCTCTCCATCCTCAATGTTTTCAACTCAGCGAAATATTTGCTCAATTTTCTAGTTGCTTGCATAGCTTTCTGATGAGCCCATTCAATCGACTCTTTAAGTTTCATTTCTAAATCTCTTATTTGATGCATAAGTTTTAGCATCATTTCATTCCGTTGATCAATGCCATCAGACTTATCTGTAATACCCATGTGCTCCAAACTTCCTAGAAGGGCTCCTACAATATCCTGACAATTTCTTGTCTCTCCTCTATATTGATTTTGTCCTACGTCCATGGTAGAAGCTATCCCCAAAGACAGTTCTGTACCTCCAGTGCCTGCACTAGTTGCATGAGCTGCATTTTCGGTGTGAATAAGGTCTCCTGTTAAAACCTGATTCTTCTCAGAGAAATTCCCTGATCCACTTTTTATGTTTTGCACTCCACTTGTTGGAACCAAACAATCACTGTTGTTGTCAGCTGATCATGAACATGAATCTGATTTGGATTTCCGATCAGACAAAAACCGGGCAGAGAACAATGCAGCTGCATTCTTCTTCAACAGAGCTCGTTTCATAGAAGGAGAGAGACCAGAACTTGGGTTAAAGTGAGTCATGGTGGTGGAAGGTGCATGTGATGTACCAGCATCAAAAGTGAAACCTTTCTAAGCTGAAGATGATGTATCAACAACAGCTGTACCATCTTGTGCCAAATTCATACCATAGGTTTTCTTTGTTTCAGCACACATCCTACAAGGCTCTGAAGTTGCAGTTATAGGCACAAAACTGGAAGATGAACAAGACGGTCTGATTGGTGATGGCATAGAAGTCACTGTTGAAGGAGATGATCCATTGCCATTGGTTTTACTCATCATTTTTTCATCGCCAGGTGGTAATACAGGTATTTCTAATGTGCTTTCCTAACCAACATTAAGATCACTCATAAGGAGGCACCACATAGCATCCCCTTTGCTCAATTGTTGTCGCACCTAGCGAAGCAAGCACACTAGTCCTATCAACACATATTGTTCTAGCTGTTTTAGCTCTCCAAAGTCAATATTAGATTCATCAAAGCGGTCACTGCAACCGCTATTCAAATAGGCCAATGAATTGTTGACAATGTTGGAAAGCACATCACTACTCCCATAGCAGTGACCATTTCGCAGCGTACCCTTGAGAGATTCCTCTGCAGTTTACCCGAGAGTTATGATTTTACATACTGCTTCCTTGTAGACATACTCGAGATTCTTTAATAAAAGGTTTTCTAATTGATCTTCTGTGCAATAACCCCAATCCACCTCTTCAGGTTGTTCCTCAGAATCCTTCTCCCTTTCTTTTGGTTTTTCTCCAACAAACCCACCACCACCCTCTAGCAATCTTATAGGTTTAGAAGCAACAGAAGAAGGTTCTAAAACTACACCATTTATTCTATCATCGCATAGGTTCTCTTCAATTTTAACAGGCATAGCAGGAGGAATTGAACGAAGCCTTCTCTTATTTCTTATAGATTTGTCTCTTGTTGTGCAACCCATTTTACACTGCGCAAAAATGTTTGCTGGTATGTGGTCTTTCTTCTAAACGAATCGAGGGAGAAAAAAAAAGAATCAAACCCCAATTCAACACTTGTATAATAAAACCTCTTCGCAATATTTTCCACTCAGTTAGAAATCCTAATATCTCAACAATAAATACTTAACCACATAGTTTGATTCACAACTGCAGTCTTCAATATTCAATCAAACCATCAAAACCTGGCCAATGCAGAGGATACCCACAATAATCTATTAAAAAACCGACAACGTTATCTACCTCATTACCAGTATGATTATGATTCAATTGAAAACGATCCCAAAACATTGGCAGATTGAAAAAAAAATGAAAAAATATCATTAGGAAAAGCAAGAAGATTATAGGCAGATTCAGCCACAGACTTACACAAGAAAGATAACAAAAAACTAGATTATATTCAGCAATACAATTCAATTAAAAATCATATTCATGTATCCGAAAACTACCTGTAAATCGAATCATTTGCCTATATATTTCATCTCAGCTGGCCGATCCTATTTCATCAATTCGAGTCTGCGTAGAAATATTGTCCCCAATCAGAAAACTTTGAGTGGATACAGAATGACCTGTGGCTGTGGTTCCTTCATAAACCTCCCCAACCCTTTCTTCTTTATCCACCTTGCACTTCTATACACTATCAAAGAGCCCCAAACTGCTATGCTCCAGTCGATGAACCAGTTTAAGCTCTAGTACCAGAACTAGGTTTTGCACCAGTAATAGTAATAGCTTCCCTTCACTCTGTTTTAATACCACCATTGGTAGCTTCGGTAGCAGATCTTAGATAATATAATACCATAGTCAAAGCAGCCAAGCCAAAAATCCCGCCATCTACTACATACTACCACACTGAGACACTAGCTATTACTACCTACCATAGATAGCCAGCACCACTGGCATCACCAGTATAGGTAGGTTTTGATTAGCAACACTGAAAACCCTATGCAACATAAGCAGGGTGCACACAGGCTTGGAGCTCTGGTGAAGGGCGTGAGCAGAAAACCACAGAAAACCTATGCAGCATATGCAGGGGTGCGGCCAGGATTGTGGAATAAAATATCCGTCGACATATTGGATATTTATATAGTTAAAAAAAACCCTTTTTACCCTTAATATACCACCAATATATTAAATTTTATTTTTTTAATTTTAACCCCCCAATATGAATGGACTTGATATCATATTGGTCCCTAGGTGACGCCCCCGTGCCCTAGACCAACCTCAAAACATAGGAAAATTTAGTTTACCAAATTGGGAATCAATCCTGCATACATAAAATCCCAACAGATTCTAATCTTGCATATTTTCTATGATCATGAGTGAATTAGGAAAGCACGTTGGGTTGCGCATGATGGAAAAAATAGAAAAACATACACCTAGAACTGAGGCTCACTTGATAAAAAAAATGATGGTTCAAAGCACCTCCAACAGCATGCTACAGTTTCATTCCTCCGTGCTTCTTCCACCTATGAAATTGTTCTAGACCGTTGATTTCCTCAAGATTCACACTGCACCGTTGATTTGAGATTAAAATGGCGAAAAGAGGATCACAGAAAATAGGGTTCTAGATTTCTCGAGCCTCAATTTTATCTTTCCACTCCCGCCTTATCCTTTTCTCCCTTTAGCTTTTCACAATGTTGATTTCCTTTGAGTTCATCCTTAGTTGTTGATCTGAGTTCAAGTTGGGGGCTGCGAAAAGAGGAAGTCGGGATTTTTTCTTTCACGATGCTAAATTTTTTTATATTTCCACTTTCTTCCTTTCCGATTCTCTCTCGGTATTGATTTATCTCGATGCCATCTTTGACCATCAGATATCGGACTACGGAAAGCAAAAATCAGGTTTACCACTTTTCATAACTGAGTCTTTTTATTTTCTACTTTTCCACTCCCAATTTTTCCTTGGTGGAAATGATTTCTGGCCTTTGATATTCTCTGGTGTACATCCATTTTGTCCATTCAGGTTAGCTTCTAACCTTGATCATATTTGTTCTTATTCAGGCATATTTATAAGGCTAAGACTCATGATTTTCAATATTTTTGCACTTCAAAGCAATGGATAAACCTGTTAGAACATGTATAACACCATCAATATCCTTTAGAGTCATGTGATATGGAAAATTTTCTGAACTTACTCTTTCTTTCATTGGTCTAAACCTTTGTAGGGGAATTACTGCTGATGATATTGTAAAAATATTCAAATCTTAGCATAGGTGCTAACATCAACTCCAACTCGGGGATGCTATCCTCCCTATGAGGTAGCAAAGAACCCCATAGACTAAGTTCCTGATCCATTGGGACCTCTGTACCTGCAAAAACCCCAGTTTACTGCACCACTATGGGATATCCCAAATACCCATCGCCTCAAAAAGTGTTCTAGTTCCTATAACTTCAAATTTGCATATATAAAAAAATGAAAAACCAAATGGCAGCTCCTCTTGGGGACCTTAATGCCTTCACCTCTCGATTTAAGTATGTCAGAGATCTATCCACACATGAAACCTTAAAAAGAAATGTATATACAATGACATGGGAATTGGACTTAATTTACAGAAAGTAGTTCTTGAGGAGACTCCCATTTACAGGAGCTCCAGATACGAGGATGCCCTCCATCTCCTCTAGTATGTAGGAATTATTTCCTCTAACACTTGAAATCTTTTAAGGGACCTTCCACAGGTGATCAAAATTACCATGCTTCTATTTCTCTTCAGGTTGTGCATCTCATAGAAAAACTACATCCCCCATCTAGAAATCATTAGGATTTGTCCTCTTGTCAAAAATATCTTTCATTCTCTCCTGAAATTTTTGAGTTCTATCAAACACTTTCTCCCTTTTCTACTGTAGTTCAATAAATTGGTACATCCTCCTCTTAGTTGGGTGGGTTTTAGCTTCTTCTTCCTGCAACAATCTCATTCCTGGAAAACTCAGGGAATTAGGAAAACTTAACTCAGAGCCATAATCTAGCTAGAATGGCGAGGTGCCAATGGACTTCTTTACACTAATTTTGTCATCCCACAAAGCATGAGTCAATTTTGTGTGTCAGGCCTTCTTATTGTCATGCAACATATTTTTTAATGATCCTCATCAAGATCTTATTTGAATATTTTTCCAACCCATTTCCCTGTGGAGAATAGGATGTGGAATGCCCCAACTATATGTGATACTTGAAAGAAAACTCAACCATTTTTTTTCACTTGAATGCAACAACATTGTCAGTGATAAAATTTCTAGGGACCCCAAATCTTGAAAAAATGTTCTCTTCCAAAAACTCTATAATCATTTTCTCACTTGCCTCCCTACTTGCGATGGATTCAATTCATTTTTTGAAATAATCATTGGTAGTGACGATCCACCTGTGTTGTCCCAAGGAATATGGGTTTATCTCTCCAATAAAATCCAACCCCCATTGCTTTAAATGGGACTCAACATGTATGGGTTTTAGAGGCAATGGTAGAATCTTCCTCCTCCCTTCAAAGATATGACACTTATGGCAGGAAGCAACCTCTTTGTGGGTATTGAAAAATATAGTGGGCCAATAAAACCCTACCCTCATGATCTTGTTCATAGTGGCCTTCCAATAATTATGACCTACACATTCTCCTACATGAAATTTTTCAATGAGCTTCTTGGCCTCCTGCTCATTCACATAGTTCAGAAGCACCCGTCTTCGTTCTTTCCAATACATTTTTCCATCTAAGATGCAAAACCTTGTTGCTTTCTACTTGGGAAATATGGCCCTTGTTATATCCATATCCTTTGGATATTGCAGATGATATAACACGAAGATGATGTCAGTGTACTATGGGGATGACAGGAAATGATTAGGTACTTAGGGATTTGGTCTTCCCTTAGGATTTTTCTCTTCTACTGACAATTCAACAATCATGTGTAGCTGAGAACATCTAATTTGATTGTGCCATGAGTTTGGTTAGTCCCTGGCCTTTAATCAACTTGGTGGGATTAATATATAAGTCATATTCAAGTATTACTGCTATCCATTTCCCCTCCTCCCTTCATGATCTGGTTGGATTAGGATATCCTTTACTGCACTGGTGGGGAGATGAGCAATAATGTGATAATTTAGAATGTACACTATGAATTCCTTTAAGTCATGCCCTAGGGCATAATCTTGCTTATCTAGGATGTTGTATTTTAGTGGGGAATCTCTCAATGTATTTTTGTAGAAAGAAATGGATTTCTCATTTCCTTAATGATTATTATGTCACAATACCCCTGCCACTTTGTGCTCTAAAGTAAATGAGAATATGAGGAAATATTTAGAGAAATACAGGATTGCAAGTATAGGTGATTCTAAGAGAGCCTTCATGATATCTTCNATGTCACAATCCCCCTGCCACTTTGTGCTCTAAAGTAAATGAGAATATGAGGAAATATTTAGAGAAATACAGGATTGCAAGTATAGGTGATTCTAAGAGAGCCTTCATGATATCTTCAAAGGACTATTTTGCTTCAGGTGTCCACTTGATCTCTTTTTCCTTTCCCAGCATGATAGTTATATACCTCACTATTTCAGCAAAGGCAACAATAAACCTCCTCAAAAAATTCACCTTTCCCAAAAAGGACTGAACCTCAACCTCATTCTGAGGGAGTTCAATTTTATGTATTGCCTCAAATCTCCTTGGATCTATTCTCATGCCTTTCTGATAAATTATGTGTCCAGGAATCTTCCCCTCCTTCATTGCAAAGAATGAATTCTTTGAATTCAACGAGATGCCGAACTTTCTGCATTTTTTGAACATTATCAGCAGGTGTGCAACGTGTTCCTCATCGAAATTCAAAAAGATAGTGATGTAATCTAAATAGATAACCAATGTATTGGCCCTTTCATCAGCAAAATCTATGTCCATAGCCTGCTGGAAAGTTTCCCCTAGATTCATGAATCCAAATGGAATTTTTGCATACATAAATGTTCCCTGAGGTGTGGTGAAAGTTGTATTTTCTTGGTCCTCTGGGTGCACCATGATTTGATTGTAGCCTGAGAAGCCATCCAAGGTAGAGATCCTTTGGGAGCTGACTACCTTCTGCAAAATGTGATCCATCTTAGGGAGAGGATAATGATCCTTTAAAGAAACTCTATTCAGATATTTGAAATCAATGCATATCCTTATCTCTCCATTCTTCTTCCTAAATGGGATCAAGTTGGCCACCCACCTTGAGAATCTAACAGCTACAATGATTTTGGCCTCAAATAGTTTCTTGATATCATTTTCCAACAGGGGTAGCAGCTTGGGATTCATTCTTCTCATCTTCTCTTTGAAAGGAATCTCATCCTTTTCGATGGGTATAGTGTGTTGGATAATGCTTGTGTCAGAAGCCTTGAGATCACTATAGCTCCAAGAAAATACTTCTGAGTATTACCTCATCAAAGAGATGTACTTATGTTTGGCTCCAGGTGAGAGTTTTCTTGATATTTTGATGACCTTTGGATGGTCTTCTGTCCCAATGTTAACATATTTGACATCTTCACAACTTGGAACCAGTTGAGGCTCCTTAACAACATCATTTTCGTCAAAGATATTTTCTAAAGGTAATAAACCTCTGGTGATAGAGTTACCTTTGAGACGGAGGATTTATTTTCCACAGATATTGTTTAGATACATCTGTTGTCCCTCATCCTCCTGCAACTATGGCCCATAAGCTTCCTCAGTTTCACCGCCATCAACACACTCAACATGAATAACATCCTCATCCTGTGGCATTTATTTGGGAGGAACAATATGGATTTGCAAATATTCCTTAGTGGGATTAGCCTCCTCTATAAGCCCATTATCTTCATCAATAGTCAATCCATAAAACTCCCCAGTGAGAGTGAGGAACTTCTGGATTTGCTTGTCATCTTCAAAGACCTTCCAACTTTTGAAATTATTAGGGATAGAGGACCTATCCCTAAATTCAATCCTATATTTTCCATTAGGATGCAAGGGAGTCTTGAAAACAACAACAGAGGTGGCTAAAGAACCATCGAGGAAATTTTGTAATCTAGGGATCAAATTAAACTTGCATTCTTCAAAACACTCCATCAAATCCTAGGAAGCATTCCTATAAATCCTCGTCTTGGGATGTCTATCCTGATACTCACCTTTCATTTGTTTAATTACCAGCTTAGACTCCCCATGTATTACCACCCTTATAACTTGCAAGTCCTTTATGATTTGGATTGCTAACATCATAGCCTCATATCCTGCCTCATTGTTCGTGCAATCGAAGGCGAGCTTGTAGGAATAATTGAGAGCTCTCCCTACTAGGGGTTTCACCCAAAATCCAACTCCTGCCCCTTCTCTACATGTTTACCCATCAAAAATTTCATTCCACACTCCCTCTAGCTCTTCCTGAGTAGGAACAAAAGGAGAATTCTATGAACTAAAACTATGTTTTCCTCCTTAGGTGAAGAAAATATCATATCCCATATTAGTTTCCAATGAATATATGGGGTGGATGTTTTGACTCTTAGCACTGGTCACCATGTATGCTAAGCACATTTAAGTTTGGCTGCCCAAGATCTTGATAACAACTTTCCAAAATTTGGAGGGATGTCAGCTACAACTACATCCATGACCAAGGTTTTGGCAGGAATTTGGGCCAAAAAATGACTAGATATTTTATCAATCCTAGGCACTTGAGTTTACTAGAATCAAAGGGGAAAAGGTTTTTGTATGGTATGGTTACTTCCAAACCCATATTATCCATGATCAACCTGGGCATCAAATTGTGGGAGGCTCCTGAATTAGGCATGGCATTGTGCAAAATGTAATTATGAATATTCAGACTGACATAGAAGGGGGGAACATATTCATTGGCAGACTCATCTACATGGGGTCCAAATAGGATGGTGGGGCTATCATCTTGAAGATTCAAAAAAATTTCCTAGAGGCTTCAACACTGTGGTGATTTTGGAATGACATTCAATTTTTTTAATAATTCAGTAAGAGGGAAAGAGATTTTGATCTTTTCAATTTCAGCCTCCAGATTGAAAGAGGTTTTCCCCTGATCTAATCCTTGGATTATCCTCCTTTCTGTCCTTCCCTTTGGGCTCTGTTACATTATTAGAGGTGTACTTAGGGGGTGGACTGCTCTTTGGTTTCCTTGTAGTGGCTTTGTTTGCTACCTCTTTATTTCTTATAACAGGAACCTCTCTATTCCTTAGACCAATCTATCTTTGAAGATCCATGACAACAAGATGATATCCCCTTTTAAAATCCTATGTTTCCTTAACATGCGACTCCTCCACTACTTGAAAGGAATTATCATTCTCTTCTTTGGTCAAATGGATAGATGATGAGTCAGTATCCAGCTGGCAGATTTCATCCTCGGCTTGGTCCTCATAACCTTTCTCCACACAATTCTCCCAAAATGGGGGTCTGATAGGTTGATCAGGAGGGTCTCTCTGATCTCTCTACCTATTTTGGAGGACCTGGGTCTTCTTACATTCTAGTTTCTATCTTATTGTTGTTGACCTTCCCTAGTATGTGGTCTATTATCCATAGTGAGCCTTTCCATCAACTTCTCCATGATTTTCACCATCACATACATTCTGGCCTCTTGTGAGTTAGAGGTAGAGGGTTGTTAAAGTTCTTTATCCTTTCTTCTCTCTTCTCTTTCTCCTTAATCTCTTCTCCATTCTCCTTCACCCCTTTTCTTCTTTCTAGAAGTAGTTAGGTTTACCTCTACCTCTATGGCATCATTCATCATATCTGCTAAGGAGGTTGATCTCCTTTCACTTAGCCACAAGGTAAAATCACTATCAAAGGGTTCATATATTGGAGTTGGGAAGAACTAGGGGGAGGTTTGAACTTGGAAGGGATGGCATTATATGTCTTCATAAATCAAACAAAAAATTCTTGGATAGATTCACTCTCCCTCCTCCTCATGGAATGGTATTGGGAAAGATGTTGCTTAGGGTTCTTCTTGTCTTCCCATTTGTCCTAGAAAGAATCTTCAAATGCTTGATAGATCATATTAGAGTTTTGTGGGATGTTTTTCTACCATTTTATTTCTTCTCCAACAAGTGTTTGGGAAAACAGTCTGAACTTAACATCATCATGGTCTACTTCCTCCAGGTCTACCCAGTCTGAAAAATATCCCAAGTGTTCCTCAGCTGAGTACCCCCTCTCCCCATGAAATTATTTGAGCCTTTAGGAGTATCCTTGAGGAAGGTCATGAAGAGAAGCAAGGGGAAGTATAGGGGAAAACACATTTTACATCCTTGGAGGGAACGTCGAGTTTCCAAGAGGGATAGAAGGTGGCATGTTAGACAAAATCAGTGTGTTGTGAGGAACTACAGATTTATGATGGCTTACAAAATTGGATGACATAGGTGGTTTGAGCTTGGAAGCGAAGTTTAATGCATTATTTTAGTGGAAAATAGGGGGCACTATGGATTAGGAAATTGTTGGAGATTCCTTCCTAGAGGCTCTAAGATCTGGGGTGACCAGGAAATTCAAGAGAATTCAAATGCTGAGGTTTCAGAAACCACTTTAGAGAGGCTGGAATCAGATTTAGTCCTAGGGAAATCTAGCCCAAACTCTTCATAACAATGCTCAACTATATATTATTAACAGAAACAACACCTTCAATAGGTAAGGAAAGAGTTCTAACTAACCTTTGCAGCTTATTATCCCTTCGAAATAGACACTTTAGATAAAAAATCTCTTTGAAAGATTCAACATGATCACGACTACTCCTTGTGTTGGTTATTTTCACCGATAGTATTTCCCAATGGAGTCACCTTCAAAAAATTTTGAGTGGAGTCACCAGATCATGCACAACCAACATGTGTCTATGACTGATTGCTCAACTAGGTCGTAGAACTAGAACAATGTCATTTCCCCAAGTAGATAATAGTGATTATTCCCCAGCAACTGCCAATATGTTATCACCCAATAATTTTCCTATGGTTGTGGTAGGAGAATCATTAGGGAAACCATTTCAAACTCAATACTTAGAATTTATTCTAGCCTATACAGTTAGATAGGGCTCTCTCTTTGTCACATGGACATTCACATATACATTTGGATTTAAACAAGCATTCAGAAGGATAGATTTTTGGAGGTACGGGTTGTTTGTATTTTAAAGAGTGTAAGTCAAACATATATTAAATACCATTGGGAAATGGATTCAGAACCTGAAACATTCAAGGAGTTACAAAAAATAATGACCAGTGATAACCTTCGTAGTTTGAGGCAAAATGGGTGTTAGTATTTCCCCTTGGTTTCAGAGATGGCAAGGGGAAATGAGAAGAATCCCAATGAGACAGGAGGCACCTATCTGTGGGTCAATCTTCTAAAACATTTTTAGCAGAAGCAACAGTAAAGGATGATAACTGAAATGAAGCATATAACAGAGGATGAATTCCAAGACATTTACCATAAACACATAACAAACACGTTATCTGATGCATGGAGTGCCAAACAGATAATAATGCATTCCTTGCATACAACTAGAAACACATTAGCATAAACTACACAAACATGGAAATGATGCATACAGGGGAACACAAAATGCACACTAAACACTGTGATGAATCTCAGACACTCGTGAAATACTTTTCATTACTACTTCCAAGAAATTTGTCGATATACAAAACCAAGAACATAGGCTTCAAAATATGAATTTTGAACCCTTACTTCCTCACTTGAGGCTATATTTATAGTGTCATGGGCTCTCGATACCAACCTTGAAATAGATCCAAATTCAGTTTACCAAAATCGGGAATCAATCCTGCACACATAAAATCCTAGCAGATTCTCCATGATCATAATCCAATAAGGAAATCACACTAGGTTGCACGTGATGGAGAAAAATAGAAAACCAGACAGCTGGAAATTAGGCTTTCTTGATCGAAAATGATGGTTCAAAGCATATCCAATGGCCTGCAATAGTTTCATTCCTCCCCGCTTCTTCCACCTGTGAAATTGTTCCGGATCATTGATTTCCTCAAGATTCACACTACACTATTTATTTGAGATTAAAATGGTGGAAAGAGGATCATGGAAAACAAGATTCTAGCTTTCTTGAGGCTCAATTTTATCTTTCCTCTCCCACCTTATGCTTTCCTCCCTTAAGCTTTCGGCAGCATTGATTTCCTTTAGGTTCATCCTAAGATGTTGATCTAATATCAAGCTACGGGCTGTGGAAAGCGAAAGTCAATATTTCTTCTTTCATGATGCTAAATTTTCTATATTTTTCACTTCCCTTCAGACCGTTGATTTATCCCGACGCTATATTTTACCGTCAGATCTAGTACTACGGAAAGCGAAAATCGGGTTTACCAATTTTCATAAATGAGTCTTTTCCTTTTTCGCTTTTCCGCTCTCAATTTTCCCTTGGCAGAAATGATTTTTGGCCTTTGATCTTCTCTGTTGTGCATCCAGGCCGTCCATTCCAGTCAACTTCTAACCTTGATCAATTTTTTTCTTATTGAGGCATATTTATAAGGCTAAAACATGGTATTTTCAATAATGTTGCACTTCAAAGAAATGGATAAACCCCTTAGAACATGTAGAACCCCATCAATATCTTTCAAAGCCATGTGATATGGAAACTTTTTAGACCTTACTCTTTCTTTTATTGGTCTAAACCTTTGTAGGGGAACTAGTGCGGATGCATATGTAAAAATCTTCAAATCTTAGTACAGGTGCTAACACCTACAATTCTCCTTACCTACTATTACTCTCATAATTTGAGAAAGTGTAGTGGAGAGTGACTTGGATAACCATAATGTAGAACCTTCCCAATTTTACATGTCAAAACTAGAATGATTATATATAGATGTGTGTGCATAGAGCTATTCATTATTGTGTTTTTTTCATAAATCCACACACACATATTGTGTTTTTGTGACAAATACATGTGTGTGTTTCAATGGATTTTATATTCCATTTGGTTGGTGATGATTTTAGTATGATAAAGGTATTAAAAGTGTTTCCCTCGTTTAAGAGGGTGAAAACAAGTTTAAGAGGGATTTACATAATTGTCGTGAGAAAAAAAATCCATTTAAAGGGGAGGAAGATAAATAAAGGTATGCTCATTCCAATTGCATATGATTATTTTAAAAAAAAGGTTAAAGCATTTAAGAAAATAATGAATATTGTGATATGAATAAATCCACCATTTTAAAATAAAGGGTTTACCTTTTTCCTTATATGAAAATAGAGATAGATTGACTATTTCTTTGAAATTTGTCAATTAACAAAATAGATATAGCGGATGAAAATGGTTATCAATCAAATCAATATTACATAAAATAGGTCATCCCTATAATATATATAAGAGAAATGTACACTATCCTCCTTAAATGATCCTTGATCCTCATGTACAATACAAATGCCTAAAAAGCTTTTCCTTGTTTAAGAAATAGAGAAGAGGAGGAAATACTAAATGTAAATTATGAAAGAATGTAAAAAGTAGGCGTAAGAGATGCAGATTTATTGAGATATAGAATAGTTTTAGTTTATACATATTTAAAAGTAACATATGATGATAAATGCACACACTAAATTTCATGTTTGCATAATGCTTAGGTATATTTATAATATTTTCAGTATTTATGTAAAAGGGGTTTATTTAAGTTCATTGTGTATGCTCACTTTTCAGAACTATAACTTACTGGAGGTACAAGTTGTATTCTCGTTCAACGATATATTATTAAAATATATCAACTACATAGATGAAATCAATTATGTTAGTTTTTACATTTTGAAAATTATCTACATATTGTGATTTCCCATATCACAAGCATCAAGAATAGATTAAAGTGCAGATTAAAGTGCACCAATAGAAACATCCATTAAGAATAAGTTTTTGGAGGAATGTATAACTCATTTGTATTCATAGGCTTAATACATATTTATAAATTGTAGGAATGGGTAGAGCGGTTACACCCACTCTAACTAGTCACATATTATGGATTTACATATATAGTTATGCATTTGTCCACTTTCCAATGGGTCATCTCAACATCTTCCCCACCTTTAAACTCTTATTTAGCCTAAAGAAGTCATGTAGTGAAAACCTAGGTCTCTGCATTTTTTGAAGTAATCATTAGTTTGCATCGACCATGCATATAAGAATTCAAGGTAATTGAGACGCCGTGATTATAGGAAGATAAAGGTATACAATTTTATACCCTAACGCATTTCCCTTCAACCTCTATATTCAATATGGTAGGTGTTTTCATAGTTAATGAGTGTCACAACACTTTTCTCCCGCCCAGCAATGGTCCTTTTGACTCTCTTGATGCTCCTCTTTATTTGATGCCTTTAGGGTGGTGAAGGGATAATATTGGGGCTCCAATTTCAAACCTAAAAAAGGAGTCACTACCATTTCTATGCCTTCTAGCTTCTGATGTCACAACCTAGGGAATTATGTACAACTTAAGTATCGAGGGGCTCAAATTCAGTAGTTCTTATGTCATCAGGTATTTTATCTTTCCAAATGTACATAAACAAACTTAATCAACTGACTCAATATAGACCCATCCATTACCTATATTAATAGACTTGACTAACTTAATTAAATGTAAATAGTTTGATGAAACAAACTACAATGTTCAATCGATGCTCTAGTGAATGGATTGATTTCTCTAGGCAATGGGGATAGATTTCTCTAGTTGACAAACATTTACATGGATTTTGATTGTGTTTGACACTGTTGTTCAACTATTAATTTGCATGGATTTGACTTTTGGTCAAGAGGGTGGTTAGTGGAAATCAACTCTTTGTTGACTGGGTTAGAATTGTTGTGCCATTTAGATCATCAAGCAATGAGTGCAATCAGATTCTTAATTATTATGCAATGAAGACGAATGAATTATACAAACCAAACAAATCAAATCTCACAAGTAACAAACAAGTATTTCTCGGATAATTACAGTATTGTCTTCATTATAGAATCTGATGTTACAATAGTGTTACATAATGAAGAATTTGAATTCATTAGGGATGAATTCGAATCTACCAACTCACTCTAACTGTATCTGACTACATGGCTAACTAAGGATGTCTAAATCACTATCGGAGTCCAAGTGGTTAACTTCATATGTGTAATTAAGTCCATGCATCACTTATAATCAGTTAAACCAGTCTAACTGCAGTGGTAGGTGAGAAATAGATCCTTCCCACATCCAACCATGCATAACTAGCTCTAATAAGTGAAGTAGGACTAACTGAGTGAAACTGAATAGTAATCAAGCTTAACTACTTACCAACTCCCAACAATTGAAGGGGTTTGGTATCGGGAGTCCCAGTAGCTCCTAAAAGGTAGGGATTGGCCTAGGAGGTGTCTAAACTAATGCATGCAAGTGCAGTCACTCTCAGTTAGCCTCTATTAGTGTTCCCCACAGTCTACTAACTGGTACATGTGGCCCCATTATCCCAACTGGACCCAATGGTACTAGTGGACCTAATAATTAATAAAAGACTCCTAAGCTAGGATAATATAATCTAATAGACAATTTAGACAAGGGAGTACTAAAAATCCTAACACCCCCCATGAATCCTAACATGGAAAATCGTGGGCCCTGGAAACAAGGTCAAAAGTGACCCAATATACAATTTAAAAGATAAAAAAATGTTTCTTAATAAACCAACGAAATACAAGAAAACCTCATGGGACCCCCCCCCCCNGAAGAAAGAAGATTCCTCCTTATAAAAATAACTTGTCAAAACACTGCTGCAAATTTGCAGCTCTATGCAGTAGTATGGTTCTTCTATGCAGCCACATCTTGAAGATGTGCATGTGAACCTCTCAATGTCCTTCTAAACTAATGAATCTCTGTGTTTCTTCTGCATGGAAGGGATGGAGAATGATCAATTTCATGCTTCTGTTGGACAAGTGGTTGATCATTCGCTATCATCAAGTAGCATTGTCCTGAAATTTTGTTGCACCACTCTGTAGGGAGCGAATCTATGAGGCAGAATGTAACATGCATTAGAGGAAATTTCAACTCAAAATGGGCCTTTTAACTCTAATTCAAGTTCCATGTCATCATTTGTAAGCCAAAGAAATCACTTTCAATTTGAAATACAGTATAGGTCTTAAAGACTTTTTTAATATAAATTTGGTGATAGGTATCATAAAATAACTACTTTTTTTGTTTGTATTTTCGACATATGTCGCCGTGTTTTTACACAAATCTTGATCAGGAGAGCTCGTTAAATGCAGAATTAAATTCCACATCCAACGGGTGCTCGCTCGGCATATTTTTGATAGACCCCACTACCCCAAAAACAAGAAATACCTAGAAAATGTGATGATGACATCATCATCATGTTTTTCAAATATTTCTTGTTTTTGGGGTAGCAGGGTCCGTCAAAAGTATGCCAAGTGCACACTCGTTGGATGCATAATTTAATTTCTCATCCAACGAGCTCTCTCAATTGAAATTTGAGTAAAACCATGGGGAGATATGTCGAAAATACAAACAAAAAAGTAGTTTTTTTCTTTCCTTCCTCCAAAATTAATAAATATTATATTATTATTTTAACTATTATTTTATTAATTTTTTTTAGGAGGCCCATTTTGAGTTGAAATTTCCTCTAATGCTCATTTTGATACTAGGACCTAGTTCTCCTTTTGTCTTCTAGATTCCCAGCACCATCTCTAGTTGCATCAAAGAGCTTTTGAGCACATCTAGGATTAGGAATTTGGTTTGGAATGGATGTTGGATCTGGATCTAGAATCTCATGAGGTTCAGCCTCAATAACATGATCATGTTCGTATTGATCATCTTCATCTGAATCTAAAACATGTAACAAATCATCATCATCATAGAAAATGGGAGGAAGAGTGTTTAAACCTTCTTGTGCTTTAGATGGTGGTGCATCACACAACTGATCTTCTTCAAAATGAACACTTCGTTCAATGAAACATTTCCTAGTTGCAAACTCCATCAACTTGTATGCTTTTCCATATTCTGCATATCCTAGAAGAATGCATTCACTACTTTGAGCTTGGAAGGACTTCCTCTTGTCAAGTGGTATTATGGCCCAATATTTTGAACCAAAAACTCTCAAATGAGAGACATTAGGCTTATGCCCATGCAACGCTTTGAATGGAGTGGACCCAACCACTGATTTATGAGGCACTATGTTCTGCAAATATTTAGCACAGTTTACAGATTTTTCCCAAAGAGAAGGAGGGAGATTCTTACCATGGAGAAGGAAGGTTTACATCTCCTTCAGTGATCTATTCTTCCTCTTAGCCACACCATTCTGTTGTGGTGTGTATGGAACTAAGTGTTCCATTTGAATCCCCTATGATTCACAGTAATACTGAAACTCTCTCTTGATGTACTATCCTCCTCTATCATATATTATGTACTTGATTTTCTTACTAAAACTATTCTCAACCATATCTTTAAAAACTTTAAAAATATAAAAAAATTCTTATTTTTGTTTCATAAAGTAGATCCAACAATACCTAGAAAAATAATCAATAAAGGTGAGGAAATACATACAAGCATTAATGGAGTTTGTGGGCATAGGTCCAACCACATCAATATGTATCAAATAAAGTATAGAGGCAGCTCTATTTTCCTTCCCAATTTCATACCTTTTCTCTGGATGCTTACCTACCAAGCAACCTAAACATATTCCATCGGAAGTTTGGATGAGAGGAAAACCTTCAACCATTTCATCATTTTGGAGTTGCTAGAGATATTTGAAATTGATATGGCCAAATATCTCATGCCAAATCTTGCTGGTGTTGTTAACATGAGACAATAAAGTTGTAGGAGGTGAGACAAACAAAAAATGTGAGAAATCATAAGCTTTAGTAGAATGATTTGCAATACCTTTCGCTCTAATCTCTCGAGTAACTTTTTTTGTGATCACAACTAAATCTGAGTTGAATGTAACTCTCTTGGGAGAGACTATATGGGTCATGTGATAAACAAAAAAAAAATTAGATGCAAGGGAGGTCACATATAGAACATATTTGAACTCACCATGCTTGGTTTTAACTGAACCTCTTCCTTCTGCTAGAATTTTGGAATCATCTCCCATGTGAATGTTAGGCCCTTTTGATAGTGTGAGGATGGATAAGGATTCTTTAGAGGAAACCATGTGATTGGATGCTCCAGAGTCAATTATATATGTTGGTGATTGAATAAGGCTAGCCTTCAAGGCATGGAACCTTTCATCATCTTTTGGATGTGGGCCATCATCATAATTCTTTTCTCTTTCTGGAAAAGCAATGTTATTATGCTTGAGGAGGGAAGTCAGCTGCTCAACTTGCTTCTTCATACAAGAGTCTTCTAGATGAAAAGCTCTCATACAATAGGGGCACATATTCTTCTTCTTAGAGACGGAGGCTCCTTTGAAGTCTTCTGATTGATTCGAATTAGGTGATTTGTGCTCCTTCCCCTTAGAATTCCCTTTAGTTTACGCTTTGGTAGATTCTGTCACTAATAGGGCTTGATCTATGGAAGTCTTGATGACTCCAATCTGTACCAACTTCTCTTGCTCTTGTATTAAGGACTTGTAAAATGACTCAAGTGAGGGTATCTTCCAATTGGGAATGTAAGCTCTTCCATAATGGAATATTGAGACACATACATAATACTCAGTACCTAGTTTGTTGAGTATGGAGAGAACATACTTCTCATCCTTTCTTTCTATTCTTCATTGTCTGCATTGGAGTGTAAGAGACTTGGATTTAGTAAAGAATTGTTGGATGGTCTCGAAACTGCAAGGATGCAAGGCTATCAACTCATTTTCTAGAATGTGTCCATGAAGATTATCTTGCTTTCCAAATAAGAATTCAAGATTCTCCCAAGATTCCATGGTAGTCCTCAAACCTTCAAGGTGAAAGAGTATATCTCTAGATATGCGAGTACATAGATAACCAAAAGCTTCATCTAAGCGGTTTAGAAACTTGTTTTTCTCAGCTAGATGATAAGGCTCGACCTCCCTTCCAAGTATTATCATAAAGTATCCCTTTTTGTGCAAGTATATTTGCATATCTACCCTCCAATCAGCATAATTTAAGGGTGTTAGGATTCGAGGCATGGAGGGTTAAGAATCCATAATTCTCCTACTGGAAAAGACAATATCTTCACACGAGCTATGTAGAAGCTGCAAAAATTTCACTGCAAAACCAAAATCATTCGAACTATGTTAGAATTAATCCATCCCTCTCGACATGAACACTTTCTCAGGGTCCTTGACACCCGCAGCACCACTCGGAATAAATTTAGAGGAAGCAAGCTACTCTTTGCGGGACTTCTGTGGAAGCCTAGCTGCTTTTGGTGTTCAATGGAGAGTAGATAGACTTTAAGCTTGCTTGAGATGGCTCTGATACCATATTATAATTTTCGTGCCATTTAGATCACAAGCAATGAATGCAATGAGATTCTTAATTATTATGCAGTGAAGAGGAATGAATTTTACAAACTGAACAAATCAAATCTCACAAGAAATAAACAAGTATTGCTCAGAGAATTACAGTGTTATCTTCATTAAAGAATCGAGTGTTACAGTAGTGTTACATAAGGAAGAATTTGAATTCATTAGGGATGAATTTGAATATACCAATTGACTCTAACTATATTTGACTGGATGGCTAACTAAAGATGTCTAAATCACTATCGGAGTCCAAGTGGTTAACTCCATATGTTTAATTCATTCAGTCCATTAGTTATAATTAGTTAAACCAGTCTAACTACAATGGTGGGTGAGAAGTAGGTGAGAACTAGCGCCTTCCCACATGCATCCATGCATAACTAGTGCTAATTGAATTGTAGTAGAACTAACTGAATGTAACTAAATAGTAACTAAGCTTAGCTAGTTACCAACTCCCAACAACTGAAGGGGGTTGGTGTCGGGACTCCCAGTGGCTCCTATGCTGTAGGGATTGGCCTAGGAGGCACCTAAAATGATGCATACAAGTACAGTCAGTCCCAGTTAACCTCTATCGGTGTTCCCCACTCTCTAGTGATTGGTACATGGGGCCCATTAGGCCAAGAGGACCCAATGATACCAGTGTACCCAATAATTAATAAAAGACTCCTAAGTTAGAGTTATATAATCTAATAAACAGTTCGAACAAGGAAAAATTATAAATCCTAACAAATTGTGTTGCTTCTTAATACTTGTGTTAGTTAAGTTTTTACTATAACTTAACAATTCATTGGGTCTATTTACTCATGATAAAGCCTTTGTAAGTAGGAAACATCAAGCATGATATTTCATTTTCTATATGTATGTTATTTAATCAATGAGAAAATGGCAAATGTTGGTAGACTCAACTAGCACGCATCATTGGGTGGATAGTCGAACCTTGGACAAAATCAGTCCACACTCACATCGAGTTGTCGTTCCAATTTGATCAAACAGCCTAATGTTTACATATAATGTTTACATATAATTATATAAATATATTAAAAGTATTTCACATGACATTTATTATGATCGACTCTTGATATGGTATTATGTGAGGGAATTGACTACAACGTCATGATAAGATTCAACACTTTCTATTTAGAATTTTTTTTAACTCACACTACTTTGTGGTCTTTTGCATGAAGGTTTTATGATTTTTATGAGTATCCTCAGTAGCCTCTTCATCAACAACAACATTGGATTCTTAATCTATGGAAAAAACATTCAATTTGTAGGTTCTCTCTCGCGATCTCTTTATGGATCAAATCATCCTACCACACTACCGCTTTTACCGAGAGCGAATAAGGTAGACATCAATCTTTTGATCTTCCAAATCATACGCATTCAATAATATATTAAAATACCCACATAGAAACATCCATTAAAACAAGAGCCACGAGATAGCAATGTCCCCGCTATTGTTAATAGTTATTGCTATAAGACAAATAAATTTAAAGATTAGAGTTAACTATTACAAAAATGTCTTTGCAATAAAAATCTAAAACTATAGCATAAAAAACTGAAACTTTGAGTCGACACTTTAGTAAACCCTTATAGTTATATTTTTCTAAGGTTTCTAAGACTTGGGCAAAGAATCCAGGGCTCAAAGTGCCCTTTTCACCTTATGTGTAGAGGTTATATGTTTAGGTTATGTGCCAAAATGTTAAAGTTTGTATAATAAAAAATATATATATTTATTTTATTTTTTAATTTAGGCAAATTTATTTAAAATATTAATAAGTTTTTTTTCTCAAATTGAAATAGCTTTGAGAGATATTTGTAAGTTTAAACAAGATTACACGTATTTGAAGATTTCAACTTAACCTAGTAAAAATCAAGCAAAACTGTTGTGTATTTATAGCCCAAACAAACCCACATATCCACATAGTGAAGAGACCGGAAGAAATTCGAATAAAATAACAAAAATTAAGCTTACAACCTTGTGTAATTTGGCAGGTCATGGTTTTGGACAATTATATGTATCACTTGGAACAGAATTATTTGTATCACTTGGTTTTGGTGCAATTATTTGTAGCACCAATAAAATCTTTCTTAGCAACGGAATTCACCCAACCATTCTTTATTCACACCAAAACGTTTCCAAGCAAGATAATTGCAAAGTTATTTAATTCATAAAAGAGATAAATTATGCAAGCTTAAACATCTCGAAAAAACGCCTCAAAACTCAGTTAGTATAAATCTCAAAATAGAGGAATCAATCAGGATTTTAACGTATGGGAAAAACGCCTTATGATTTGGCCATTAAGAGACGCTCCGCAATTTTAGGTTATTTCTTCTAATAAGATTTAGTTTCAGCTAAAAGAAAATAAACTATTTTAGCAAGCTCAGAAAATAAACTATTTTAGCAGACTCGCCTCGGTTCTTCTTAGCAGACTCAAAAAATAAACTATTTTAGGAAACTCACCTGGGTTCTTCTTAGCAAACTCAGAAAATAAACTATTTTAGCAGACTCCGCTGCATGCAAGATGGAGAACTCCACTACATGCAAGAAACAATGAGCAGACACTCACCGATCGTCTTCGTCTTGCATAGACACCTCCTCCAAGACTTAGCTAAGAAATTACTCTCACGCCAGACATAAGAAGATAAAATGGTAGGTAGATCGATCAGCTAACCCTTGGACATAATTCCACATGAAACAAGGAAAGTTCCAATATGCTGACCAATAGTGGACCTGTAACAACATTTCTGGGAATTGGACGAATGCAAACTGGTGACCTATTTTGGGTGATGAAAAAGCACATTGCTTCACGAAGCGCTTGGGTATTGTTGGTGTACATGTTGCAATCAATAGTGATAATGAAGGGAGGATTGCTCGTTACACAACATACTCTTATATGTCCACATTACAAACAAACTTGCTGTAAGATTCGGTGACTTTATCTAAACTGTATTTCTAACCTTGTTAATCTCTTGGATAACATACGTCATAAGAAGTAGAACAATACATTAGACAATACCAGAGCATTAAGAGCACCAGCCTTGTAATGGTGGGGATGTCCAGGTCTCTTTTCATTCGAGACATATGTAAGACTCGGCAAATCACGCCTCTCGTTGTCTTTGTTCTCTTCGTTCTCTAATAAAACCTGTTCTTACAAATAAAATGTCCTTATAAAAGGCGCAATTAGAATGATAGTGTTGGGCCTGTCTTAAGTAGACGTGAAGCAATTTTTCATGGTTAATTGTTAATACGAGAAACGACCTGAACTATGCTGTGACGATCTCTCGCGAAGTGCTTCCTGAAATCCACTCTTTGAAGCGGTTGTGCTCTTTCTCTTTCTCTTATGGAACCCTGCACATCTCCATGGCGTTGTTGATTCGATCCTTCCATGGCGTTGTTGATTCGATCCTTCAGTTCCAAGTACTTTTTTCTGACTGAAATAACAAAATAAATTCTCCATGTTAGTAATACGTAATCTACCATAAACTCTTTGATGACATTGTGATACAAGGGATAGTTGATCTTTCAGTGCTATTGTGCTCAACTGGTGTTGTTCGTTAATGAAAGTTGTTTTCTTCACCAATTTTTGTTTTTGTTTTTGTTTTTATTTATGTTGAAATAATGGGGTTGTTGGTTATTGTTCTCTGATTTCAAGTCAATGAATAGAACTCTATGAAACTCAAGACTCGAAATGAAGTTAGCTGTAATTATCGGTGAGAATCCTAAAACTACAGTACTGCTAGAAGCATGCCTTATTATTATGATCAACTTATTCTTTATGTTGTTAATTGATGTGCCTTATTATTATGATCAAATATTTCTTTGTGTTGTTAATTGATGTGGCTTTAGAACAAACTCATAGAAATATTTTGTGTACAATTGATAATAAGGACCTCTAGGATATGCGAGCTATTATGAAGTCGAATCGTTCATCTTTGTTCTCCAGCTCAGCCCTGGGTTGAAGAATTTCGATTAATGCTTTAAACTTTAGCATGAACTTAATAAATATAAAGTATACTTTTGAGAAAATGAAGCATTATTTTTTTTTTACCTAGCCTCATTGATAATGAAGTCAAGGTGAGAACTGCAAAAGGCTTCTCTCTTCACAAGAAAGTATTTGCGGCAAAATACAACAACATCCTTTAAGCAACCTTTAAAATAAAACCAATAAAACCATAAATTAATGGAGACTCCCTGTTAGACCACAAAATTATGCACTGTTAGACCACAAAATTGTTCTTTATATAGGCCTCTAGCTCATTTGCATTATCGTGAAGGTGGCAAGTGCAGGGTTGTGCGACTGAGTGCATGGAGGTATAGGTGTGACACTGCATATGTCAGTTAGAGACCATGGAGATGGTAGATGGCAGCCCATGGCAGATAGCGTGTGTAATTCGGAGCGTAGGTGGCAGAGATGGCAGATGGTGCCTGTAATTCCAACCAAGTCAGAGATAGCAGAGTTGTCAAGGATCTTAGAGCTTTAGACAAAACAACACAAAAAGGAAAAGTTGTTTATAACTTTAAGAATATGAGGTTGTAAAAGTTAAGAAAACCACCTTTAAATTGTTCAAATTAATATAAGTGAGCGATTCATATAGAACTTCCTTAATTTTTTAAGGATATCTCTACAAATCAAAAACACAAGGGTAGCCATAGGAAAAAAGGGCTCAAGAGCTGCTGTCTCTACAGTTCCATTCTTATAATAGTGGATTGTTTCAGGGACTTTTGCTTGTTGAATGAGAAACGTTTGGCCAAGCGCAGGTCCCGCCTTACCCCAGAAAGGCAGAAGCTGATCACCAAATGACATTTCATAGGCCCAAGTGACCCAGCATATCAAAACAGCTGCAAATGCATAGAGTGCCATGAATGCAGAATTGATAGCCCATTTCTTCTTCACAATGCTTCCATATAGAATAACAAGGCCTGGCATGCTTTGCATTCCTACAATGGTTGCAGCTACCATCTGCCATGCATTGTCTCCTTTATTAAGCCAATTTGGTACTGCCGTCCCATTCTGGTAAGCTATTGGCAAGTCCCCCATGACTGCTACAAACCAAAATATTCAACTTCAACCACCAAATTCGAAGCTCTGCCCATAATCCATCAAAAAATATATGAAGTTAGCTATCATAGAAACTTGATGCATTACAAGATTCATGCTGGATATAACAGAGAAATGAGACCTAATGCCTAACCAAACGTAGACCGTTTAAGAACTTCATGTCAACCAATGCACTAACTAACAATAATTATTGTAGAATTCCACGCAAGCAATCACTAAAACACTTGAGCCAAGAAAGCGCATTGCAGAATTCGATGTGGAGATCACAAAAAAAAAGCATCACAGGATTAGCCATTACAGAATTCTCACACGCAATCACAGACAAACTATACTTAGATCTCTAAGTATCTATCCATAACACTATTCAATACTTTTATTTTTCATATATATATATAATGTATATAGTTTATATGCATTCTCAAATGAAATAAAAATTATAATTAATTAATCTCAATGTTACACATAATTTACATGCATTCTCAAATAAAATAGAAAACTTGATTAATTAATCTCAATGTAGGAACAGAAACATAAAAAAAGTATGGTTCCAATTATTTGTCAGCACATCCAAATTTGCATTTTAGTGCATACAGGGAAATCGGCAAAGGGGCTTCCCAATTTTGGAGTAAAGAATGATTTTTATTTTTTATTTTATTTTTACTTTATACCTGTTTCAAAGCAGTAGGATAAAGTGAAAACATAAATTATGCTAATTTATGTATGGTTCTAGAAAATGAGGTAACAGAGTTATATCACAGTCTTACAATGTTTAAACTGTTTCAAAGCATGAAGGATAAAGTGAAAACATAAATTATGCTAATTTATGTATGGTTCTCGAAAATGAGGTAGCAGAGTTATATCACACTTTGACTTAGAATTATAGTTATTTTTAAAGATCTGGGTAGCTCTCTATAATGATTTATGGGTCGAATCAGTGTAAACAAAATCAGTGCTACCGACTTATCTGGTCTCCGGTTGGTTTCGTGTGCGGTCCGGGTGGAATTCAAAATTTATTTATTCATTCTTTTGATATCGCTGCATGATATGCACACAAGTATGCCAGCAGCAACCGCCTTGTAAACGACCAATAAACAAAGCCGCCTTCAGAAAAAGTCTGATGCAACTGCAGAAGATGGGAAAGATAAAGATGACAAATGGCCAGACACCACGTAAGAGAGATAGGAAGAACTGAGGTTGGCCGGTGACAGACAATCAGACTCTCCTCGGGATTCAGGAAATCATTGCAATTAAAAACCAATTTATTTTTCTCACTTTAAAGCCACCAGCCGCGGCAAACGAAGATTGGACCATCAGACATGCAGGCAGGTACTATCAATATGAATTCTGCTGGCGTTTATTCCAAAGCTCCGTGCAGCACTGCTTCAATAGAATCGCAGAATTCCATCTCCCCCTACGCCACCAATTTTTCATTATTTGCTTCCCAAAAAACCACTTGAAGCCTTTGAAATGGGTTTTAAATCTGACCTCGAACAAAAAAAACCACTTGAAGCCTTTGAAATGGGTTTTAAATCTGACCTCGAACCAAAAAAACCACTTGAAGCCTTTGAAATGGGTTTTAAATCTTACCTCAAACAATTTAAATGCATAAATTTGGCTTCAAATAGTTTGAGGACTTTCTTTTTTTTAAATATATATCTATGTTTGGTCTGGGATAATGAGGACTTCGATTTGCCAGCTTGTTTTTTATTTGAAAATTTCCATCTCTATCATCTGTTTGATTATTATTTGTACTTCCACTGTTAAAGAAAATGAGGGTTGAACAATTTTATCAAATGCTATAAACATTTACATTCATCTTATAATAGTTACTTGAAAATTTTACAGATATTTGGACAGATTGCCCATCACTGATTGAGCAATTTAAATGCTCAGACATATGACCTACCAACTTGTTATCTAAATGTTAAAAAACCTTCAACTTTGACCTAGATCCAATAAAGGGTATTAGTCCATGCATTATGCCGACAACCATTAAACGACATGCTTGAATTGGGTTTTCTACAGCTCCACCTAGTTTAAAGCCATACCCAGGTTTTCTGCCGGGCTTAATAGTAACGATATGCAATACGAGAGGGAGAGGGAGAGGCATGGAGCATTTCTGTCATCGGAGCAGAAAACATTGTACCAACAAATTTCCGATTGTGGTAGTTTCAGCCGATGAAGTTTGATTGATTAGAAATTTAGGTTTGCCAAATTGGGTAAATTCTACAGTTACGGAGATTCTCATGTCAGATCACGACGTAGGGAGCATTCTGCGCTTTTATCACTGTTGTTTGTTTTTGCTGATCAAATGACGTTGATGAGATCTGAATCACTGCATTTCTTATCTAATCTTAGTAATGGGCATTCACAGCCCTCATGATAATTCACTGATATAAGGTTATTGTCGATGGAATTGTATAGTTACATGATTTCATCTACTCACTCATTCGCCATTGCCAATTGTGAGATGATACTGGTTCCTGCAAATACTGAAAATAGTGTTAGAGGCTTTTAGGGTTATATATCTATCTAATATATATATGCTTAGGGTTTTGCGAGATTTATTTGGAGAATTTTCCATCTGATTTTAGTGAATCGGCATTCATTCGAAATTCAATTGAACGAGGAGGATGAGGAGTCGTTCCAAGCAAAGGGCAGTTGGGAGCAAAGTATGGGCAGATCGGCTTATAAAAGAAGAACCCCATCTATCTGGTGCATATATTCGTAGCCTGGTGAAGCAGCTCACCTTTACTAGAAACCATGCATCTGCCAAAAGGACTGATCTGCAAACCATTCTCGATCAGGAGATGAATGGTGAAAACCCTAATTCTGTTTTACACCTTGAGAAGGGAATGCCTCATCAGTCCTTACATGAGGAGAACCCAAATGGGCCATTTCAGTTAGATTCAGATAGTCAGATTGGCTTGAGAGCATCCAATAGAAATGATGGGAAAGAAACTGCTATAAACGAAGGAAAGAAACGAAGGAAAGAAAGCTTGCAGGAATGGTGGAATTGGTAATGACAAAGAGCAGCAGCCACGAACTAAGAAGCAGGTAAGGAGGAGGCTTCACACTAACAGACCTTACCAGGAACGTCTGCTAGACATGGCAGAAGCAAGGAGAGAAATAGTTATGGCCCTCAAATTTCACAGAGCTTCCATGGGATCAAATCCAACTACAAAGCCCAACGCAGCTAGCAGCTGCCCCTCTAAAGAAGCTGAAAAGATGAAGCCCAAAAGGAATAATGTTAAGTTCTTCCAAGCAAACAATAGATGCCATGCCTGCATCATCAAGCCAGGAGTTAGTAGAGCAAATGAGGCCAAAACTATCACTGCTTGTAGTCATCTTCTGTGCTGGGTATGCCTAGAGGAATGGCTAAACTTCACTTACCCTACAAATGATTGTCCCGTTTGCTCTAGACCCCTCACAAGCAACGATGTCACTCCACTCAGCTCCACCCATAAATTTGAACAAGGAAACAGTAGGGAGATACAACAGCCTAGTAGTTTGGAAAGCCATATTCAAGCATCCCTTCCGCAGGCCGGAAACTCCTTCATTTTTTCTGAAATACAACAAGATCAAAGGTCTATCAGCTTCGGATTATCCATGCAGCAAGAACAAGTGTACCCTGACACTAAAATTTTGCTCTCCAGTCCAGCTTCATGGTCTAATAGTTGCCTTCTTTCTTTGCCATCCATGGATTTTTCACCAAGTTCATCCCAATTCTCCCCTCAGCCATCGGCCGAATCCTATTCGGATCATGATCTTTTTATGGCCGAATCAACCAGGTCTTCATCCTCGTGGCAAATTACAACAGGTTCATCAAACTCCTGCTCACCACCCCTCCAAAGTATCATCGATTTATCAACAGATCAGGAGTATAAATCTTGGCATGTAGACATGGACGATGAAGAGTTGGCTGAAATCAGATCGATTGGAGATCAATATGAAATGGAGTGGAATGATACCATCAATCTCGTCAACTCGGCTTGGTGGTTTGAATTTCTCTCCACCAAAGAGTTTCTAGAATCTCAAGCTAAAACCTGTGAAGGATTTGAATACAATGGTTTTGATTATATGCTGCCTGCACTGCCCTCAGATAGCCTCTGGCCTGACGAACTTCTCGATTCGCATGAATCGGACTGCTTTGAATTTGGAGACAACATGTCATATATCTCCGAACCATCCATCAATTCAGAGTCTGACTGAGTTAATGCTGCTGACGTTAGCCCGCCGCCGGGTCTTGGGGCACAAAGTCCCATGCCTACGTCACCTATATCAACCAATAAAAAGCAAGATAAATCAATATTCAAATAATTCCAAAAAAAAAATTAATACAAACTATAACAAAATTTATATAATTTTGTTAAAGTTGCAACAAATTAGTTCAACTAATCACCTTGACCGATTCATATATATCCCCTCGAGCGGGGACATAAAAAGGTATGGGGAAGGACATCAAACTAATTTTTGTTCATTCTTGAATATATATTTATACATGGTAGGAATGGTGGGAGCAATTACATCCACTCCACTTTATCAAATATTAAGGTTTTACATATATTTATGTATTTATCCACTTTATACTATATTATATTACATAAACATAATAACGTTTATGGGACAAAGGGGTCCCTTTAATAATTAACATTAAATAAAGAAAATAAAACTTGTTTTTCTTCTTCGAAAATAATTTTAAGGAAAACTCTTAAGAACTATTAGTATGAGGAAATACGATATTGCACTATGAAGAAATGCAAGATAGTTTCTCCTCATATCAAGGAAAAAAATCTCATATTTCAGTCCCATCACTAAAATAAATAAATATATATATATAACCTATGGACTTAGGTATTGGTCTCATGATTCAACTGTTCCAAATTGCATTCAATTTGAGCATCTGAGCCACCTTAAAGGTTCCTTCCAAATCTCTAAGTCAACAGTTAACTATGTATCGGTTAGCTACGATTTATAGGACATCATTGAGGTCCTAATCATATATTTATAGTTGTTGAGGGTACATTCCTTGTTTTGGGCATCTTTCCCTGATTTTAGGAAAGCTTTACCACACTTAGAGTTCTCTGGTAAATCATTAGTGTTTACTGCACTATTTAATGATTCAAGTGCTTTTGCTTTCCATTCTAAGATACCATCACATATGTTGAGTCTTGTTATGGTTAATCCACACAATAATTAGCTTATCATAAGTTTGTATCTGCATTTAGGTGTCTAAGTCCACTTAGGTTGGTTATCAGGTTGTTAACTCACATCAGAGAATTTGCATGAATAACAAAGGGAATTTAAGCACGAGCTAAGTCGTGACTGGGCTTTATGTACTAGAGAACAAATTTGAATTGCCTACACATGTAATTGAATTTCCTTCATGTAATAGATTGTCACATTCTTATAGAGTTGATGGAATATAATAATTTAATGTGTTATTGAAATATCTCTTGTATGTTCTTTATTGATTTTATAATTAATAACATTCTTTTGTGACATATCTGAATTCTTGTAAATTATATTTCTTCATTCTTTAGAATTTAGATCTTCTGCTCCAAAATGTTACACCCATTATTCCTTAGGGGTAGATTTAGCTTCCCTTCTTGCTGACTTATGACATTTGGTTAATTTATATGCTAGTACCTTTGGAAAAGTGATAATCCTATATGGTTGGAGCAATTTATTCCAAGGTATCCCTAGTGTGTGTCTAGAAGTTTATCTATAGAAGAAATTTCATCCTTTCATTTATGTTATAACTTAGTAGGGGTATTTTCAACAAAAAAAACATGCTACCTAAATTTTCCTTTTACTCATGTTGCTTCTAAATCTTAGGACCCCCTTATTTGGGACTAACAATATTCAAATGCAACCTTTGTATGTACTAAGGGTAAATGTACTACATCATTAATGAACCCATCTGAAAGGTTGTTGGAATCGATCAGATGTCGCCATGTGACCAAAAAGGATTGTAAAAAGACAGGTGATTGTGAAACTATATCAAATCCTTCAAAAGTATTATGTTGTATTAATAATGAGAGGGTGGATTAAGAGACTTCAAATATTATCGGGGTTCATATTTCATAGCTAGAACAAGATTTTGACTATGGGCCTCCCTATTGATAGCTTTTGAGGTAAGAGAACTCTTCAAACTTCTATTGTAGGGGTTAATATCCAAGTCCGTTGTATGGATGTTGAGCAATATGGATTGGTCAATTCTAATAAGAGGTAGAGGGATTCATCCTGAATCCGTAAGGAAAATCCTCATAGAAAAATGTCTCTTAATTACCGAAAAAATTCATTGAAGGGAAATATGTATATTTCTCACGGTAGGGGCACCTCCTCCTTGGGTAATGTAGAATTAAAAAATAGGCTCAATTCTGTCACAAACCCTCTATTATTTGAATGCATATTTCTCTTTTTCATTAGCGTGTGATAATAATGACAATCCCTAATCAAAACAAGGTCGTTTGGGGAGTTTTGGAAAATGATAAGTGAGATGTGGTAATTTCTAGGAGTAAAAATTTATTTATTTTTAACTACATGAGTGCAAGAGTTAATTTTGGAAAGATACATTCTAGATATCAAAACACATTCAAAGAGGTAGTGGTGGTGCAGTATGTAGTTATTGATCAATTTCCTTCACTATAGAAATTAATTTGTTACGACATATGGTTGTTCCCATATAAGAGACATGTCTCAGATATTCTTTGATGAAGGAGATATTTACGGTATTATGTTCAATATTTGCACACATTATCAATCTTGCATGTACCTCTCTTTAGAAGTGCACAACTTACTCTCTACTAGATACATAATGGATACTTGGCAGTGACATTAATATGGTGGAATTAGATGGTGATTGAGGTGGTGGTATAGAGAAATAACCATGATTGAGGTGTATGCTACCCTCCAACTATTTGATAGTAATTTGGGGAAAATGAAATGGAGTATGGAGGCTAGTTCAATCAACCCAACTTATGTCAAGGGAAGGAGAGGGTTTAGTATAAAATCGATAGGTTGTATGGAACTCATGATGTGATTTATTTCTCTAGCAAGATTTAAGAGGTTGACATTTTGATGGATATGAGTAGCTCATATCATGTGCTCATTAGTTCTTCCATATTGGTTGATCTTATCTAATTAATTCAAGGCTTTCTTACTTCTTTAGGATTAATGTTTCTGATTTTAGATTCACCTAATTTCCACGCTTTTATCCATCATGTTTCGATCCTTGTTCATTTCCCTATTGGGAATAGAGGTTGGATGTTATGTTGGGAGTCATCCTTTGAAATGAATATCAAATCTATGCATGGTTATAACCACATGATTAACGAAGAGATTTGGAAGACTAGTTGGATGTTTGCAGAGATTCATATCCTCCTTGCAATGGATCTCCCTAACATTCTCCTTCACAAGGATGCATCATGGTCCATAGTGTGCGGTTATGCTAAATACTTTATTCTCTCGTGCTTCATATTTTGTTGCAGCAAATAATGAACTCTCTCCTGGTATTGTTCCCCGTTGATCTATTAGAAAAGTATTCTCCCTCACACCTTATATTGATGTTTTGGCTATTAACACCCTTAGTTATTTGTTGGGTTCTTCCTATCCATAGGAAAATATTAAGGGAATTTCAACTCTAGATGACTCTAAAATGGTGAATAATAACTTTGTAGATGATTCCTAGTTAACAACTCAATCTACCCGAATGAGTTGATACTAAGCTAAACATTTATGTTTTATATTTTGCAAGGTTTGTATGGATAATATTAGTAATATTAATATTGTATATTGGGTGGTGAGTCTTGAAGAGCCTTGTATGTGGATTCCTCATACTTGGACCTACATTCATCCATGTATTATAATAAGGTATCTTGGTGTCATGTTTGATATGGGGCTCTCATCAATGTCTATATGGAATTGATATTTGAAACATATCCAATGTAAACTCTTTTAGAAAAATTAGGACCTTATGTGTGCTACAAAATTGGTTATTATGAGTAGGATTCTTTAGACTTCACATATTTATTATGTTATGTTTGTTTTTATGGATACAAATTATGGCTCATTTTCATAGATTAAACCGAGTTTCTGTTTGTACATATTTGTACTTATAGACCAATTATGGTGGAGATAGAGGCCACCCTATGGATGCGAAATTATGCTTAAGAATGAGGGAGGCCTAGGATGCTAAATTATGCTTAAGAATGAGGGATGCCTAGGATTGAAAGATAATTCTACCCAAGGTAAGATATTGGCTAAGAAATTGGTGGCTCGATGTCCAAAGGGATGATCTTTCAAGTGAGCGTGTAATTATGTGTGTACATACCATCATGTTCCACCGTGTCTTCTCGGGTATGCACTAAAAGTTCCTGGCGGTTGGAGAATAGATGGGATAATTTTGAATGGCGTTCAGTGACTTCTAATGGTGAGAGGGACGACAGGATCTCAACGGACGAAAACATTACTGTTTGGTGGCGAATTGTAAAGGATTGGAGCCGCCCGGACGGAAATATGTTTAGCATGCAAGCATTGTGGACTGGGAATTTCTCAAATCATGAACGTGTGATGCAAGTCATGGAGAACGTGTGATGCAAGTCATTCTATACAATTCTTATCTGAACACTTTACTCTTAATCTTCATATGAGAGGACAACATATCGGTCGCTTTGGGAATAATCGTTTAGCAGCTGCCTTTTCAGCTGTTGATTCGTCTTTAACTGTGGTTATTTCCCACGAGTTAGTCGCGGGTGGTGATCAAGAAGGTGACGGACAAGGATGGTTCTGTGCAATTTGTCATGAAATGATTCCCATTGGAAAATTCGGTAAACAATTGCCATGCAATCGCAATCATACTTTTCATACAGATTGCATCTTTAAATGGTTACATCAAAATCTTTCCTGCCCGCTATGCAGATATGAGTTTAAGTAACCCTGCGTTACTTTGGAGCGTCTCCAGCCGTTATTATTTTGAAACGTTATAATTATTGGATCATGAGGAATCGCTCATGAATTGGATTAATTGTTGATCGTATGTTAAGCTTAAAGTTCATAATCATTAAATACAATTAAAATTATATATTTTTTAAATTAGTCACATAAAAATAAAGTTTCCTATAATATATAATTTAAATAATACATAATTTAATTATCTTGTGAATATTTTATAATATATAGTTTTATTAGATTATATAATACTATAGTATATTTGTTATGTTGTTTACCAAAAAAAATAAAAAAAAATATAGGTAATTTACTTAAAATTAATAAATTATTATTAATTTCTCTTGAATTATTTTATTCATTAATTTTAAATATTTTTGAAAGAGTAAAAAAACAACTGGTTGAAACTTTGAGTGAGAACTCAGGACTCAAGATGCGAGAGGCATTATCCCCAAAATTGAGGTCACAACTTCTAGTTGAGTGCTAAAGAGCACAAGGCTCATAAATGACCAAGTCCTAGGAAAAACAGTATATAATAGTATGCTGGCCATTAGCATATGTCAGCCATTAGCAAACACGAGGCTAGCATTATAGGGGGATTGAATTTGATAATGCAAAAGATGTAGTATTAAATGAATTTTGTTTCTGTGGTTCAGCGAACAAGCTCGGGGGTTCTGGAGCAAGTAACTTAGATACTCTAGGAGTTGGCTGGGAGGAATGGCTATTCCATTTCTGTTTCTCAACACTGGTGCGAGGTTCACAGTAGACTAATCATTCTAGTTTTGGAATTGTTGTTATATTCATAAGTAGAAAGACTTTATTTAAATCTTATTAATGAGGCATCTAATATACAACGATATAGATCTTGTTATTCCTAAATCTCTTATGTTTTGGTTATATCCACAAATGTTAAATGCAATTTACGAGGTTCTTAGATCGAGCATCCATAGGTGAGTTAGGGTTTTCTCAATGAGTTATATAGTGGAAATCAAATTCCTTACTTGAATAAGTATATATTGGCAATTTATATTTGTTCTTTCATATGTTGTAGATTTAATTTTAATGTATCTTTGTAATCATTTGTTTTCTACTATTTCTCCAAGACTGAAAGATAAGTGTTAGTATGTTACATTTCTCTTATGCATGTTAGTATAAATATACATTACTCACGATTTGGGAAGATTGAGAAGTAATCTCTAATTACTTATTAGCCAATCACCAAGATTAAATGAATATTCAGTCCTATATACAACCTAGTCCATTACCAATCCTAGAATCACATTCATCAATAGATATAGAGTTATATTTATATACATAACATATCTTATACAAACAATCATATACAATATAGGTATTATATAAATAATCACCTACTCGACAAATATAAGTAATATATAACTTATCTACCGAATCCATCACAGATATCCTTTAACAGTCATAACTAGATCATAGATCCACAAGGTAAACAAAGCGCATATACAAGTATATCAATTCCATAGACGAGTAGTGACAAACTTAGGCTCTATCAATTAACTGCATGGGGGAGGAATCAGAAAAAAAAAATGCTCTGCAACTTGATTGAAGGCACGGGTTGGCGATTGTAGGAGGAAGGATTCATGGTGGTAATGCAGCTTGGTGACATTCTAGAAAGACCTTTCAAGATGGTTCCTGCTCCTCCTTGAGGGGAGAGGGACCATGGAAGGAATGAAATAGTAGAGGCATAATTTGTTATCTTGGGAAAAGAAAATGAAAAAGGAAAAGGAGTAATCAATGCCCATATAACGCCAAGAGATGGAGAAGGGTGCAGCAGAATCAGAAAGGAAGAAACAAATAATCAGGGCACACGAAGGACAGGACAATGTGTCCCAAGTGGTTAAATCCATATGTCTAATTCATTCAATCCATTAGTTATAATCAGCTAAACCAGTCTAACTACAATGGTGGGTGAGAAGTAGGTGAGAACTAGCACCTTCCAACATGCATCGATTCATAACTAGCGCTAATTGAACTGTAGTAGAACTAACTAAATGTAACTGAAGTGTAACTAAGCTTAGCTAGTTACCAACTCCCAACAACTGAAGGAAGTTGGTGTCGGGACTCCCAGTGGCTCCTAGGTTGTAGGGATTGGCCTAGGAGGCGCCTAAACTGATGCATGCAAGTGCAGTCAGTCTCAGTTAACCTCTATCGGTGTTCCCCGCTCTCTAGTGATTGGTACATGGGGACCCATTAGGCCAAGAGGACCCAATGGTACTAGTGTACCCAATAATTAATAAAAGACTCCTAAGTTAGAGTTATATAATCTAATAGATAGTTCAGACAAGGAAGAATTATAAATCCTAACAAATTGTGTTGCTTCTTAATACTTGTGTTGGTTTATTTTCTACTATAAATTAACAATTCATCAAGGGTCTCTTTACTCATGATAGATCCTTTTGTAGGTAGGAAACATCAAGCATGACATTTCATTTTCTATATGTATGTTCTTTATCAATGAGAAAATGACAAATGTTGGTAGACTTAGCTAGCACGCGTCATTGGCTGGATAGTCGAACCTTTCACAAAATCAGTCCACACTCACATCGAGCTGTCGTTCCAATTTGATCAAACAACCTAATGTTTACATAGAATTATATATTAAAAATATTTCACATGACATTTATTATGATCGACTCTTGATATGGTATTATGTCAGGGAGTTGACTACAACATCATGATAAAATTCAAAACTTTATATTCAGAATTTTTTTTACTCACACGACTTTGTGGTCTTTTTCATGAAGGCTTTATGATTGCACCGATAGGCGCTCTACAGCCCATTATGGGGGAGATCTTGTAACGTTACGTAACGTTATTTTTATTATTTTTATTAATAAAAAATAAATTTTCTAATTATATGCTAAAATAAATGTCGGCCACAAAAACAATGTAATATGGGAGAGATGTTGTAATTTTCTTAACCTAACAAAACAATAAAAATGTAAAAATTTAATTATCCATAAAAAAAATATGTGAGTCGGGAAAAAAACACAATATCAGGGAGATGTTGTAATGTTCCTACCTAACAAAATAATAAAAAATAACAAATTCAATTATCCGCAAATTGAATGACCTTTCCAAATATATATTTTTTTTCTATTGAAAATGTTGTTAACTATATAAAGTTAGATAAATTTTAATGGGCACTTTTTATTTTTTTGGACAAATTATAAGGTATATGTTTTTGTGGGTGCAGCGTCTGAGTGTCTAAATGATGGAATAAACTTACGAAAACTGGTATACATATAGAGAACATATAGGACTAGTGCACGACTATTTTTCCAATAATAAAAATAATTTTTTTAATTTTTTTTTTAATTATCTAGGAGATGAAACCTCGAAAATGGTACGTCAATTGTGGGTGCAGCCTTTGAATGTCTTAATGGAATTATTTGGAAATGGGTTTTTTATAGCATGTAGAGGTTGGTGTTCTTTAGTGCACCATACATTTTTTTTAAAATGGTTGAGAAACGAAAGAGATATGGACGAAACACTACTAGTGTGTTTTTTGAGTTGAGGAGTGATGACAGAAGATAAATAAGAAAAAAATAGAAAAAATTATGTATTCTTGTTAAAATTTACATATTTAGAATCTGCAAAAAAAACCATATCTGTTTCTAAAATCTCAAAAAAAATGGAGGTGTGCAGCACCATCAGACGAACCGTCAAACACGAGCATATTGAAAATATGGATATAATGTTGAATTTGCCATGGTTTATCATACTCCAAGGCACAGGCATGTTGAATCCGAAGCAAAGTACAAAGCAGACACATAGGCATAGGAATTCCATGAAAGCATGGGTGGAGGCTCGGCCTTATCATTTGGAGGGAATAAAAATTTGAATTTAACAATACGCATGCGCAATTTAACTTTACAAAATGCGTGCGTGTTATATCAACACAAATCGCGTGTGCGTTATGTGAAACCAAAAAATATCGCCAACATAATTTTGACATAATGCTTGGGATCATAATGATTATATTCTTCAAGTTGGTGTACACTCCACATATAACATAAGGTTTGTAGGTTCATTAATCTAAAATACATCAATTGGTATCACACAAATGATATAGGATGT